>CM029022.1:82707318-83207317 GCA_016801055.1 Panax notoginseng | reverse complement strand
GGAAAAAAGAAATGTGGAAAAGTGAGGGACCCAATCTTTCTATTTTTTATGATAAAGAGCATTCAAGAGAAGGCTTCAATGGCATTTTACAGTTTACACTCCCTAGTAAACACTTCATGTATAACTTTGTCATCTTTTCTGGACATCCAAGAAGGAAATTTTGTCATATAAAAAGGTATGGAAGGAGTATATGCCACCATGACCCGCAAATTAAAGTTGCCATTTAATGACCTAGGAAAAGTTAAGTTCTGAAACTTGCAAGTATGCAATGAATGGAATAAAAAACATTATACACAAGCAAAGGAAACCAAGTGATGAAGAAATTAAAATATATATATATATATATATATATATATATATATAGACTACCACTAAAGAATTTTCTAACTACAACCACTTATCCAAAAACAAGTAAGAAAGAAAATTCTCTTCAAAAGACTCAACTGATATGATGCCAATTGCCAATTGCCAATTGCCAATTGCCAATTGAAGATCAGTTCGATTGTTGAATTCGATGATCCAAGAGGTACTACTTTTCGAAAGCCAAATAAAAATAAAAAAACAAAGTAAAATAAAAATTAATATGAGCACTGAATCAAACTACATAGTACATAGGGCTGAATGGAGGTGGCTGCTCGTGCAAAGATTTTTAAATTAAACAAAAAAAAATAGAACAGGGGAACAGCTGAAAATTGTACAGAATTTAAGGGGTACTAGAGCAATAAGTTTAATGTTTGTTATAAAATTGGAACCTTATACATTTAAGGATCCTCTTGTATTCAAATGTATACTGAACCCTCTAATTTTATTATTTCATAGATTACTCACTTAGTTATTCGTCTTAGTTATTGTCAATTGCATAATCCCATTATGGCGAACCCGGATCCTTGCTTCTTAACTCTCAGTCTAGTGCATCATCATTCAAATTTAAATATCGAAGATGGAATATTTTAATTATCTCTATCAAAATTTCTGTTTATACCTAGTTATTTTTTTTACTCATTTCTAACTTTGCTTTTCCCTTCTCAACATCATGCACTTTTTATTGTTTTCTGGTGTCTTTTGCTCAAATCTAACTAGAACTCATTTTTTATTTGAAAATGTTCATGTATAAGAAATATTCAGTATCATTACATTATGTTTGTAATGTGTAATTCTTTTTTAAAAAAATAACTAATAAATAAAGAAGTCAATAAACGAAGTCAATTATGTTAAGAAAGTTTTATATGCTAAAAAGAAGATCAGAGATCCATCAACCAAAGGATAAACAACTCACGTTGCTTCTTCCCCAAAATGTTGACCGCTTAACATTAAGACTGGAGCTAGTAGGTTTGGTAGTTGCCTTCTCTAAACATGATTCAAGTCCAATGACAGATTGAGGTAGCCCTTGATCCATAGAAGATAGTATCTCGCCCATAGATCGCTGAGACTCACAACAAGGTATATGAGTGTCCATTTCATTCTCACTCACCTTCAGCTGTAGAGCTTGTTGCTTGTTAATTTGAACATTAGATTCTCTAATTGGTTCAGAGTGTAAATGTGGACTGGATTTCTCTGCTGAGTTGAAAATATCCTTAGGGCATCCAACATCTAAATCATCACCTCCGTATACCTGAATCACCAAACAAATGCAGATGTTAGAAATGAATTCTAATAGGAACGTTGGTAAATATTTGATAAGTAATAAGAAGGTTAAAAAAATTGTAATCAACACTTACCGAGTTCAGAATGCTGTAATGTTTTCACTAAGGAGTGCCAGGAGCATGAAAAATACAAGTGCAGAGAAAATATATTGGTGACCAGTAATGCTCCATTTATGTATTTGCATAGCATCCCCCCACTGGCTATGTTACATGGACTCTTCTAAAATCCATAAATACATGTTAGTAAATATTCTAGAGTATTCTAGGATATTATTCTCCTAGCATAATTTGGGGGATTGCATGATTAAAGGGATGATTGATTTACTTTCCAAATATACTGTAGTTCTAAGCCTATATAAAGGCTCTTTATTGTAAATTGTAAAATATACAATAGAAAACATCTTTCCTTCTCTCTTTCTCCACGTGGTATCAGAGCTAGTTTGATCTTGGGAGGCCAACTAGAAGTCTTGCTTCTGCCGCCACCAACACATAGACCGCGACGGGTATCTTTTCTTCTTGCATTTCTTTTTCTGTTTTTTTAGAGAAAACAAAATAACAATCCATGGTCGTTGTTTGTTTTTGTGGTGAAACAGAAAAGGTTTGTCCGTGGTAGTTATTTCTCTAGTTGAATATGTAAATGGATGCTTGATTGGAAAGTAAGGATTGCATGGGGTCGAGATTTCAAGGAGTGTGTCCTTCGATTTTTTGGGGGGCGAGAGAGTCCTCCGTTGTTGAGGAAGGTAAGGAGTCCTTCATAATTTTTTTTGAAAGATAGAGAGGCCTTCACATTTGTTGTGGGAGATGACTGTTCTCCGTTATTGCCAGTACATGATATCCTCGATAAGTGGATACGTGAAGTTATATACTGAGAATGAGAAATCTAACTTTGGTCGTAAAAAAATCAATATTTCCTTCTCGTGCAAATTGAAGAAGGCCTCAATTTGAGTGGGAGCGTTGAAGAAATAATTTCGTACTATGGTTGGTTTGAGACCTTTATTTTTAAGATTATGTTTTGTAGCAAGTTGCAAGTTGTGATATAAGACTTCCAATTTGAGGGGGAGTGTTAGTAAATATTCTAGATGATTCAAGGATATTGTTTTCATAGCATGATTTGGGGAGTTGCATGATTAAAGGGAGATTGCATGATTAATCGATGATTGATTTATTTTCCAAATGTATTGTAGTTTTAAACTTATATAAAGGCTCTCTATTGTACATTATAATAGAAAACATTTTTCTTCTCTCTTTCTCCACCCATTTCGACAAGATACAACACGGGTAGAACAGGCGGATGATACAGCAGACTGGTGGAAAATGAACCAATATGTTATAAAAATAGGTGTCTGTTTCGTGTCCTTTTAAGGATCCTTCTAGGGTTGTCAAGTCTATATAGCAAACCTACTGGAAATACACTTCCCTGTTGAAATTTTGAAACACAAAATTTGAAGAGATTCTTAAACAATGATATTTCAAATGATCCAAGGAAAGAAGACTACTCAGAAACAGAGACGAGGTTTTTCATGACTCAAAATTTTGAGAAAGCAACACAACCTAAGAGCATTAGAACTTCAGACCCAGCTCAGTTACTTCTTCATTGCAGGGTATCACAAAAGGGGAAGAAATACATGCTGATAATGTACCTGAGACAGACTTATCAGATACATACCAAGGTGATGGATTAAATTAGAGGGTGTTAAACAGGGGGAGCAACCCCCCTTTGCCAAAGAATGATGAACCTCGGAAGATCTAGGAAGGAACGCAAGCCATCAATGAGAATTCCTTCATCTAAATATATATTAATTGTTAACTAGAGGAATCATAGTTGTTAAGGCTTCGCCTAGGCAACGCCAAGGCGTCTAGTCTGTAGGAGACAGACAAGGCGACCAGGCGACTTGGTTTTGGGTTAAAAGTCAAGCGCCTAGCAAAGGCAGTCGATGCGGCGTCGACTTTAACGACTTTCCAACAGATCGTGCGAATTGGCCACTCCGGGTATGGATCAACCCAACTGCCAACTGGGTTTAAAAAAAAAAATCAAAACGACGTCGCTGAGGAAGTCCAAAACTAGCCCTAGTCGAACTCAAAGTCGATTCGCATCACAGTAGAACTTAGAAGAAGATCAAAGTCGATTCACAGAAGAACTTAGAAGAAGAGTAGAAGGCGTCGACGAGCGAGACTGTGAGAGCGACCGAGAGAGAGACTGCGAGAGTGAGTGAGAGACTTCTAGACTGCACGACTCCGAAGTCCTTCCGACGACGCTGCTTGCGCGACTCCGAAGTGATTTCTTTTTATCTATAAGTATGTTCAGTGTGTACTGCTTTCTTTTTCTTTCTGTTGACTGCTGGCCTACAGTACACTAGCACTTTTTTGTTGTTCCCCTTATCCTTATCCTTTCTGTTGACTGCTGGTTTTATATATAAATATATATATATCCTTCCTGTTGACTGCTAATTATATATAATATGTATACTATTATTTTATTAGTGACATGTAAGGGTCAGACTTAGGATAATGGGTTGGATATACTAACTGGTCATTTAGTAATTCAACACATGTCCCACTATGGTGATGAGTGGAAGGATAAAAATAATGTTATTCATCTACATATGCAAATCTAAACTTGCTTTGGTACTATCACTATTAGTTACATGACATGCAGTTAATATTAAATACTTTGTATGGTATAATATTTATTTGTTACTTATACTATAATATATTATATTTATTCATAAAAATTAAATATTATTTAAGATAGTCAATAATAATTTAACTTTTAATTTTAATATTTCTATTAAATTATTATAATTATTATTCATAAAAAATAAATATTATTTTAAGATTATCAATTAAAAATTAATATTATTGTTAGTAAATATGTTTTGAGTTTTAATGTATATAAAATTTCATTGTACAATATACTTTTAAAGAAAAATAAATAATGTATCAATTGTACACTGTGAACGACTTGTCGCCATACGAACATCATGGTGGGCGCCTTATCGCCTAGGTGTCCTAACGGTCAGCTACTATCGTGCCTTGCCAAGGCGTCGTGACAACTATGGGAGGAACCAAAGAGTTATCAGAAAGTCAAGACTCATAGATAAAGGAGCAACTGGATATGAGATGGATTATTAGCGCAAAAATGAAATGTATGAGTAAACTACAATTTCTTAAGGTAAAAAAATATTTGATGGATTATTTGTGTTAGAATGAAACGTAAGAGTTAACTACAATTCTAAGGGTAGAAAAACATTGAAGAACAAATTGTTGTTCAAGTTCAAAAAAAATAAGAATGGTGAAAAACTAGTGAAGTACATATTTAGCTTGGTTATCGATGATTTTACTTAGAAGCAAGGTACTGATTTTGATAGATTACTTTTATCCAATTCTAAAGATGTCTTCCATACGAGTAGTTACAAAATTAGTAGTTAGAATGGATCCTGAGTTTGGGCAATTAGATGTAAAGGTCGTCTTCCTTCATGGTGATTTGAAAGGAAGAAATCCACATATAACAGCCAAAGGGATTTAAAGTAAAAGAGAAAGAGCACTTGATTTGTAATCTAAGGAAAAGTTCATACGGGCCTAAACAAGTGCAACGACAATGGTATGAAATTTGATTCATTTATGGTGGATCACGGACACAAAAGAATGATGCATGACCCTGAGACTTGGTTGGAGCAATGTAAAAGGTTTTGGAAGTCCATGGGAAAAAAATAAGATTCTAGAAGTTGGATATAGTTTGTTTACTTTATTTATAATTTTAGTAGTTACCATATTAGAATCCAATTTGGGTTAGGAAAGTTGTTTAAGAGTATTATAAATAAGGATGTACTCTATTATTTTTAATACAATGAATTATTATATTTGATTGAGTTTTGTCTGAAAATTATGAGTGAGATTTATCCAGGTAATTTCATGCCAGCAACTTAATTGCTTCAATAGACAAGTTGAGTTTCTATGAGAATTTGAAGTTCTATTTTGACAAGTTGTAACATTCAAATATAAAAATTTAACAAGAATAATTTATTATATGCATAGACTTTTTAGATGTATCATTCATGAACTATCTTCTCCACAATCAGCTGGACTTATCAATGAAGAGATCATGTTGTGGAACTACCTAGCTATGAGCTCATGACAAATGTCTTATACAACATTTCAACAATGTAACTGATATTTGGCAAACATCCAGGTTTGATACAGTTGTTAGTTTGGATGATTGTGTTGTTGCTCATTGATTACATTGTTGTTGCTGCTGCTTAGGCTTGCTGATCATGTTGGTGTTGCTAATTAGTGTTTTTATGGTTCCACTGTTGTTGAATGTTGTTTTTCCTTTGTTGTGTTTATTTATAAGATATTGAGACTTGTTTTATTGCCTAATCTTTAAGGATATTTTATGTTTTAATGTTATTAAAGTACTATCATCATCTTTTGGATTAATGATTACTATGAATTAGTATGATGTTTGGCAAATATTGTTTGCTAATTAAATAATTTCTTTTATTGCATTACAATAATGTACATGACAGACAGAATATTATTCTGAAAATAATAGAACAAAAAAGCAGCAGGATGGGGCCGTGTATGTCCAATATCTGTTGGGGTCGTATGTGATTGCGGGTAGTCGGGGCCGGGGACGGGGTGTGCACTACCCCCACCCGCCCTGTTGTCATTTCTAATTAAGACTTTTATTTGGTCAGCAGTTCTCAGTAATAATGATATTTTTCCAAAGGTGAAGGCAAACGCCTTGTAACTGAATATGTGCGACATGTGCAAGCGAATTCTTTTTCTTTTCATTGTACTACAACAAAGGTTCTGGAATTATTTTTTTGGGATTTTTTAGAAGTTAGGATGTCCCCTTACTCCTTGGAGAGTTTGCTTCAACTAAAAAAACTTTTTGGGGGGCTTTGGGAAGCATGAGGATGCCAAGATTCTTTCCAAGTGTTCTTGTTTAGCTACTTTATGGGGTATATGAAGGGAAAGGAATGTTAGAAATTTCAGTGACACCAATCACTCTATCCTCTTCTTTGGGATAGTGTTTAATTTCTAGCATCGTTGTGGGGTTCAACTATGGTAGATTTTTTAGAAAAGTTACAAATTCATACATTCATCAATATTGGCGGGCAGTGCTTCTATTAATTTTTCTTTATTTTTTTCACTTGTACTTCTTTTGGAGGACTCCTTGTCCTCCCTTTCTGTACTCTCTCGTCTATCTAATAAGACTTCTTCTTTTTTGTTTAAAAATAGAAAACAGAGAGTAAGTTTAAAATTCCTAGGACACCTAAAATACAAAATCATAGATAAACCTATGCAGTTATATACCCTTAATCAATATGACATGGGTTTTAAATTACTATTTATTTCTAATGAGATTATAGAGGAAATTTTATTAGAGAAGAGAAACAATGTGTATCAAAGCTAGGTTAAGGCGTCCTCCAAAGAAACAACAAAGTGGATAGACTACAACTTCCTTAATGACATCCCTCCGGTATGGGTTATATAAATCATAAAAAGTAACATTTGTTCATCACAATGTAATATTTTTAAATAAATATGATGTGTAACTATTGTGTATGTGACTGTATCCACATTTCTTAAGATTATCTCAGTTTGAATCTCATGTCATTCATTGTCTGCATTTGTCAACACAGACATGCTTCTAGGTATGTGCGCGGCCCAACAAGTGTATTTATCTGTGAATGTGTATGCCAGGGTGTGCATGTGTGAGAGAGATAAGGAAAGAGAGAGAGAGAGGGAGAGAGAGAGATAACCTTGTAATCATAAAGATCACTACCGGCATAACCGCTGGTTTCGCTCAACTTGCCACCAAGTACACAAATCGGATCACCATCATTTTCTTGATCGACTTCATTTTCTGCATCTCGGTAACATTTATTTTTAATGCCTAAAGTTTTGTCATCAGTTAAATCGTTACTTTCACTGTTTTCTATCTGACACTCGGCGAAAATAGAACATCTATGCATAGAATCATCCTGAAAGAAAAATAAATAAATAAAAAGCAAAAAGAAATCACGACAGCGCACACTCATCAAGAGAATACTGAAGCTGCTACAAGTTTGTTAAATCCAAAGATGAACTTATTTTTGAAAGGGATGCACATGTGAACCATATAATCTACATTACCAAGATGTTGCAGGTCAGACTTACACTAGACTGACGAAATTTAAATTTCAGCTATGTGACAAGATAACAAGTCACATCGATAATATAATAACACCGTGATTGAATTAGTCATCCTCATTTACAAGGATCCTCACAAACAAATAAGAAAAATATAAGGGCGGTTAAGGGAAGGTAGAAGGAAAGACATAGTAGTTGAATACTAATCGCACATTGTATATTGACATCTCACGTATACTTAATATAGCATGGCTAAACTCAAACAGGAATATATTAGATTTTGTTTTTCTTTTTGTTATATAAAAGAAAAAGATTTTATTATAGAGAAAGAACAAGGAAACAATGTATATACCAACTTTATTTAAGCAGTCCAAATTGCACGACATCAGCTATCACAGTTAAATGCGCATTGTGTGCCAACATCTTCCAAGAAAAAGAAATAAAAAAAGCAGAACATCTGATGAGATCCTGACCAGGCTCGCATCGAACGACAACTACTCAACTCAAGTTCAAGGGGTTGATCTTAAGTGATTGAGCTGAAATCTATTCAAGAATGTTCAAATTGGGGCTCAATTCAAGCGGGCCACGAGTAGAGGATCAATTCTATAATTGGGGATTTCTAGATACAATCTATTTAGTAAGACCAAATCAATGCAAGACAAGTCAACAAACCCATGTTCATTTGTGTCGTCTAATCATCGACAAATCTATGTTTCAATTCATGGAGAGATTAGCGATCACGCGACATTGTGGATGTCCAAGTATGACAAGGAGTTTACAAATTATCACGCGACAACACAAGGTTGCAATGCACGGATCGAAGGAAACGGATTCATGTTACACGACGAGGTGTTCAACATGGGAAATGTTTCTAAGCTCATTAACTTGGTCTACGTTCATTAGTTTGGTTCAATCTAAGTGTCAAATTTGGTGGAGGAAGCAAAAGAGGAGCAAAGAACCAAGGTCTTTTGTAGTGCTGCCGCGCTAATTCAAAGTGTCAGAAGCCCACTGGAGGTCTGACGCTGCCGCGCCGTTTCCCAGGCCAATCCTGGCGCGGCCTCGCCAGGCACGGATTTCAAGTTACGCGTTTTTATCATAGTTTGTTCCATATTTTGAGGGATTTTCAAATCTTTTCCAATTCTATTGTAAATATGATGTTTGTTAGATAGGATTTGATTTCCTTAAGATTTGTCAGCTAGGATTTCTATTTCCATTCAAATTGTTTATTCCTTATAGGATTAGGGTTTCATGTTACTAGTATAAATATGATACATGGTTTATGTAATAGTTAGTACACTTCTGATTAGTAAAATTACTTTGTGAGATTTTTCTCATCTTTTGGTTCTTTAAAAATTCCTAGACTAGTTCTTAGTTTTCTTGAGATTCAATTTGACTTATCATACAACAATTCATAGTTGTATATGGCGTCTTCTACCGCATCAATCGTTTATTGTTCCAAGGTTACCGCTTACATATAAGCGAGGGGTCGAGGTGTCATTGATGTTCTATTCAACGCAACTTCCTTGTGCAATCGATTGTACCAAAGTTCTCGTCTCAATATAGACGTTGGATTAAGGTGTCGTGAGCGTTTCATCTTATGACTTTGCTAGAAACAATCCGGACGACGACCACCTCACGCAAGCGTGTCGTAGAGTCCATCAACATCTCTCTCCAGATACTTAAAAAGATGGTAACAGACCCACATAACGTGTCATGCATGCATTCACACATGCACAGTCGCAATGTTTTTCGTCTTCTAATTTCAAGTTACTTAAAATCTACTAGTCTAATAATTATTCGTCCGTTGGCTTTTTCTAAGACATCAACACGACCATCAGCTTTCTCATCATGCAAGTAAATACTCCCCCCATTCCAAAATTAAGGATACATTTTCCTTTTTGTCAGCTCCAAACATTACAGATACATTTCTAATTTCAGACTAAAAAGTGATATGAAATTCCAAAAATGCCATTACTTGTATTTTAGGAAAATTGAGTACTATGATGTCATTACTATTTCATTTCTATCTATCGAATATTACAGATATGTTGGAAAAGTGAAGTTTTCGTTAAAAGTCGTCATTTTAGAAATGTATCCCTAATTTTGGAACGAAGGGAGTACTAAATAATTCCTTATCAGGTGCATCACTTGATTTCTTGCACAACCGAGTGAACGAGAATGAGATCATGGATTTCTGATTATTATAACTGAAGAGAAGGGCAAGAGAAGACTAAAAGATATGATGCAATTGCTAACAAGTTTCATTTTATTTCAAAGGAGATGCCTAATATATTTAAAATTTTGCTTTTAAAAAAAATTACAGTTTTCAGTCATACAAGTAATTTTGATTGGGAATCCAGTTTTGGACTCGGTCTGAATAAAAGATTTGCAGGTGTTACAGTATTCAATACGCAACCATGACTTGATTCAATAGCTCATATATAGCTCATGATATTGATCCAATTTAAGATCATTGAGAGATAATTCTTTCATCCAATTTACTAGCAAAAGATTATCATCTCTACCAGATTGAATCTCAAGTCATGGTGAAAGTAAAAATGAGATTGTGGACATAATATTCTATCATGTAGTGTGCAGTATTCATTCCTGTAGGTCTACTTATCATTCACATAAAAATAGAAAGCCAAAACAAATCGCAGGTTTAGAGATTTGGGGAGAGAAAAGGATGGTAAAATTCAGTGTGCGGTGTGCATTGTCAGTGTTTGTTATTATTTGGACGAAGAGAAATGCAAGGATTTTCTCAGATACACATCTCTCTATGATATTCTCTTTATCATTCTCTTGAAGCTCATCATCTTCATCATAAAAGATCCGCTTGCCCCGAAAGGACTTGGATCAATAGGGAAATCCCAATTTAGGAAAGGGTGTCTCTTTTGGAGTCTCTTCATGTCAATGAGAGGTTTTTTTGGTGGGGATGGGAGTGTGAGTGAGTGGGTGTTTTTTTTTTTTTGTGGGGGGGGGGGGAGTAGCTATTTCAGATACGTATAGAATGGGGTTGTCCATCATTTAGGACAAGTATTTTCTACTTATTATTGTTACTTTTGGTGGACTGCTAGTGCTTATCCACACCTCTAATGTTGCTTTCTTCTTCCCATTAGAATTATTGTTTTATACGTGAATCAGAGATTTCACAGTACGATAAATGATTCACGGTTTTTGGTACACAATACAATTGACGATTTGACAACTATAGATTACATAATTGAATTAAACTTGACTTCTAAATTCTTATCAATGATTGATGATGGGAAAATTGTCATGGCACTTTCCTCTGAAACCTGAACTCACTTTTGCATCAGGCAATCTAAAGAAAAGGACTCTAACAGAATGGATGTAATGCGACTCCATGATCTTCTTCTGTTACTCATTCCAGTCCTTAGAGAAGTACAACTCCTGGGATATAATCTCTTTCTGCCTCTAGCTTGTCTGCGAATACGAAATGGCACTAAGATTCGTTTTTGGAGGATACCTGGGTTTGGCCTCCACACCTTTCTATAGCTTTCCCTCGTAAGTTTTCCCTCACACCCAAGGACAATTCACCCATCTCTAGATTCTATATTTGAAAGACTGAGACCTTCTCTTGGAATTTCCACTTCTTTCTTAACCTGAATGATAAGATGGCTATGGAATTCCCTTTATGCGTCAACTTAAGTCGATCTCTTTTCATCAGTATTTGGATCGACGTGTTTGGTCTTTTGATCCCTCAGGAATTTTAGGTCTTTTTACACAAACTGGATTAACGTCCAGCTCTTCACATTTTCTTGGCAACTCTTATTTGGTAGGCAAATTCTCCCTCAAATATCAAAGTTTCTGTGAAGTCATTGACCCTTGGACAGCTTATCACTCACGAGACAAAGATTTTGTGAAGTCACTGACTCGTGGACGGCTTATCACTCATGACCTGCATCAGAGGCATAGTCCCTTTTTATGTTCAGACGTGTGAGCATGCTGAAAAGTGAGTCCCATTCTTATCTGTGAGACTTTCTCCTTTGCTGTTTTAGGTGGTTTGGTGGAAGAAAGCATAGGAAGATTTGTTAGACATGTGCTAGCTTCGCCATTCTTCCAGTAGGGATAAGAGGATCTGTATGGACTACAAGGAAGGCCATGAATTTGTTGCAGACTTGCAGTTTGTTGATGGATGTTGGTTTAGTTTGGAACAGAACGTCTTTCTTTGCTTAAATTTGGGCTTCCTCCGTGGGAGCTTTTTGAGGAGTTCCTTTATAAGATTTACGTAAGGAGTGGTGGGGGTGCTTCACGTAAGGAGTGGTGGGGGTGCTTCACTAATGTTTGAATTATCTTTCCACTTTTGCATTGTTTTTCTTTCTGTGAGGACTTCTTGTATTCCACTTTAATTGTATCCACTTCTTCGTCTGCAATAAAATCTTCTTTTATATAGAAAAACTAGAGTCAACCTTTGTAGACTCATAAAAACTTGACAGAGAAAAATAAAAAAGAGAGGAGGAAAAAGGAGAAAAAGAGAGGGCAGCGATTCCACATTGGACTTTATGTGAATTTTCATTTCCAAAATATTTTGGAACCTCTCACAAAAAGAAGTTTCAATTGAAAAAAAGTACTACCTCTGTCCCCCAAAGGATGTCTTGAGTAATGAATTTAATCAAATTAAGAATCTTAAATTAGAGGAGAGAGTACATAATAAGTTCTAATCTTTGTAATTTAAGGCCCGAGGCGCAAAGATCTCCTTGGGCCTAGGCCTCATCGAAGTGAGGCACACATATTTTTAAATAATTATAATTAAATATATATATATATATATATATATATATACCCACACATTTAATTATTTATGTATCAAATTTATCGGCCATTAAGTAATTTTACAAACTTCTAACATGTTCAAAAGGTTTTAACACGTTCGAGGACCATAGCTCTGTAGCATAGTAATACAATGATATATATATATATATATATATATATATATATATATATATATGTATCATAATTACATTTTGCACAAGTACATAGTAAAATACTTACAATGTTACATATATATATTTTACATAGTAAACACTAAACATCAATAAAAATGCATGTTTAAATATTAAAAAAATACTTATAAGTTATATACACATATATAATTATTTAATAAGTTAGTGAATACCGGAATAGTAGTGTACTAAAGTACCAAAATTTCTAAAAAAAATTGGGCAGTATAACCCCTTAATATTTTACAAAAATAGCTTCTTTTTTTGCAAGAGAAGAGAATAAAAAAAATAGGAGAATAGACTTAATTGGGCAGCATAACCCCTTAGTATTTTACAAAATAGCTTTTTTTTAGGTAAAGAGAAGATGAGAGAAAAAAAAGGAGAAGGGAGACTTACCTGGAGGAGGAGACAACAATTGATGGTTTAGATAGCTTAGAAAAAAATAAAAAATTACACAATTTCAATGAAGCCTGTGCCTCGTGCGCATCACGCACCTGGTGTACGCCTCATTGAACGAGCTTCGCCTCAGGCGAGGCGAGGCGAGGCGCCCAGTGTGTGGGCTAGGATGGGCCTCGCACCTAGGTGGGCCTCTAACAACACTAGTTCTAATTGCTTTAATACAATACTACTAGATTTCATAAAATTATGACACAAGCATAGGGTACTATAGGTTTTTTCTTACATTATAGGTTTAACTTCATACGTACTTAAGCCACCCTTGGATGGACAAATTTTTTGCGCTTAAGACATCCTTTGAAGGACGGACAAAATTTTGAAGAACGGAGGGAATACTAAGCTTCAGAAAAGTAACAGGTATATTGATAGACAAATCAAACCAAGTAAGAGATTACAGGACAAGGAACTGATAAAGCCCAAAGAAAACAAAGAATGAATTTCAAATTTTTTTATTTTTTTTCATCGGCAAAAGAAAAATTCATTAAATCCAGAAAATAGTATATAAATGATAAATTCAAAAGATATGGAGAAGGCCACTAAAGAATAAATTTAATGACAGTAAACCTTTTGGTTAACAGTTGAAGAACAGTGGTCATTAGAAAGCTTTAACTATGGAGTGCCAATGAGATATTCTGAGCAATTGCAGTTTTTTTCGTTTTGCCGTAACTTTTATTACAAAACTTCCTTCTATCATCTTGTGAGTTAATCATCAACATAGCTTACCATTGACATGATTGTCAAGTATAACTACTCCCTTGCAACATCAATGATAGTCTTTGCAGCTTCATTCAACATAGTAGGGCTTCTAAATGGGTAAGATAGAAGATACTATGATTTTGTGAAGGGAAACTTATTGTAAAATAATCATTAAAAACATAAAACAATACCCAAAAAAAATGCATCACTAAATCTGTTTTTGAGGTAGGGGAGCCAGTGAAACATATAGAAAACAAAATATTACCTCTCTTCTAAATTATAAGATCATTATTGACTTTTGAAAGTCAATTTGAAACATTTTCAAACTCAAAACTGAGATGATTTGTCCAAAATTATGAAACAATAAATGTTACAATGAGTAGAAGCATTTAGATAGTTTACAAATTTCATCATTCTATTGACTAAAATTAAAAGAATTCATGGCAATTTTGGGTTTGGAAATATCTTAAGTTGACTTTAACAAGTCAATAATGATCTTATATTTTGACTGAGGGAGTATAATATGCGGAAAAGGAAAGAAACGATCTTCCTCAACCCCCCTCTTCCCACTCCTAGCGTGCTTGCCACCCAAAACAGTATATTTAAAATAGGTCATAACTTAGCATACATTAACGGAAAGAGAAAATATTCGTGAACCACTATTTCTTTAGTAACTCGGTTCAATTAAGAAACCAGAAAATGAGCCACTCACATCAAAAATGTTATCGTACTCCTCCAAGAGTGTTGTAATGATGGCTTGAGCGTTATTAGCAGCATTTGCAGCAGCAAGAAGTTGGGTAGAACTATCACCATTCATATCAAAATCTTCCTCCAATTCGCATGCACAGGCCAAAAGAGGGCGTAAGAGTAATGGTGCCATGCAGGCGGCAACTGCTGATGGAGTCATCCTATTTTCAGGAGCATGTATTGAAATTATGTGCATCATCTTCAAGATTCTGCAAAAGAACACAATTTCATGATGAACTGGACTTGGTTTACAAGTAAAGAAGTTATAATTTATTGCCAACAAATAAATAGAGTTAACACTCAAAAGATGCAACTAAGCTATGTTCATGACATACATAGAAAAAGAATGCATCAGAGGTACGAGTAAGCATATTATATTGTTCTTATAAAGTAGATCAACGTTAACAGTGGCATGATGTTTCTTAATCCCTTACTCTAGCCGGTGCAATTTTGCATGGAAATGGAAAAAAAAAAACACGAAAAGATCATTTTAATCAGCGAACAAATGGGACAGAAATCCTAATGTTACACTTTTTCAAAAACATAATACCAAGAATCAAAGCACATGTACGACAATTTTCATCAAGCTTGTTGATCTTCTGTTCTGCTCTTATTATTAGGTCGTACCTTTTGATCAAATGCAGATCTGCTTCTGCCATGTGGTGTTGCAGAAAAAGGTACCTTCCTCTAAGTAGTCCATGTTTAGCAAATTTTATTAGTTTCTGCTTTTTAATAAGTAACACAACTTCCATTAATTAAATAGGAAATTTGAAGATTATATCCTTGTTTTCCTTAGATAAAGTCCCAAAGAGTATTTGGAGGGCTGATGCCCTCAGAATGTAGCTTCTTTCTTCTTCGCTGCCTTGGGCCATTCCTACTACTGACAATCTCCAAAAGAGGGGAAAGGTATTGTTGTTGGTGTTGTATGTGTTGGAGAGCAGAAGAAACGTTGGATCACTTTGTGCTTCATTACCTGTTGGCTGGATGATTATAAATCCTAGTGTTTTCGTTGTATGGTTTTGCCTTGGTGATGCCAAAGTCCATCAAGGAGCTATTATAGATTTGGTGTGGTACCAAGGAGGGAAGTTCGGGTGGTGGCAGTAGGACAACATTTCACTTTGCTTACAATGGACCACCAGAAGAGAGAGAATGATGCTTTGAAGATAGGGGGTGACCTTTGCACCAGATCTAGTTCTTAGTTTTAAGCCTCTTGTTTTTTTTGGAGACACTATATCTTTCCGGGTTCAAGTGTAGCCTTTGTGGATTTTTCAGGTGATTTACACTAGGAACCCAATTATATTACATTTAGGTGGGTTCTTTGAATAGGGAAGGGTGTCATGCTTTTGGTTTAGTGCATTGATGTGTTTTTGTTTCCCGGGCATCTTTTGATACAGAGTGTGTGCTTTTACATTATTATTTTACTATCAAAATAAAATAAATACCAGCAAACTCAAAGATTTAATCACTCTTAGTTTATGTTTTGGGCACTTCATGATCTTCTTAGGAAGGATTTAGACAATTAGGATAACAAGAAATGGAAAAAAGGTAGAGCATAACCTTATTAAAGAGAGAGGAAAGGATGGAGAGAGATCACCTCTGTAGTAACCGCCTGTTTGGTTCAGGAAATGTCTCCAATATTACTGACCGCAAACCATTCAACCGAGCCTCCTTCAGGTCAATTTCTTATCAAAAAATCAGGGGGGATAATTAGTCAACAATCAATTTAACATATAAGATTTACAAGATCCAGCATTCATAATCTGTAGAACAACTCATCAAAATACATCAGGCAAACTAACATAAAGCTAGATTTCATAGGAATGTGAAGAGAATGGGTTTTTCAAATATGCAGAAGTGTTACTTCTAGCATCAGCATGTACAGGGTACCAAGTACCAACGAAACCGAAATTTGTGAGGGGAGTGAAGTAGTAGAACTACCATGGAATGGTGAAACTAGGAGACCAAAATAATTAAAAAAATAGGTGGCAGTGCATAAGGAAAGTAAGAGCAAGTATGCCCTTGAGCAATTGACTAACTCGTTAAGGCTTAAATACATTTCCAACTCGTAACTAGGATGTAGGAAAGTAGTGTAATTCAGATATTCAATCTGAACACTGTAACTTTGTGATATGGTATGTCCAACATTTTAAGTGGTTGTGCACTGGATATAGGATATGGCACTTCGAATCTTGGACGAGTATCGAATATAATGCCTAGCATAATACGACATTTCAGACACATTAAATTAGATGGTAATATGAGATATAACCAGCAAATCCAAAAGGTAGAATGATAGCATTCTCAGTTTTATAAAATTCCCACCTAGGTCCGATTAATTCCCGCCCAGGCGCTAGGCGGTCCTCTACCTCCTCAATTTGGCTGGACACCTAGGCCCTTGCCTAGGCATAATCAGAGTGTTACCTGAAACGTGGTACGTTTTGGTACGTGGTACGCTACATAGCTAAAACGTGATACGCTAGGGTATCTTTATACAAGTTCTTACTGTTAGGAATTCTCTTATAATCTAAATTAATAAACCTAATTTTTATAAAAGATTTTTAGTTGACTTAACAAGTTGATTGTTTTATAAATATTTTAGTACAAATGTAATGTTTGAGCATCCAGTACAAAGTTATAATATTGATATTTGTGCAATTATAGTTAAATAACAAAGAAATTTTTCAGTGTGCAAAATTTAGAGTATTTGTACGTAAGAGTACTTTATTTGGGTACACAAGAACTAATACACGGTTCGCTATGTCTATGAGAGTACCAGACCTCTTCTTTAAAGCTCTACAATAGTTAAAAGAAATTTGTTGAGACTTAATTGTTTTTTGGGTAATGTTTCGTGTAAAATTAAAAAAATTACATTTATTGTATGCTTTGTATAGTATAATAAGTATGTACAATAGAAAAATAAATAAATGAGACCACCTAAGAAAATCAATGTTCTAAAAGGCGGGAGGCGGGAGGCCCGCCTAGGAGGGATTTTTTATTTTAAACCAATTTTAATATTTTATCTTATATTTATTCAAACAAAACAATAATATAAAGCAAGACAATCTATAATAAAGATAATAAAGGCATTTGCTTAAAGTTCAAACATATATCTTTAACGTATTAATTTTATTCATAAACAAGATTGCTATTAAATAATATAATTTAAAATTTCAAAAATTCAATTCAATATTAAAACTTAAGAAACTAAATATAAATTTAAGAATTATATTAAATTAAACTAAATATTACAAATGTATCATCATTTATATAATTTGAAGTTAGTACAAGTTCAAAAAATTACAACTATAATAAAATTATCCATTTTGACTTGATCTTGTTCACTTCTTGTTGTGATTTGATATGCTACAACCTGCATTATGAATATGGTAAATCATTAGAAAAATAAATATATCAAGATCTGGTTTGGGTAGTTATTAAAAAAAAACATCTCTGCCTAGGCCCCGCCTTTCTCGCCTAGCTTGCTTGCCCTCCTAGCCCGCCTAAGTCCCGCCTAATTTCCTAGAGAGATTTTTTGGCCTATACGAGCGCCAAGGGAGGAGCCTAGCGCCTAGACAGGGCCTACGCTTCCGCCTAGGCCGATTTTTAGAACATTAAAAAAACGCCTAGTCTGTCTAGGAGAACACTTAGGCACCGCCTAGGCAGCCTAGGAGTCCCCTCTGCCACCTAGGTCCACCTAACGATTTTAGAACACTGGAATTCTTGGTGTGACCTGTTGCTTCTCCTTAGCTAGAAGAAGCTAAAAATAAAATTTGATGAGATTTCACTAGTTTCCTGCCTATTCACTTTCCAGCTTTCATCAACTTTCTTACAAAACTTGAAGAACTATGATACAGACCTGAATAACTCTCAAAAATAAGAATCTACTCAAATCTTCACTCCTCAAATTCGGCTTTACTATTGAGAGTTGCTGTTTTAGTCTACATACCAACTGTAAAGATCATCTGGACCGAGACTATTTCTTTTTCCAATTATTTTCACTTTAATTTAATAATAAATTAAATTATCTTGTGGCCTGCTTTGACAATTTCACACTTCTTGTACATACCCTTGTCTAGTACAACTTCACTTGCAACTAATCTTTGCTTCACTTTGAATATTCCTTGGTTAATATCAGTTGTCCATTAGATTTTGAAACTTAATAAGAAACGTTATATGTTAAAAATAATTGAAAGAGATATCATTTATCTTATATTTGATCTCCTAATGCTTTTCCCCTAACTTCATATATTTGTAAAGCCATTAGTTCATATATCGAGACCTGGTTTAAAAATTCTTTGGAGGTGTTCTTGTTTTACTATTTGATGGGGTACATAGACTGAAAGGGATGCTAGATTTTTTAATGATCTTCCTCTCTTTGAAAAGGGATCATTAGGATCATTGTGGACTTCGACTATGGGAGCTTTTCGAGGAGTTACTACTTCAGATGTTCATAGAGATTTCCGAGCAGTAATTCATTAGTTTTTCTTTATTTTCCCACTTTTATTTTCTTGGAGGACTCCTTTTCACTCCCTTTCTGTATTCCCTTTTCTATCTAATAAGACTTGTTCATTTATCCCAAAAAAATATATAAATGATTTTACAAAACTGACAAATAGCATGAAACATACTCAAAAACTCCTCAAAAAAGTTAAAGAAGACGATAGGTAATGAAAAACAGAGAGATCTAGAAACATAGTAGTGACTAATCCATGGCATCAGAAATCCGCATATACAATCTTTCACCAGAAGTATAGAATCTGAACATACTATAAGCTTCCAACAAAGTAGTGCAGCAGGATGCAGGAACTGGAGACGAGGGAAGTTCCCGAAGAACATGCTGCAAAAGAAATTTTCCAGAGTAAACACTAGTATAATACAAGGAATGTACCATCTGATATTCATAAGTTGAATTAGATACAAACTAACCTTGACACAGTCACCAATGACATGAGCATCCTCATATGCACCAAATTCACTTTTGCCTTTAACAAGCAATCATGAGCTTCAGTTTTCAGGTCATGTATTATAATATTATGGATAAGCACAAGGAGAATATTAAAACATTAACAAAGACAAATTCATTAGTGTTTTCATTTTATATCCAGATGAGGATCAAAATATGGGAAGAAGGTGATTTGATCTAAATTCTGTGTAAAGAGACATCATGTCAAACAAAAGAAAGAGAGAACTATAAAGAGAAATAAAATCGCCTCTGGCTAGCAACTACATATAGGTAACTGAAACAATTCAACTGTCTGTTCATTACAAGTACCTTGTTCGTATTCTTGAACTCTGCAATCTACCTCCTCAATATCTGCAGATTGTCGCAAAATTCCTTCAACTTTGGTTCCTGTTACAGAAAATAATAAGTTGAAACCCATATTTAGGGTTGTGAGAAAACAAAGAAATTGGTGAATATGAGAGGTTAAATCCTTCTCATCATTTCATTGTATATATACTACATTCTATTACAATCAAACTACAATTAAGGCTCTAATTAGAGCTGTAATCAAGGTAAAATACTACCTTCCCTAAATAGCTAGATTCTAATAATATTCTAACAGATTTACAAAATATTCTACATTCTAACACTCCCCCTCAAGTTGGTGTGTGGATGTCTCGCATGCCTAACTTGAAACATAAGGGATGAAACGTTGTACTACTGAGACCTTTGGTCAACATATCAGCAAGATGATGATTTGTCTTGACTAAAGCTATGCAAATGGGCCTACTAGTTAACTTTTCCTTGATAAATGTCTGTCAATCTCAATGTGCTTCATTCTATCATGTTGTACCGGATCATTTGCAATACTAATGGCTGTTTTATTGTCACAAAACATTTAAATTGGCTCATTAGTTATGATTACCAAGTCTTCTAACAATGTTCGCAACCACATTAATTCACGCACCCAAGACAATAGCTCGATATTCGGCTTCAACACTAGATCTAGCCACAATCGATTGTTTTTTGTTGCACCAAGTGACAAGGTTGCCACCTATAAATGAACAATATCCACATGTGGAACGGCGGTCATCAATACAACCAGCCCAATTGCATCGGTAAAAACTTCAATCCTCATATGACCATAATGTAAGAATAATAGTTCCTTTCCAAGAGCAGATTTTAGATATCTCAGGATTCTATAGACACATGGATCATGCATATATTGACTTACTACTCCCACAACATAGGAAATATCAGGTCTAGTGTGAGAGAGGTAAATTAGTCTTCTCACTAACCGTTGATATCTCTCCTTATCAACAGTGGGTCTTATGTCACCTGTAAGATAATGATTAACCTCACTGGGAAAGTCAGTTGGTTTGCATCCTAACATGCCCGTCTCTGTTAACAGATCAAGTACATACTTCTTCTGTTGGGACGGGAAGATGCCACTAAAAGATCTTGCAACTTCTATGCCAAGAAAATATTTCAAGGGCCAAGGTCCTTGATTTCAAATTCATTGGCAAGTTTTGCCTTGAGATTAACCATCTCTTCTTCATTATTTCCAGTTACGACAATGTCATCAACATAGACAATGAGAATGGTAATTTTGCCATTTCCATGTTTGACGAACATAGTGTGATCCGCCCGACTTTGCTTGTACCCAAATCTCATCATAGCTTTATAGAAAATACAAAGTTTTTCGTAACTTATAGACATTTCCATTAGTTGCTGATGAGGTAAAGCCTGGAGGGACTTCAATGTATACTTCCTCCTTAAGGTCCCCATGAAGAAATGCATTCTTCACATCAAATTGCTGGAGTTTCCACCCAAAGTTTGTTGCATAAGATATAATGGTACGGACGAAATTCATTTTTGTCACTGGAGCGAATGTCTCCTCATTATCAATTCTGCGAGTTTAATTGTATCCTTTTGCAACTAGTCTGGCTTTGAGTCTCTCAACCGACCTATCGGACTTTTGCTTCACGGTATACACCCATTTGCACCCAACCAGTTTCTTCCAATGGGGAAGAGAAACTAACTCTCATGTCTCATTCTTTCTCAAGGCATTCATTTCCTCTATCATAGCTTTCCTCCATTTTTCATCTTGGATTGCTTCCTTCCACCCCTGAGGAACAAAAATAGAGGACAACAAGGAAACAAAGGCACGATAGAAGGTAGATAAATTATCATAAGAGAGTCGAGAGAAAAAGTTAGAAATAGGATGTTGAGTACATGATCTAACTCCTTTCCTAAGGGCAATAGGAAGATTGATCTCACAATTTTCAGTAAGGATATTTGAGTTATTACCATTAGGATCAATAGAGCAAGCTGAAGAACTAGGATTCGAGCATGATTGTTGTGGTAGTACAGACAGGACCGGTTCCTTATCTCTTCGGAAATAGGACTTGAAATCAGGTTTATTCCATCTATCATATGACTCCCTCTGTGAAGAAATATAAGTGACTATAGGACAAGTGATAGTAGAAGGAATGCCACAACTTGGCTCAAAGTCCATCAGCTCATATGCACTAGTAGATTTCTCCCCCTGAGCAGATGAGGGAGCAAGATAGAATGATTCAGATTCTCAAAAGGTGACATCACAAGTAATATAAACTCGATGAAAACATTTATATCCTTTTTGTGTAGGAGAGTACCCAATGAAGACACACTAGACAGATTTGGAATCAAGTTTACCCCGAAGCACACACAACTAAAAATCCATGGAGAAAGTGAAGGACCACGAAAATGTTTGAGAAGTGAGATTGAGCTCTGATTACCGAGAACTCTAGAAGGAAGCCGATTGATGAGAAAGGTAGCAGTAAGAACACCATCATGCCAAAAAGATTTGGGTGTTTTCATGGTGAACATGAGTGTACGGGAAACTTCTAGTGACTGTTTTTTCTCTAGGCAACACCATTTTGTTCTGGAGTTTTAACACAAGTATGAAGAATAATGTCATGGTTAGTAAGATAGGAACAAAAGTACCATCGATATATTCACGACCATTGTCGCTATGTAAAATTTTGACCTTAGCATCAAATTGTATTTGTATCATTTTATGAAATTCTCGAAAACAGGAAAAAAATTCATTTTTGGAACGAAGAAGATAAAGCCAAGTTATACGAGAATATCAATCAATAAATGTAACAAACCAACGATGATCAGTACGAGAAATAACTTGAGAAGGTCCCCAAACATCAGAATGAATAATAGCAAATGGTTCAAAATGACGATTATGAATAGCAGAATAAACTGAGCATTTGTGTTTAGCTAATTCACAAGGCTCACAAAAAAAACGATTTTTTTTACACTACTTAGTTAAATGAGGAAACAAAGATTCTAAAATACTAAATGAAGGATGTCCCAGAAGACAATGCCACTGATGAAGCGAGGCCAGACTGGACTCATGGATAGATTGAAGAGCCTGAGTGGAAGTCCCTTTTCTCAACGTAGACTAGTTTGAGGAACATCTAAATAGTAGAGACCACCAACTACACTACCACTACCAATCCTCTGCCCCGTCACCAAATCCTGAAAGATACAATGAGAAGGAAAAAAAGTGACAGAGTAATTTAGAGACTTGGTGACACATGGAACAAATAATAAATTTACAGAAAAAGAAGGTACGTGAAGAACAGAGAATAAAGATATAGTGGGAGTATGGAGTCCTTCCCTGACATAGGAGAAAGTGAATCATCGGCTATTAACACTTTATCTTTGCCAGAGCAGGGAGTATAAGTGGTAAGTATTTGGATGAACCAGTCATATATTCTGTAGCACCTGAATCAATAATCCAAGAGGTACATGCAGAAGAAGAATTAAGTGCATGAGAAAATATACCTGACTAGACATGATGAACGGAGCTAGGAGTCGACAAGAGTGCCCGAAAAGCTAATATTTCCTCAGAAATGAGACCACTATGATCACCACTATTGATAGAACTAGATTTTGTCATGATATGGTATAACAAAAGCAACACGAATATCCAAGGAAATATCAACAAGGATGATTCAAAGGCTTAAGGAACACTATATGGCAGTAAGGTAAACAATATAGTTACCGACAGTGAAAATATAGATATGAGATAATACTACTAAATATGAGAAAAAATTGAGGAAACCTAAACCAAACAACACAGGGCTACTGCAGATAAGAAGAGGAGAGAGGCGAGCACTCTAGAACTTATCACGTATTTATGAACAATACTTCACTACATTACCGATGAACAGTACTTTGATGAACAATGGCCTGCTACACTATTGATGAACAAGGCTCTGATACCAAGTTGAAACCCATATTTAGGGTTGTGAGAAAACAAAGGAATTGGTGAATATGAGAGATTAAAATCCTTCTCATCATTTCATTGTAAATATACTACATTCTGTTACAATCAAACTACAATTAAGGCTCTAATTAGAGTTGTAGTCAAGATTAAATACTACCTTCTCTAAATAGCTAGATTCTAATAATATTCTAACACATTTACAAAATATTCTACATTTTAACATAATATATTAGTTAAGATCGAACCACAAAAATTACAAATGAAACCAAACCTTGTCACAAGCATTCAACTTTGTAGAGCACATATAGCACAACACAACGTACTGTATGAATTTTACCTATATAAAATAGGTAGAATACTCGTACATGAATTCCTTACATGTTTAACTTGGAAGTTATATTTAAGAATTTAAAACACCCTCCCAACAAAAATAAATAAATAGAATACTCACCAAAGGCTGTTGAGCAAGTACATCCGTAAACAGAAACAATACAGATGAATATATATATATATATATATATATATATATATTATAATGTTACAATACAAAATGATTTAATACTCAAAAAGGAATGAAAAGGGGGGAATGATGTTCCAGAAAATTGATTTCTTAAACAATAGGATGTTATATTGCTTAACTAAGAGATGCTAGCAATAATGATGCTCTACAACAAACACGAAATTAAAATTCCAATCATAGTTTAAATAAAAACCTACCATACTTCTCAAGAAACCGCAGAGCTTTCTCAAGGAAGGATGGGCCTCCATCTATATCTTCTAACGCTAGTAAAATGGGTCGTCCAACAACCAAAGATTTGACAGGACGCTTTTCCCTCCCTGGTCAAAATTTAGTGAAACTTCGTTGAAAAAGTACAGAAATGGACTGATATAAGATATAGTCGCTGGAAGACCAAAATCAAAAGAACAACATAATGATTACGAACAATGATAAGAAGACCCTTCTATTGTATCATTAGCATCATTGCGAAAAATCCCATTGTGTCCCGTCACAAGGGCTGTGCTTGGTGCTTGTGCAAGAGCAAGTTCTAGAGCTGTCTTCCATTCAAACAAGTCCTCTGATGACTCTGCCTGAAAAGTAAAAGTAAAAGTAAAAGCTTAAGAAATGAAGAAAACGAAAGCAAAGGAAATATGAGTTGGGTATCCAAGAAATTTCAAAGAAAAAAGGCTCATGTTGCATACCTTGTAATCAAAGAAGAAGAATAATTTAAATATAAATAAGATAAATCAGAACGCAAGGAAGAAAGCAAGACAATATCTAGACAAATAAGCACCTTGAGAGTAAATGCTCGCCCATCACGTCCATCTGGAAGCAATACAGTTAGAAGCTTTTTATCTTCCCTAACTACAACACTGCAAATATAGACCTTCATTAGCCTCATGAAAAACTGATATAGCTTAAAACAACATGTGCCAACTATCCATACCTCCCTGAATTGTTCAAGTCAATCCCTCCCAGAGTCAAATTTACTTCACCACCTTTCTGGGGAAGTGCACCTATATGAAAGCAAAAAATGAGTGTATGTTCCCATATAACTCTATGACCACGTTTGCTTACAAAAATGTTGGGTGGGATAGGATTATTTCTACTAATTTATTATCAATGCGGGTTATTTTATCCCATGATTAGTCTGTTATTTAATCTAATAGGCTTTTTTTTATCATTTCTAAGGTCATTTGATGATGAATTATAATTTCAAGTGGAAAGTTGGTACTATGTAATCCCCCTTTTGAGATATCAAATAACCTTAGAAATGATAACATATAATCCGTGGGATTAAATAATGGACTAATCAAGGGATAAAATAGTTCCTAATAGTATTAAATTAGTACAAATTGTTCTATCTCATCCATCATTTTTGCAAACAAATGTAGCCTATATTAAAACCAAAAATTTCGACTGGATGTTTACATATTAACGTAAATTCACAAGATAGTAGTTAGGCAATGATCAAATATGAGCTTTATCAGGGATTGAAACAACATCAATTCAGAAATTACATTAATACTTCACTCAAGTTTTTGGAACTAAAAATGAGTGAAGACCAAATTGTTCGGTTTACGTGGAAGTTGGTTTCAGACAAAGACCTGATATCACCGTAAAAAACAAATTGAAAATGGATCAAGGCATGACTTTCCTCCAGCATTTGGAGGGAAGATAATTGAAAAAAAATCAGTATCGCATATTAGAATGAGTGTTTTATCTTTTATACTTTTGTTCTTTTGTAACATATTAGTGAATATATTCAAGACTCAAAAAGTTCATTGTATAAGCCTACTACAAGATCTCTGAAGAGCGTGTTACTTATCAAAGATGAGAAGCCTATTTGAAGATGATGCAACTGAAACACGTGTATTTGCTACAGTTTCTTATTTATTCAATTTTTTGTGTATATCAGAGTTGAAACACCTTCTTTTTCTTACAAGTAGGATTTCACATTAAAGCACCAAAAAAGAGATCTCTATGTTAGCCTTAAGTAATGGGTTGTAATATTAGCTTAAGTCAGTACGGAGAATCCTATATGAAGCTGCGATAGTTAGTTAGAATGGATATGGATGATTATTGTGTAATGGGACTTTCGCTCTCTAAATCAGAGGTCTCTTCCTTATCTCGAACTCCTAATGTCCCCATTTTCCTAAACACGAGTGTTTCTGTTCCTTCATCTATTCCTCATTACATCAATATCTCAGCACCTTGCAATCAGATGTGGAAGTCATTGTTTCCAAACCTATAAATCAGTCTATAAAGCCTTGTGATTCCATCAAATACAAGCAATCTGAAACCAACAAAACAGCCCAAAAGCATTGTTTCATGAAGACTGTTCATAGTACCCAGATGAACCTCTGAACATCCCACTTTTGTGACTTTTCCCTGTTCTTTTCTTCTCCTGCTTTTCAAGCTTAATAATCACAATATGCTGTCCCTTTCAATGAAACACTATTTCACAACCTAACTGCTTGTCTAACCACAAGTAAACATCCTGGTACAAAAAAACAGACCAATCACCTCATATACCGTTCACAGGTAAAGAAGACACTTAATCCTTGATTGTTGCTGCCAGATTAAGCCTCAAACTATTTCCTTTGTATCCCTCTTCACTCATCCTTAATCCACCTTTAACACCTAACACTCAGTAACATAACCTCATGTAAAGCTATAACAATAGACCTTATGGTTATTTTGATGTTTTTACAGAGCTTTTTTTTCATTTTCCTCCATTTCTTTTGGTAGTACCCATCACCAACTACCAGAGGCAGGTCTCGAAGATACCCAACCCCATGAGATTCGAATGGTTGGGTTAAGGCCTGGACCAACAGGCTACCCCTCAACAATAAAGCCTTTTTATGGATAGACGATGGGTTCTTTTTTCCTGATTTGACTAGTATGCTAGTATCTTTATATATTATTTTTATATGTTACAAAAGATGACTTTGATAAATTATTGGGATATTGAATTGACAGTTCCATAGATCTCATTATGTGCATGTTGGTTTGGGCCTTTTGGGGGCTTTTGGAGGCTAAATGCACTTGAGAATCTTGTTCGTTTCACAAACACAATTTCCAAATGCAACTCATTTAACTCACAAATACATCGTTTGGGTCAAACTTACCTTACCACAGCATTTTTGTGATTTTGAACCACCAAATAAGCTAATGCCCAACACCCAAATGTATGTAATGAATAAGCCCTATGTTTGCATACAACAAGCATGCATGTTATCCTCCACTATGCATTCATGCCATTTTCTGAACATTATATATATATATATATATATATATATATACACACACACACACACACACATATATATATATATAGTGGATGCATTTTAATAGGAAAGCTTATACATCTGTGCAACCTAGTGCAAAATCTCCATATAAGCATCAGAACATGAAAACCCAATAACCTTCGTGTTACTTTAGTAGACATACTAATTACCAACACATAACCACAGCGCATATACATTCATATGGATATATAAAGTCTACCAAACCTCAACAAGAATAAAGCATGGAACACTTGGATTAAATACGTAAATGTTTTGGGAGACTGCTACTAAAATTACAAGACACAAACTCTCACATATCTTTGTCATGGTTGCCAATATGCTAGCTGATGTTGATACCTACACTAAATCAATTTTTATTTTATATATTCTGGTATTATTTCTTCTTCTTTTTTGGGGCGGTTTGGCTAGTAGCACAAGTGGTAATTTCAAATAATGCACAATAAAAAATATGGAGTCATACAAGAACAAGAAATAAAAAGCACACCAATATATGTTCTTAAGGAAACATAAAGATGAGATAAATACTAACAGGATCATTTTTGAAAAAGACCAAAGAGGTGCGTGTGAGTATAAACCAACGCCTCTTCCAAGATTTCCAACCTAGACCTGCAGAATGCACAAATTCTAAATTAGATCACAGTGAGGAACTCATAAGAACTTAAAGTATATGAGATGATGGTAATCTCAAGGAAGGATAGATGAGATATCAACATTCTTGAAAAGGTCCTCAACATACTAAAACTTTGTATAGTATGTCCAAAATTGTGAAGCACTGTGAGTACCAGCCATTTAATTAGGCACATCCAAATGTCTAATTTGAATAAATTATGTTTTGGGAAATCTTCAGTGTATATGCAAGTCTCTTTGTGTGTACAATTACATATACACTTATTTGGATCAAATGAGTAGATGAAATATTATTTCAGCAAATGTGAGCTAAAACGTTCATGAAATCCCTATCTTATGCAGAAAAATTCATTAATATATTGGCCATGTTTTCAAGTGGATAAAATAACTAACATCAAAAGACTATTGAATGAACACAAACAAGAATTAAAACCAAGCACAATACTCCCATTTCTAACTTATTCGGGAAGGTGAGACAGTTTCTTGAATGACAAGCATTATTTATGTAATCTAAATGACAAAGAGATGGAGAAATTTTCTTTATGTATAAAGCTTCTTAATTAACTTCTATTTCTCAATCCTTTGATAGTTGTGTTTGGTGTTTCAATTCACAGGGAAGATTACCTTGTCGATCTTTTTTTCACTTACTATCTTATCGTCAAGCAAGTCATTTTCCTCTAGATTCTTATATATGGAAGGCAAGGGTTCCCTACCAAATTAGGGCTTTTGTGTGGTCCTTGATTCTTGATCAGCTTAAACACTAATGACATTATTCATAGGTGTATTACATATATTTATATGTTATGTGTGTTTTGTGTATGCAAGAAAGTTAGTCTCATTCTTATCTGTTTGTTCTTTGTCCATTGGCATGGTGGTTGTGGTGTTTCGTTGTTTGCCTTGTTTGGTGAATGTTAGATTTGTCCCTTTTTAGTGGAAGAGCTTCTCCTATGCAAATTCGGTACTAAGAAAGATGTAAGGATTATTTGAAAATGAATGCTAGGATTTTTTTTGGTCAATGCAATGAATATCAAATTACTTGATGATATAGTGTTTTCTGTGCTTCTCTTTGGGGTCATGTATTAGGAAGATTTCGAAGAATTTCTTTGTCAAGTCTTTGTAGGATTGGCTTACATTACATAACTAATGCCACAATATTTTCTCACTTATTTTCTTTGCTTTCTTCTGGTTTTCTTTTGGGAGGACTTCTTGTCCTCCACATGGGTTGTAATTTCTCTCTTCAACGATGAAATCTACTTCATTTATTTTTTTATTTTTCTGAAAAGAAAAAAAAACATGCAAGAAGTGAAAAAGGTCGCAGAAAGCCAAAAATACCAAAATAAATTATATTACTAACCTTTAGAAGATATGAAAAGGGATCCACTCTTAAAAACCTGCATATAATTTCACAAGTTCCAGATCACAAAGAACATAACAACCAGCCTTCTCTTAAGCAAAATCATTTTGTATGGCAAACATAGGACAGGTATATCAAGGAACACACATACTTGTCAAAATGAAAAGTCAAGGGATACAAATTCAAGTAGAGTTATCGATTCAATACTTTTCTGACAAATTCAAGAACTAGCACAAGCATAGAACAGAAATATGGCCAACAACATTTGTTTTATAAGAGAATAAAAGCTGTACTTCCAAAGAGCCCAGTGACCTTTTTTATGTTTTTTTTAATTTATTTATTAATCTTGTAATGTCTATATATTGATAAGTGGGTTTCATACCTACGAATCGAATAGTTTTTCAAGCTTAATCATTGTTATCTTAGGTATTTTTAGGATGGTTTTATGTGTTTTTGGTGTTTGTGTATTGCAGGGACAGATTGGGATGGCGAAAGTAGGAATTGGGAACAAAAAAAGGCAAAAATTGGTATTTCCAGATAGCATGTGCCGCCGGGCCGGCAATCACCAAGGTAAAAAGTGTCGTCAGGGCGGCAGTGTCGAATTTAGAGAGAAGACTTCTGTTGCTGATAGGATTCTGCAGACCTTTTGGGGATAGATTTGGGGCGTGAGCAAGAGCGTGTAAAAGGCAAGTAAAAGGGTAGAAAAGGTATCATGGTCATTATTAGAAAATCTAATCAAACCCTAGTTTTGGATTACACTTTGGAGAATTGAAGCAAGGAGATTAGCGTGAAGAATTCAAGATGAACGTGGAGAAGAGCAACAACTTATTTATCAGTTTTAATTCTCTTTCTTCATCTTCTTTCTTGTATTCAGAATGTGCAATTACTTGTGGATTTTGAGTTTTATTTCGTCTAGCATGAACTAATTTTCTATTTCAAGTCTATGATTGGATCTTTTTGTGTAACGAAGATTGACATGCTTCTATGATAATTCATTGAGACTATTTCCAAATTTGTCTACTATGGTTTATGCTTAATTAATGAATTGTTTGATCACCAGTTACTTAATAATCCATATGAACTCGAGAGATGGAATATGAGTTTAGACCTAATCATAGTAGCGTGTGATTGTGATTTCTGCATGACGTTGGGATTCATAATTTATGTTCAGGATAAAGATATACCTACGCATCGCACGTAATTTTAAAAACTTGTAATTAAACATTCTTTAATTATAATTCACATAGAGATATAGTCAATTAGTTAATTAAGGTGTTCATCTTAATTCTATCAATTGTGGATTTAAGTTGATATGGATATAATGCATTGAGAGATGGTTATATGTACATCCGTGTTCTTGATTAACAACCGGGGATAGTTAATTTGAATTAACAGGAAGTGTGTTGATCTGAGTGAAACATTAAGTGAAGTTGTAAGCTTAAATCTCCAATTTTTGATTGAAACTTGAGGTAATTAGTTAGTTTAAGTAATTTTTCATCGTACTTCACAACTTGATTATTTGTTTAATAAAATTGAGATAATATAAAATTGGTAGTTGTTAGGATAAATTTCATTATTTTCTCTGTGGGAACGATACTCTACTCGTCACTTTATTACTTGTTGACCATGTATACTTGCGTGTTGTGCGTAACTAGATTTTACACAACACATATAAACGCGGCCAAGGAAAAACATAACTTTTTAACCTTGTGCTTCCTATAAAAATAAGAAGTTAAGAGCCTCTGCTAAAAACACCCAAAAGAAGAAAATGCTTTTAGCATACATTGCATAAATTACTGCGAAATAAGCTGAAACTTTGAACACCTTAGGCTACCAGGTGTTTGATAAAAGGCTTCAAAGAACAGACTGTTATTGTAGGCATATTTTGATTTTGTGTATTCGCAATTATGATGTGATATGAGTATTACCGGTGCTTGTGACTTTAATCCGTAATTGGTTGTTACTCAAGTTTGGGGGATATAGTTGGTGCTCCTAATCAGTTTACATAGCAGGAGCAGGAACTGGCACATAGGCTTGCATAGGGATTAACACAAGTTTGTTAAGTACTGGCCATCAAGTAAGTTTCGTGAAACAGTTTGGGATAAAGTGACTGACTTACACATCCATGGCACCGAAAAGGCAGCGAGGTGAGGGTTCTTCCACCCCAGTGAGACAATTTGATAGACGGAAGTTCATAGGTGCAGCTGCAGCAGATAGATTCGATTACTTTGCTAATAAAGCACTTACCTCCGAGCGTGGACTGAGACTTGATGAATTTAACAGGGAGATGGGTCATCAGATTATTGAGAGGGGTTGGGCCCGAGGCAGCAGTACTGGCCGTGGTAAAAAAAATTTATGCAAACACCGAAGATAAGGCCCCATTCACAGCTTTTGTTAGGGGGAAGATAGTACCTTTCAGCACATAAGCAATTAATGCGTACTATGATCTACGAGCACCCAAGGTTTGCCAACACACAACATACAGAGATAGTGGGCCTAACTATGATTAGATTTTAGCAGAGATGTGTAGGCTGGACACAGTATGGTTGAAGGGAAGATTTGGTATGCATTCTTAAGTGCGAAGCTGCTCCCTTCTCAACATGTCAGCGAGATAAACAAGGAAAAAGCACCCCTGCTGTATGCTATTATGAAGGATTTTGATATTAATGTTGGGGCTATCATCAACTTTTCTATTCGACGTTGCTTGCTTGCACCGTTTGTGGGAGGATTACCTCATCTGTCCCTCATTTGTGGATTGTGTCGTCAAGCAGGGGTGAGATGGGGAGTTGATGAGCCAGTGCAGCAGCCACTGTAGCTTTTGGATCACAAATTAATAGCGAGATATGTTGAGTGGCCAGGGGGTGAGTCCCATCCCAGGGGATTAGGATTTTTATTTCCTTCCGATTTTGGGGATGATGAGGAAGAAGTTGTTGATTCTGAGGAGGATGATGAGAATTTTCAAGCTGATGAAGTTCCTGAGGGTGAGGAGACTACTGCACCCTATTCATCATGCAAGACAAAGTTTATATTTAGCACTCAGTTCAGGAGTCTTCAGCAGCATTTGGATACAAGGAACAAAATCGAGGATCAGCGGTTAAAGAGGATCGCAGAAAGACAGGATCATATGTTTGCGACTCAGAACAGTTTCCATGCATCCGTGGCTGACGTGTTTGCTCGACTAAATCCCAGTGCTGAGCCGTTTCAATTTCCTGTTCCTCAGCCGTTACCTGCTTATCCACCCTCTGACTCCGATGTTGAGGTGGTTGAGCCTGACGCTTAGCCTCTCAGGAAAGTCCGCTTTACTTCAATTCTTTCTATTTCTTACAATGAGGACATTGTTTATTTTAAGTTTGGGGGTGTGTTTGTTAGAATGGCATATTGGTAGTCTGCATATTAGTTACATAGTAGTTTCTATTGCATAGTTGATGTATGTAGTTGCATGGTAGCTTTGTTTTTGTCCTGTTTTCATATAATTGTTTGAAAAAAAAATGAAAAAAACTTGAAAACCCCAAAAATATGTTAGTTCATCATATTTGTTGCATGTAGATAGTTTATATTGCATGAATCTGGCTAGTCGGTAAGTATGAAGTTAACTTGGCCGATGATGAGATTGGGATTACATGGTTATTGTGTAGTTTTGATAATTAAGGCATTGATGCAATTTTATGGCATGATATAAATCTTTTCCTGTTTGAAATTAATGTGACCAGATAGCATAGTATGATGACCATGTTTACTGACTTAGTTGGAATAGTCACATAATTGACTTCTTGAGAAAAATTACGGGTTTAATGGAAGAAAATGAATAAACTAGTGGTGAAGGCTAGGATTATGCAAGAACTTAGTTAGGGGAAGATATGGGATCTATAAAAAAAGAGTAATAGTTAAAAAAAATGATGGAAAAAAAAATGAATAAACACCGTGATTAGTTTAGTTTTGTGGCCTTTGTTACTCGAGTAAGTACGCCATAGGGGATGTTTTTACACCCAGCGCCCTAAAGTCGTCTGGCTTGGGACTCGTTGGTCGAAAGCTCGTTAAATGGGTAGCACTGAAAAGCCTAAGAGGACTAGACATTGCACAGTCATGTGTAAGTAAACTTACGGGAAAAAGAGTGAAATGCCCCCGTAAGTGAATAACGGTAGCAATCATATCCCATAGTAACTTCTAACTTGGTAATTGCATATTTTTGGCTGAGCTTAGCTTGTTACACAACTTCTTAAGTTGAAACTATGATCGTTCCTCTAAGAAGCATATTATGTGATATATTTGATCTATAGTTGGTTTTCATGGTTATTGAGCACACACACTACATCAGTTATAACAGGTGATGATATGTAAACTGTTATAGATTGCTGACATGTTCTTGGTTAGAGTTACTGTTCATTGCTATTGTGATTTCTCTGAGGCATAATGGTGAACTTCGTACTGTCTGATAGCTGGATTCGTAGGCATGTAGTTAGTTGCATTGCATTGCGTTTGCTTGAGGACAAGCAAGGTTTTAAGTTTGGGAGTATTTGATAAGTGAGTTTCATACCTACGAATCGAATAGTTTTTCAAGCTTAACCATTGTTATCTCAAGTGTTTTTAGGATGGTTTTATGTGTTTTTGGTGTTTGTGTATTGCAGGGACAGGTTGGGATGGCGAAAGCAGGAATTGGGAACAAAAAGGGTAAAAATTGGTATTTTCAGATAGCATGTGCCGCCGGGGCGGCAGTCACCAAGGTAAAAAGTGCCGCGCGGGGCGGCAGTGTCAAATTTAGAGAGAAGACTTCTATTGTTGATAGGATTCTGCAGACCTTTTAGGGATAGATTTGGGGCGTGAGCAAGAGCGTGTAAAAGGCAAGTAAAATGGTAGAAAAGGTATCATGGTCATTATTAGAAAATCTAATCAAACCTAGTTTTGGATTACACTTTGGAGAATTGAAGCAAGGAGATTAGCGTGAAGAATTCAAGACGAACGTGGAGAAGAGCAACATCTTATTTATCAGTATTAATTCTCTTTCTTCATCTTCTTTCTTTTATCCAGAATGTGTAATTACTTGTGGATGTTGAGTTTTATTTCGTCTAGCATGAACTAATTTTCTATTTTAAGTCTATGATGGATCTTTTTGTGTAACGAAAATTGACATGCTTCTATGTTAATTTATTGAAACTATTTCCAGATTTGTCTACTATGGTTTATGCTTAATTAATGAATTGTTTGATCACCAATTACTTGATAATCCATATAAACTCGAGAGATGGAATATGGGTTTAGACCTAATCACCAATTTCTGCATGACGTTGGGATTCATAATTTATGTTCAGGATAGAGATATACCAACGCATCGCACGTAATTTCATAAGAACTTGTAATTAAACCATCTTTAATTATAATTCACATAGAGATGTAGTGAATTAGTTAATTAAGGTGTTCATCTTAATTATATCAATTGTGGATTTAAGTTGATATAGATATAATGCATTGAGAGATGGTTATATGTACATTTGTGTTCTTGATTAACAATCAGGGATAGTTAATTTGAATTAACAGGAAGTGTGTTGATCTGAGTGAAATATTAAGTGAAGTTGTAGGCTTAAATCTCCAATTTTTGATTGAAACTTGTGGTAATTAGTTAGTTTAAGTAGTTAGTAATTTTTCATCATACTTCACAACTTGATTGTTTGTTTAATAAAATTGAGATAATATAAAATTGGTAGTTTTTAGGATAAATTTTATTATTTTCTCTATGGGAACGATATTCTACTCATCACTTTATTACTTGTTGACCACGTATACTTCCGTGTTGTGCGTAACTAGATTTTACACAACATATATGAACGCGGCCAAGGAAAAACATAACTTTTTAACCTTGTGCTTCCTATAAAAATAAGAAGTTAAGAGCCTATGCTAAAAACACCCAAAAGAACATGCTTTTAGCATACATTGCATAAATTATTTTGAAATAAGCTGAAACTTTGAACACCTTAGCCTATTATGTCTTTATTGAAAATTAAGTTTTTGCAAGTTTGATATTGTAAATTCTGATAAATTCCAAGGGGAAAAAAATTAAAATCCATTGCCTGATAATAACTGATATAATAATATTGATAACAGCAATGTCCATATTTAAGAAACTATTTGTAGGTGCCAAAAAGATTTCACATTTTGTGAAACTGTAAGTTTTCCATGATGAAATACTCAAAAACTAGGCCACAAGCAATCACAGTAATGGGTTTCCAATGCCAATATCCAGAATCTGTTTTATGGACACAATTGAAACTTAGTTTTGTTAGATTTTTTGGTTTATAAAATTTGAAAGGAATTTCAAAGTCAAGTTAATTAGTGTACTTTATTGTAAAATTAAATTCCATATTGTTTTGAGTTACAAAATTGATTTCCTTCCATTACAAAATCAATGAGATTGATTTCTATTAATTGAGTAATTGATTTCCTAGCCGTTGCAAAACCTTTAAGTTTCTACCGTAACAAAACCTCTTTGTACTAATTCTTAGCCATGCATGATATAATATGTATAGATAGGCTTTTACTCTTATAAAAAGATAGATCAACATGCGTGTCTTCTACTTCATATAATAATATATACATATTTAAATGGCACTACAATCTTTTCCTTAAATCATCTATTCTAAAACTCAAGAAAAAATAATGGGTTATTCATGTCACCTTCTCTATTTGGGTGCACATTAGAAAAGACGAAATTGTTGAATCCTGGAGGGTATCCGCTGTGACCTTTTGCACCGGTCATATATAATATCGAAGGGGCAGAAATAATCCTTAACGACAGTGTTCTACGCACGCATCAATTCATTTGGGTGATAAACATGGATTCTACTATGTTAACTGCTACTAAGGTCATTCTCGATGTCACAAAAATTGCAAAGGTTCTTTATGTTTCTAATTTTAAGAGATGGCAAACTAAGATTTTATTAGCCTTGGATATTGCAAAGGTTGATTTTGTTCTTACAAAACCAAAACCAAAAAAACCAAAAAAAGGTAATTGTTTTGTCTGGACATCATATCATGTTGTGCAATGTAGACACAGGAAGATGAACGACAAACCTGCCCCACCAAATGAAAATTTGGTTGAGGTGGATGTTATTGTTGCAGTCGTTTCTAAGGTAAACATGGTGGCACATGACAATAATTGGGTGGTAGACTTTGGTGCAACCAAGCACATTTGTGGCATTAAAAATGCATTTTCCTCATATATACCATTGGGAGAAAGAGAGGAACAAATTTACATAGGTGATTCTACTCCTGCACCTGTTTTGGGAAAAGGGAAAGTCCTTGTTAGGCTTACCTCCGAAAAAATCCCCACATTGACAGACGTGCTTCATGTGCCAAACATCCGTTGTAACCTTGTGTCTGTGTCTTTGCTAGGCAAGGTGGGAATAAAAGTTATCTTTGAGTCGGACAAAATTGTAATGACTAATGGGGAAAGGGTACAATAATAATGGGTTATTTGTACTTAATGTTTCTAATGTCTTGAATGAAAATGCTAGTTCTTCCACTTATTTGCTTGAGTGTGATTCTTTGTGGCATGCTAGACTAGGTCATTTTAATTACTCATATATTAAACAAATGAAAGAAATAAGCATTCTTAAAAATATCTCAATTTCCGAACATGATAAATGTCACATTTGTGTTGAAGCTAAAGTAACCAAGAAACCGTACAAACGTGTTAGAAAGAGAATCAAAATTACTTAGTCTTATTCATTTAGACTTGGGAGACTCGAAATCAATTATGACAAGAGGTGGTAAAAAATATTATGTGACTTTTATTTATGATTTTTCAAGGTATACTAAAGTTTATTTTCTTAGACCTAAAAATGAAGCATTTGATATGTTTGTTAAATATAAAGCTGAAGTTGAAAATAAATTGAATATAAAAATTAATAGGCTTCTGATAGAGATTGTGAATATGAACCTTTAAACCTTTTTTATGAACAACATGGTATTGTGGATGAAACTACACCTCCTTATTCACAATAATCTAATGGTGTTGCTGAAAGAAAAAATCGAACTTTAAAAGAAATGATGAATGCTTTGTTGATTTGTTCTGGTGCATCTCCTAACTTGTGGGGAGAATCTATTTTATCTGCATGTCACATTTAAAATAGAATAATTTATAAAAGGGCTGGTAAGACTCCATTTGAATTGTGGGAAAATCATGTACCTAATTTAAAATATCTCTAAGTGTGGGGGTGTTTGGCTAAAGTTTTACTTCCTAATCCTAAAAAGAGACAAATTGGCTCTAGAACTTCTGATTGCATGTTCATTAGTTATGCTGAAAACAGTGTTCCATATAGATTTCTTGTTATTAAAAGTGATGTGTTAGATATTAATACTGTGCTTGAAACTAAGAATGCAGTGTTTTTTCAAAATAATTTTCCTTTGTTAAAAAATGCTACTCATCATAGACTTGAGTTGCATGATGACTCTTATGACAAAATTACAAGACTTACCTGTGTTGATCTTAGAAAGAATAAAAGAGTAAGGAAAGAAACAAATTTTGGGAATGACTTTTATACTTTTTTAATGGAAAATGATCCTGTTACTTTTTCTGAGGCTGTGACTTCGCCCGAAGCTCCATTTTGGAGAGAGAGGCAATTAATAATGAAATAGAATCTATTATGAGTAATCATACTTGGAGTTAGTTAATTTTCATAATAGTTTTCCAATTATTTTATCACAAGTTTCATCTTCAACTCATGACCAGTACAAGCAATTCCAAAGTCCAATCAAATTATACTAGTCGGGAACCAAATAATTAACTTATTAGTGACAACGTAAAGTGCATTGTAATTCCTCCACTAAGAGCTGAAAAAACACTCAATTAAACTGGAAACCCAAAATGGCTTAAATTTAAAATAATTATATCTGAAGCAGAGCCATTACTCACTAATTGACTTAAACTGACGTAAATTGACTATAAAATATTAGTACATTCTTTTCTTCTGTCATCAACCAAACATATATAAACAGAGGGAAGCTAGTATACCGTGTTTGTAGCTCCGATTAGTGGACGCTCAAACGCCGGCAACGGAGCGGACATTTGCACAGAAATCGAGCACCAAAACTAGGTGCATTTATAGCGCAATCAATCAAATTAGTCCCACTGTTCAACTAAACGAGCTCTTCGACTCTCGAATTGAGTGGACTCCGATCAAAAACGAACTCCCGCAAAAAATTAGCTGAGATCTGATGCTAGGGTTTCGAGGGAATGAACGGATGAAGATTGAAGAAGAAGAAGCAGCAGCAGCAGCAGCAAACCAAAACAAAGCTGAGCACTTTCTCTATGTAAAAATGGCAAGGTTGTTCGTACTATTATTATTGCTCTGCTTTTCAACTACTCCATTCTTTTGGCCCGTGAGTGACTATATATTTTTATGGATTAATTACATATTTCACTACATTTTTTAAAATAATTACAATAATAATGCATTCATAAAATAATTACTAAAATAATACATGTTTTCATATTTATTTACAATATTAATACAATTAGGATTTCTTAACTTAGGACATTAGTATTAGTTGGCTGACATGACAAATTAGTGTTCCACTTAAAATCGGGGTGATTTTTTTTTTGAAACGAGTGATAACCGTCAGTTATCATTTGTCTGGGAGTCTTCAGTTAGAAACCCTTGTTCTGCCTATCGAAACCCTTATTTCTTTTCTTTTGTTTGTGCTTCTTCTTCATTGATCGTTATTGGTGATTTGTTCTTCATGCATGCTAGGAACAAACAGTTATAGGGATATGAGATTGATAAAGAATTTTCAGGAAGATTTGTATCAGATTTTGAATAGTTCGGTTGTCGTTGTCTTGTCCTTTTGAATTGTGTTTTGTACTTTGATTTTTGTTGGATATCCATAACTATTTGTTATGGTTATTTAGTTTGTAATGTTTATTGGAGCTTATGAAAATGGGATTACATATTTGATTATATTACCAGTGATTTGACATTGTTTGTTGGTTCGTATTTTTTACTTCTAAGTTGTGTTTGATACATTGTTTGAAAGGTGCAGTTGGTAACTGAACATGCATAGAAGAGTAACCATTTTATTTTTTGGTAGTAACCAGATAGTTACAAGCTTGTATAAGGACATATATCAAGTGTTAAATGTGACGCCCCCAAAATAGGTATACAACACCCATTCTGAGTCGCCAAAATACATGGTACAGAAACAACTACATCTTTATTATTACAACACAAGAACTGTGAGTTTAAATACAAATATTGTCATTTAGACAATATCCACACTCAAATAAGTCCTCATTACAATTATTGATACATTATTTCACAAAAATGGTGAGGACTACTAAAGTAACTTCTAGAACCATCATTCCATACCCCGACTAGTACTCGCTACATTCTCGCCTCCTGAGAAAAATGGAACAAAAAAGAAAAGGGTGAGCTCAACTAGCCCAGTAAAGAACATTATGACTAAGATAATACAGAACAAATTATCGTTAGTCTTCAACAGGGAAAAATCTAATAGAATACAATAGACAACAAGTTTTAAATCAATAACTGCAGCGGAAACAGCAAACCATTAGAAGAGTCAAGTAGAGAATGAGTTCTACTATCTTCTAAGATTTAAAAGTCCATCATCAATATTTTATCCCTGTAACAACAATCAATAACCATCTTTAATCAAATATTCATCTTTGCACTACAGGCCAAAGATATTTATTTGTATCACCAGTCGGTCATGTTCATCTCAACACCTGTTCATCTTTGCACTACGGGCCAAAGATATTCATCAGTTAATCATTCATCTTTGCACTACGGGCCAAAGATATTCAGTAATATCATCATTTAGGACTGAGGATGATGAAAAATATCTTAAAAAAAACGAATCCAGTGAAACAAAATAACAAATATTAAGGATTCGTATTTCGATTTATCCATGTCCAAAAATACCTTATAATTATTCATAGTGAAGTAGAATTCAAGAATGATCAAAACATGGATACAATCAAAGCTAGTACCCAGAATAGATATTTTGGACGAAAAGAAGAAAATTTTATTTTTTCGATGAATAGTAACTCGTGAATAGTAACTCGTGAATAGTAACTCATGAATAGTAACCCCGACGTGAAAAGTTCCAAATTTGATAAAAATTTCCAACCAATATTTTGGCATAATGATATTGAAGAAATAATATCATTTTTGAATAAAATAACATCTCTTACCGAGTAAAGACAGTACTTCTGGTCGGAATACCGGTATAAGGCTGAAAGACACTTGTTCTGATGAATAGAAACTCTCAAAGTATCTAAATACTCACAAAATACACTCAATAATCTAGAGAGAGAAAGAGAGAAAACTTGTTTCTGGTGTGATTTTCAATTCTAACTTAGCCCTCTATTTATAGGAAAATGTTAGCACGCCGAAGCAGACTTAACCTGCAACCTGATGGCTTTACCTGCTACTATTCCCACCCACCACATTTGAATAAAAATCTCAGCACATTTCTTCACCAACCAAGAGTGGGGCCCACCAATTCTAGAATTTTTTACCAAAATGATTAACTCTAAAAATTCAACAATTTCTGAACCAGTCATCTCGTAAAATTCATAATAAATCATACATTCATTTTTAACGGTTCAAAATTTGTGGACATATACTCAACTTATATGTGTATAACATATCCAAAAATTACCACGATCCAACGGTCGGATTAAAAATTATAACCCCCGCAAAATATCTCAAAAACCCTGATTTTTAATACCTCAATTCCGACAAAAATACTGATAAAAACCTCAACATTAACTCCTTCATTTTTAACCACAAAAATATATCCCTCATTTATATCCACAAAAATAAATATTTTCTTATCATATGAATCAATAATTAATTATTCACAAATAATATTACAGAATCACATTTATGACAACCAGGCCGTTCTCAGGAAAGAGGGGGCTTTCCAATAAGGATTTCTCCTTACTGGCGCGCAATTAGATGACCAAACCTCTCCTTAGACAGAACTTTCTAGACATTGCCAATAATGTTATCTAATAATATTATTCAAATAATATGAATTATTGATCTGATAATGAAAAATACTGTGTAGTGACAATTATTGAAACAACAGTAATATAAAATATCAACGCAGCAATTATTGAATCAATAAAATAAAATACTGAACAGTAATTACTGTAACAATTATTGAGTAGTGCCTTCTTACGTAAGAATCAATAATTGGTGCAATACAGTGTGCTACTGTGTAACAACGCGTATTACTGTGTTTTAACCACCGGGTATTCCAACAGTATTAACGGTAACAACTACGCCGTTATTAATAAAAAACATATACTTGTCGTTTTCTTCATCCAATCGCTTTTCGTTATGGGGCCCACAAAAGACTGCGCCGTCGTACGAATATTTCCCGACAGGAAGAATATTCCACGACCAAACGAATATTTCCCGACAACAATGAATATTTTATAACCACTTGCTTATTTGAAATATTTGCGCATTTTACCCATAACTAACCTCATTAATCAATTTAACACTTACTATTTCAAAATAATAAATAGAGGAAAATTAAATTTCATTTATTAATAATTTGGGGTCTTACAACCTCCCCTCCTTATGAAATTTCGTCCTCGAAATTGACGTACGTACCTGGTGTTTCGAAAAGATGAGGATACCTCGCTTTCATTTTCGTTTCCAACTCCCAGGTCATTTCCTCAATAGCATGGTTTCTCCACAAAACTTTAACTTGTGGTATGACCTTCGTGCGTAGGACATGCTCCTTTCTATCCAAGATCTTGACATGTACCTCTTCGTACGTTAAGTCTTCAGCTATCTCGTCCGGTTCTAACTCAATAACGTGGTCTGGGTCTTTCACATATTTACGTAACACAGATATATGAAAAACATTATGAACACGAGACATACTTGGAGGTAACGCGAGTCTATAGGCCACATTTCCTACTCGGTCAAGAATCTGAAATGGACCAATAAATCTTTGATTGAGCTTTCCTTTCTTCCCAAATCTTGTAACCCCTTTCCATGGAGCCACACGCAACAATACATGATCCCCAATGTCAAATTCCACGTCCTTTCGATGAAGATCCGCATAACTCTTTTGTCGATCCTGTGCCGTTTGTATACGTTGTCGAATCGTTTGGATCTTCTCTGTAGTCATGCGTACCAACTCTGGTCCCAACAATGTTGCTTCACCCACCTCGTCCCAGCATACTGGAGAGCGACACTTTCGTCCATATAATACTTCAAATGGGGCCACACCTATACTTGCCTGATAACTGTTATTGTAAGAGAATTCCACCAATGGTAGGTACTTATCCCAACTCCCTTTGAAATCTAGGACACAAAGTCTTAATAGATCTTCAAGAGTTTGAATAGTCCTCTCTGATTGTCCGTCCGTTTGAGGATGGTATGCCGAACTAAATCGTAAATCTGTGCCCATAGCTTTTTGCAAGCTAACCCAAAATCTTGAAGTGAATCTTGGGTCACGATCCGAAACTATGGATACTGGCATGCCATGCAGTCTCACAATCTCATCTACGTATATACGAGCAAGACGTTCAAGGGAATAAGTCTCCCGTATCGGCAAGAAATGAGCAGACTTGGTTAATCTATCAACAATAACCCAAATAACATTTATGCCTTGAGAAACCGTGGGAAGACCCGTAACGAAATCTATGGTAATGTGTTCCCACTTCCATTTCGGAATCTCAAGTGGTTGCAATGGACCCTTTGGTACTTGATGTTCCGCCTTTACACGTTGACAAGTTAAACACCTCGAGATAAACTTTGCAATCTCTCTCTTCATATTATTCCACCAAAATGTATGTCGTAGATCACGATACATTTTGGTACTTCCAGGATGGATTGCAAATGGTGTATTGTGTGCTTCCATCATGATCTTGTACTTCAAATAAGAATTGTTAGGAACACAGAGTCTAGAGTGGGCTCGAAGTATTCTTTCTTCATCGATTCTTGCTTCTGGAATAGAACCTTCTTGCACTTTCTTCTTCATACGCATCAGCTCTATGTCCGTAGCTTGAGCAGCTTTAACTTTATCGATTAAAGTCGGTTCTACTCGTATATTTGATATCATCATGTGGGTACTTGGAGCCTTCATCTCTATCTCCATCCTTTGCAAGTCATACAAAATGGGCATTTGTGTTAACAACATTGCACTCGTACCCGCATATGATTTTCTACTCAATGCGTCAGCTACTACGTTTGCTTTTCCAGGATGATATTGGATGGTATGATCGTAATCTTTCAACAGCTCGAGCCAACGTCGCTGCCGCATGTTGAGTTCCTTTTGGGTGAAGAAATATTTGAGGCTTTTATGATCTGTATAGATCTCCACTTTCTCCCCATACAGGTAGTGTCTCCAGATCTTCAACGCAAAAACTACTGCTGCCAACTCCAAATCATGAGTAGGATAATTCCTCTCATATTCTTTGAGTTGTCGTGAGGCATAGGCTATGACTTTCCCATGTTGCATGAGAACACATCCTAACCCTTTGCCTGAAGCATCACTGTAGATAACAAATCCATCCGAACCAGATAGTATTGTTAGAACAGGTGCCGAAATGAGTCTCCTCTTAAGCTCTTGAAAACTCTTCTCGCATTCCTCGCTCCATACGAATTTGATATCTTTCCGAGTCAGCTGAGTTAACGGGGTAGTGATTCGAGAAAACCCTTCCACGAATCTTCGATAATAACCAGCTAAGCCTAAAAAGCTACGTACTTCGGTCACCGTCTTTGGTTGCTCCCAACTTTGTATTGCTTCAATCTTCGTCGGGTCAACAGATACTCTATGTTTTGACACCACGTGCCCTAGGAAAGCTACTTCCTCAAGCCAGAACTCGCATTTCTTCAACTTAGCATATAACTTGTTTTCACGCAGCCTTTGGAGTACCAGCTTCAAATGATGCTCATGATCTTCACGGCTTTTGGAATATATGAGGATGTCATCAATAAAGACAACAACGAACTGATCCAAATAATCCTTGAATACTCGGTTCATCATATCCATGAAAGCCGCAGGAGCATTAGTCAATCCAAAAGACATGACTAGGAATTCATAATGCCCGTACCGAGTTCTGAAGGCAGTCTTTGGAATATCCTCAGTTTTAACCTTCAGCTGATGATATCCAGAACGAAGATCGATCTTTGAAAAGAATTGTGCTCCTTGTAACTGGTCAAACAGGCCATCAATACGAGGTAGCGGATACCTATTCTTAATAGTGACATGGTTTAATTCCCGGTAATCAATACAAAGTCGCATACTCCCGTCTTTCTTCTTTACAAATAAAACAGGAGCACCCCAAGGAGATGTACTAGGACGAATGAAACCGATGTCCAATAACTCTTGTAGTTGGACCTTTAACTCCTGAAGTTCAATAGGAGCCATTCGATATGGGGTTTTAGAAATGGGCTTTGTACCAGGTTCAAGATCAATAAAGAATTCAATTTCTCGTTCCGGGGGTAGACCGGAAAGTTCTTCAGGAAATACGTCAGGAAAGTCAATAACAACAGGAATATTATTCAAATTTGACGTGTCTTTATTCAAATCCATAACATGGGCTAAGAAAGCTTGACATCCGTTTTTTAATAAACGAATGGCTTTATGGCTTGATATAACAGTGATTGATTTTAATGGCTTAGTTGTTTGAATTCGTACAACAGGTTGGTTAGGAATATGAAAACTAACAACCTTACGAAAACAATCAATTTTGGCATGATGAGTAGTTAACCAATCAATCCCTAAAATCACATCAAAAGCAAGTATCTTTAAAGAGATAAGGTCAACAGGTAAGGTGATAGTGCCAACTTGGATCACACAAGATTTATAAACAGTGGATGTGATGAAAGTTTCTCCTAACGGAGTCTCCACAGATAAATCAAAGTCTAACTTCTCCGGAGTCAAGTTTAAACGTTGAGCACAAGCAGGAGAGATAAAAGAATGGGTAGAATCGGTATCTAATAAGGTATAAACTTCGCATGAATTTATGATTAGCTTACCCGTGATCACCTCGTTTGGGTTCCTCGCATGTTGACCAGTCACGACAAACGCTCTTCCAGGAACCGTTGACTTTATCTTTTCTGGGACAGCTTTTTGAGTCACCATCCCCGCTGGACTTGGTTTTGCTACAGTGCAATCTCGAGCGATATGTCATTCGTTTCCACAGTTATAACATACCTTAAACTGTTGTGGGCAGTTTGGGCTGATATGTCCTTCTTTTTCGCACTTATAGCATATAACCGGTGGTCGTTCTCCTCCCTTGGAACCAGTTGCTGCTGGTGCTAACGTCTTCGTATTGTCATTGTTGAATCTCCTCTTTTTAAAATCTCCTCCCGACTCGCTTCTTCTATTTTTATAGCCACGATTACCACCAGAGTGGTTGCCGTTCTTGTCTGTATTTTTCTTTCTCCGCTGGTTATCATTGTTCTGATGACTGCTGCCACCGATATGATCCTGGTTGTAGTCCCTCAGTTGACCGTACTCATTATCTCGCTCTAATAATTGAGCCCTGTTGACAACATCTGAATAGAGAGAAAATTTATGAGAAATGAGATATTGACGTATGCCGGGTTTCAAACCTCTCAAAAACATCCTCGTCATACGTTCCTCATTCTCCACCAAATGAGGTGCAAACCTGGACAACTCTGCAAACCTCGCCTCGTACTGAGACACCGTCATGTTATTCTGCTCCAGTCTAATAAACTCTACCTCCTTCATATGACGAATACTTTCAGGAAAGTACTTGTCATTGAACAGTTTCTGAAATGTCTCCCAAGACATGCTGAGTGCGGTTGGATGGGTACGCTTCACAGACTCCCACCAGTAGTCTGCCTAGCCACGGAACATAAAGGTGGCGAATGGAACCTTCTGTTCCTCCGTGCATCCCAAGACATCGAATATCTTGGTAATTTGCTTGACCCACGTTTCCGCCATGATCGGATCCGGCTTTCCCTTAAATTCTGGTGGTCCCAATTCTTTGAACTGTTTGGCTGTGACAAACCGTGAATTGCTATCATTTCCTCCTGTATTTTGAACACGAGTCTCCCTCGTCTGGTTTTGCATAAATTGCAAAAAACTTCTAAACATTCCATCATTCATCATCTGCTCATTGGTGTTGTTCACAGGAGGAACATTGCCAGCCTGTTGCACGTTCTCCTCGTTGGTAAGCACCGGTGTCTCCACGGTCTCATTTACTCCACTGTTAATATTCTCAGTCGACATTCTCAAATACTGTCATAAAACAAGGGTTAATTAAATAAATTAACAAATCACATAATACCCCTATATTATGACTGACCAATAAATAAGCTTAGGTAGGACACACTAGCGAAGGATTTATTCGTCTCTCCCCTCCTAGTTCTATTCTCTGATCTCCGCCAGATATCATATCCCTAAGCTCTGATACCAACTGTGACGCCCCCAAAATAGGTATACAACACCCATTCTGAGTCGCCAAAATACATGGTACAGAAACAACTACATCTTTATTATTACAACACAAGAACTGTGAGTTTAAATACAAATATTGTCATTTAGACAATATCCACACTCAAATAAGTCCTCATTACAATTATTGATACATTATTTCACAAAAATGGTGAGGACTACTAAAGTAACTTCTAGAACCATCATTCCATACCCCGACTAGTACTCGCTACATTCTCGCCTCCTGAGAAAAATGGAACACAAAGGAAAAGGGTGAGCTCAACTAGCCCAGTAAAGAACATTATGACTAAGATAATACAGAACAAATTATCGTTAGTCTTCAACAGGGAAAAATCTAATAGAATACAATAGACAACAAGTTTTAAATCAATAACTGCAGCGGAAACAGCAAACCATTAGAAGAGTCAAGTAGAGAATGAGTTCTACTATCTTCTAAGATTTAAAAGTCCATCATCAATATTTTATCCCTGTAACAACAATCAATAACCATCTTTAATCAAATATTCATCTTTGCACTACAGGCCAAAGATATTTATTTGTATCACCAGTCGGTCATGTTCATCTCAACACCTGTTCATCTTTGCACTATGGGCCAAAGATATTCATCAGTTAATCATTCATCTTTGCACTACGGGCCAAAGATATTCAGTAATATCATCATTTAGGACTGAGGATGATGAAAAATATCTTAAAAAAAACGAATCCAGTGAAACAAAATAACAAATATTAAGGATTCGTATTTCGATTTATCCATGTCCAAAAACACCTTATAATTATTCATAGTGAAGTAGAATTCAAGAATGATCAAAACATGGATACAATCAAAGCTAGTACCCAGAATAGATATTTTGGACGAAAAGAAGAAAATTTTATTTTTTCGGTGAATAGTAACTCGTGAATAGTAACTCGTGAATAGTAACTCATGAATAGTAACTCATGAATAGTAACCCCGACGTGAAATGTTCCAAATTTGATAAAAATTTCCAACCAATATTTTGGCATAATGATATTGAAGAAATAATATCATTTTTGAATAAAATAACATCCCTTACCTCGTAAAGACAGTACTTCTGGTCGGAATACCGGTATAAGGCTGAAAGACACTTGTTCTGATGAATAGAAACTCTCAAAGTATCTAAATACTCACAAAATACACTCAATAATCTAGAGAGAGAAAGAGAGAAAACTTATTTCTGGTGTGATTTTCAATTCTAACTTAGCCCTCTATTTATAGGAAAATGTTAGCACGCCGAAGCAGACTTAACCTGCAACCTGATGGCTTTACCTGCTACTATTCCCACCCACCACATTTGAATAAAAATCTCAGCACATTTCTTCACCAACCAAGAGTGGGGCCCACCAATTCTAGAATTTTCTACCAAAATGATTAACTCCAAAAATTCAACAATTTCTGAACCAGTCATCTCGTAAAATTCATAATAAATCATACATTCATTTTTAACGGTTCAAAATTTGTGGACATATACTCAACTTATATGTGTATAACATATCCAAAAATTACCACGATCCAACGGTCGGATTAAAAATTATAACCCCCGCAAAATATCTCAAAAACCCTGATTTTTAATACCTCAATTCCGACAAAAATACTGATAAAAACCTCAACATTAACTCCTTCATTTTTAACCACAAAAATATATCCCTCATTTATATCCACAAAAATAAATATTTTCTTATCATATGAATCAATAATTAATTATTCACAAATAATATTACAGAATCACATTTATGACAACCAGGCCGTTCTCAGGAAAGAGGGGGCTTTCCAATAAGGATTTCTCCTTACTGGCGCGCAATTAGATGACCAAACCTCTCCTTAGACAGAACTTTCTAGACATTGCCAATAATGTTATCTAATAATATTATTCAAATAATATGAATTATTGATCTGATAATGAAAAATACTGTGTAGTGACAATTATTGAAACAACAGTAATATAAAATATCAACGCAGCAATTATTGAATCAATAAAATAAAATACTGAACAGTAATTACTGTAACAATTATTGAGTAGTGCCTTCTTACGTAAGAATCAATAATTGGTGCAATACAGTGTGCTACTGTGTAACAACGCGTATTACTGTGTTTTAACCACCGGGTATTCCAACAGTATTAACGGTAACAACTACGCCGTTATTAATAAAAAACATATACTTGTCGTTTTCTTCATCCAATCGCTTTTCGTTATGGGGCCCACAAAAGACTGCGCCGTCGTACGAATATTTCCCGACAGGAAGAATATTCCACGACCAAACGAATATTTCCCGACAACAATGAATATTTTATAACCACTTGCTTATTTGAAATATTTGCGCATTTTACCCATAACTAACCTCATTAATCAATTTAACACTTACTATTTCAAAATAATAAATAGAGGGAAATTAAATTTTATTTATTAATAATTTGGGGTCTTACATTAAATGCACATGTGAGAGTATACATGGGTTGTCTAAACTGGGTTGGATATACAGGTTGTTTCTGTTTTTGTTACCATTAAAACTTATTCTGGTTACTTTCATATAACTATTTAGTTACTTCTTTATTATGTTTTGGTTACTGTTATTTTATGGTTTGGCTACTATTATTGTGCCCTCAATGTGGGATTTTGGTTACTTTTATTTTTTATCCTGGTTAATATGTAATTATTTAGTATACATGGATTACCTAAACTGGGTTTTATTACATGATATTTCTGTTTTGGTTACCATTAAAACATTTTCTGATTACTATCATATAATTATGTGGTTACTGTTTTATTATGTTACATTATGGTTACTGTTATTAGTAACCAGATAGTTACAAGCTTGTATCAGGACAAACATTAAGTGTTAAATGTACATATGAGAGTGTCCTATTTATCTAGCTGATGTATACTTATAAATTACATACTCATAAAAATTATCTAGAAATTGTACAGTTGGTATTTAAATGTGCATATAGAGGTAACCATTTTATTTTTTGTGAGTAACCAAATTTACATAAAATTGGTTCAGAATAGTATCCATCAGCTATTTCAGTTGAAATGTTAGGTTGGTATTCAAATCTACATATATGGTAACCATTTTTGTTTTTGTTAGTAACTAGATAATTATAAGTTTGTATCAGGACTATTATAAAATGTTAAATGTATATGTTTTATTTATACCTTATCATCATAGTGGAATAAGAAACTCCAATTAAGAGTTCCCATTTATATATATGATGGTCACTTATAGATCTCATATTAAAATAAAAATAGTTTGAGAGGTGCAGTTGGTATCCAAACATGCATATAAGGGTAACCATTTTAGTTTTTGTTAGTAACCAAATAATTAAAAACTTATATCAGAACAATTATCAAGTGCTTAATGTACATATGAGGGTTCCAATTTATTTAGCTGATGGATACTTTTAAATTACATATATAGTTATAAAAGTTATTTGGAAATGGTCCAGTTGGTAACTAAATATGAATATAGAGGTAACAATTTTATTTTAGATGGGTAGCCAAATTTACATAAAAATGTTTCAGAACAGTTACCAATTGTTCAATGTATATGTTTGCTTTATATTGACAACTCATGATAGAATCATAAATCAAAATATTAATCAATAACAATTTTAGTTACTGTACACCATCAAAAATGTTACAAACCATGTGGTTAATGGTTACTCATAGTAAACAATTATATATTCATGTATTTACACTCTTTTTGTTTATATACTATATACACTCTTTTTGTCTTGTTCATCAGATTTTCTACCGACTTCCATAAAGAATCTAAAGGTTGTTTCATCTAATATACTGATCGGTGGAATGTCGCTTCTAATCTGAAATTTGATTGACAATGTTGTTGCGTTTGTGTGTAGCCGTAATGCACTGCATATCAAGTTTTGCTTTTCTCTGAACAAACTAGTTGATCGAACTAGTAGGCCGGTAACTTCAAATTTATTGTATTGGTTACTGTCAGTCCACGTTCCGTTGAAATAAAGTACAACTAGAATCATCTCCATTGTCTGGCAACTGAATAAACATTGTAAAGTAACCAAATCAATATTAGACAGTAACCAAACTACATAATGTTAGTAACCAGAACATAAATCACATTTTTACATGCATCTTACAATGAAAACAATCATTATAATGATTTTATTACCAATTAAATTATAACAGTTGTATGAAGGTAACCAATGTAGTTAATACGTAACCATCTATATAAAATAAATCAGTATAAAATACACTAATAGTATACAGTAACCAAATCAACAGTATATAGGAATTAAATCCATATTAGGCAGTAACCAACATATATCTACTTAGTAACCAGAACATAAAACACATTTTTCATTGCATTTTACAGTAAAAAACAACCAGTATAATATGTTTGTTACCAACTAAAGACTAACAGGTGTATGAAGGTAACCAATGTAGTCAATAAGTAACCATCAATATAAAATAAACTAGTATAAAACACACTAATATTATACAGGAATCATAACAACATTATACGGTAATCAAATTCAGATTAGACAATAAGTAACATATATCTATTTAGTAACCATAACATAAACATATTTTTTATTGCATTTTACAATAAAAAATAACTAGTATAATGTGTTTGTTACCAACTAAAAACTAATAGTTGTATGAAGGTAACCAATGTAGCTAATAAGTAACCATGAATATAAAAAATATCAGTACAATTGTACATTAATATTATTCAGCAACCAAATAAATATTATACAGCAATCAATTAAATAATATACATCAACCAATATATATAATCAGATTAACAGTTGTATGAAGGTAACCAATGTAGTCAATAAGTAACCATCAATATAAAAGAAATAATTATAAAACACAATAACATTATACAGTAACCAAATAAACACCTTACAATATCTAAATACATATTAAACAGTAACCATGATATATGTACTTAGTAGCCAGAATATAAAAAATATTTTTACATTCATTTTACAACCAAAACAATCAGTAATGACTTTGTTACAAATTAAAGACTAACATATGTATGAAGGTAACCAATGTAGTTAATCAGTAACCATCAATATAAAAAAAATAAGTATAAAACACAGTAATATTATGCAGTAACCATGGTAATATTGCATAGTAAGCAAGTCAACATTATATACTAACCAAATCCAGATTAAACAGTAACCAACATATATTTACTTAGTAACCATAACATAAAACATATTTTTTTCATGCATTTTACAACAAAAACAATCAATATAAAAAACATCAATATAAAAAATATCAATATGTACTTAAAGATCCAACAATTGCAGGAAGGTAACCAATGTATCTAATAAGTAACCATCAATATAAAAAATATCAGTAGAATATACATTAAAAGTATACAGCAACCAAATAAACATTATACAGTAACCAAATCAATAATAAACAGTAACCAATTTATATATACTTAGTAACTAGATTATAAAACATATTTTTACATATATTTTGCAATCAAAACTGTCAGTATACTGATTTTGTGACCAATTAAAGAGCGAAAAACTTAAGAAAGGTAACCAATATACGAATATGTAGTAACCACGGGGTAACTATATGCATATAAACTTTAAACTCAAATACCTCAGTATACAAATCTGTAACGAATCAATCAACAATCAACAATTAACGGTCTGCCGATCTCAAAGTTGTTGTTGATCTTTTCCGATATTCTCCGATCTCAATGTTGCATCGCTGCCAGAGAATTCGTCTTCTCTGATCTATTGTTGCTCTATTTTTCTGATATGTAGTTGCCTGTTTTCTTCATTAGTTTGAATTTAGGATCGGTTAGTTGCAAATATGAAAGTCAGTAACTGACGTGCAGGGAGTTAATGCTCCATAATTTTAGCAACATATTATTGTGTTGTGTTATTTTTATAATTATTTTGTGGATGTATTATTTTTATAAATACTTTTTAATTGTTGTATATTAGTGTTAAGGACCTTATTTTTATCTGTTATTTTTAAAAATTTTATTCTAGTACAATTTAAGGAGGTGTTTTGATAAAACACAATGAAATAGTTCTAAATCTTTAAGTAATCTTAATGAGCTAAATGAAGTAGGATTTTGAATATCGAATGAAAAAATTCATCCAGCCCATTCAGTAAAAAAAAGTGCATTTGACCATTCAGCCCAAAAATAGATTCAGTCCTTCAGACGATTTTTATTCAAAATAAATGCACTGAATGACTGACAAATTTAGTCATTCAGATCTAAACAAACCCCTAAGTTAAGAGTACCTTTTATGTAAGGGACAAATATATTTTATTTTTTAGTTTCTCAAAGTAGGATTTCTAAATTTTTTTAACTTATGAAATGATAGGAATTGAGATAATAGGAAATTAATTTTTTCTTAGTTGTGTTTGTGAGTTCATTAATGAAATCCGGACATAAATGTCTTAAAAAAAATTATGTGTTACAAGTAAGGGCAATTACGGAATTAAAAATAAATTCATCAAACTCATTTTCCTTTACTACTATTTTGGTTAGGAAATATCTAAGAAAAATTATGTTCAATTTTCCTTTGCTTTTTTTTTTTTTTATCTTTCTTGACTTAAAAAATTCACAAACATGAGATTTCTAAGTAAAATCACAATTTTCCTTATCTTTCATATTCTTTCCTTATTTTTAAAAACTCATTGTTGAGTAGACCAGATTATTGGTAAATATAAATAAAAGAAATAACATAATTACCTCTTATTTAGTATTAGTCAACAATTATTAGTTAAAGGTATCATGAACTTTGTTACAAAGTCAGTACCATATTGACACGTGGCAGATGGAATTGAAGCAACTAAAGGAGTTAAAGCAATTTAGTATACATCACTAAGGCTGTAAACGAGCCAACACAGTTCGGGCTCGATTAGGGCTCGAAAAAAATACGAGTGAGACTCGGATTCGTTAATAATATGATCCAAATCTGAGCATTAAAAATAGTTCGAATAAAAATATGAGTAGAATCCGAGCAAGGTTATACTCGACTTGTTTAAGATTCAAACTACTCGAATTTTTGATTGTGATTCGATATATACTTGGTTAATACATATTCGATTAGATGTTCGATACATTCTCTTATAATATAAATAAATTTAAATTAAATTAGAATAATTAGTTATTATTTTGTTTTGTTTTTAATTTCAATTGTGATTTTATATTTGTAAAGTGTAATAATAAATATATTTTCTCATTTTTAAGTAAAATAACAAATTCACTTTATAATTATATTTATTATACAACTAGTTATTATGTGGAGACTCGAATTCGAGCTTGAATTTGAAGCTCGCGAGTAGTTTGAATAAATATTCGAGTTGAGTCAGATCGAATTTGAGTAATAAATATTCGAGTCGAGTCGAATCTGAGTAGGATTTTTTAAATATAATTCGAATTCGAGCCAAATTTGAGTATGAATTTATCATTTCGAGTAGCTCTCTGTTCGCTCCGGTTCGACTCGTTCACACCCTTATTCAACACCCGTCACTAGTGGTTATAGAAGTTCATGGATATGGAAGTTATGCAAATTATCAAGAGATGGAAATATTATAAATATAATCATGTCAAGATCAGAAGAAAGGATGCGTACTCTTCATCAACAAACAACAAAATAAAATTCTTTTTAAAGTATCTATGTTGGGAGTAAAAATAGACACATACCGAACACATCCCCAAGAGATTTTTCAAGGTAGGAATAACCTAATTACAATCTTTGTAAGCAATTTATAGTCACGTGTTACTAGAATTGTTGTAGTTGGAAACAATTTTTAATCTCGTGTTACTAAAAATTGTACTTGTGTAACTCAGTTTAATTGTACCAATCGTTTTGTGTTCCAAGAAGTCCTTGAGTCTAAGGCATAGAACGCATAATTGACTGATTTTTAATAAATAGTTTATTTATCGAATTGTTTATTGTTTAATCATTTTTAAACAATAACATTGAACTAATAATTGGTTTTTATCCACATGTTGAATTGGCACGCCTTGTGGGATCATTAATTGAAAATGTTGTGAATAATGGTACGTCGTCGCGTTGATGATAACAACCCAGAAGAAGAATATGTTCAAGTTCAGAACCCAGAGAACTAAGTAAGTGGTTGATAATGACATGACTAGCTTGGATTCAAATGGAGGTCTTGGTTCGGATCCGGTGCAAGTTCCAGTTGGACCCATGACGAGAGGGCGAGTTAAGTGTTTCAAGGAAGGAGAATGGCATGCATACTTGGTCTAGGGAGGATGAGACTATGCCTAAGATCCTTAACATGATCCAAGGTTGCGTCTTAGATCAGACTGAAGGAATGAGATGTCAGCAAGCCCGTCCCGACGGGCATTTAAGCTTGGGAAACCCCACCACGGCAGGTATCTCTCTGTCCAACCCCCGCCCCAGCGAGCTTTAATCCCGCCCTAGCGTGAAGCACTCTGTGCACCCCCTCCCCGGCGGGCTTTACAAGCCAAAATTGCCCGCCCTGGCGGGCTACACAGAAATGATTGGCACATTTTTTCGAGCCAAACTCTTTTTATTGGATTTTGAGCGTGGATTTATTTCCTAAACTCTATATTTCTAGTTTATTATTAGTTTTCTACTGTAACAAGGATGTTAGATTAGATTTTGATTCTAAAAACAATTGTTGATTCCTTTTAGGATTTCTAGGTGTTAACGTCAAGATCCGTCCATGAGGTTGAAGAATTTGAGAAGCCAGTTGCAGTACTTTAGTAGGCACATAATTCATAGACATTGTATGCAGATGGGTCGTCCACTTCAGATGTCAATGGGGCTGGGATAATCTTGACAAGACCGAAAGGTTTTAAAGTGCAACAGGCTATCAGGTTTGGGTTCAGGGCAACGAATAATGAGGCTGAGTACGAGGCAGTATTGGCAGGGTTACGTTTGGTGAAGAGTTTTGAGGTTCGGAGGTTGGTTATTTTTAGTGACTCTCAGTTGGTCGTTAAGTAGGTTTTAGGGGAGTACGAGGCTCGAGGTTTGAGAATGGTGTAATATCTAGCAGAGTTAAAGGATCGGCTTCAGTGTTTTGATTTTTATGTGTTTCAAGGGATAGATAGATCAGATAATGCAATAGTTGATGCATTGGCGAAGTTGGCTACAACTGAAGCGAGTACATTCAACGGGTCGATTTATTTAGAGGTTTTAAATCAGCCAAGTGTTCAACATGTGGAGGTGATGTGTGTGGAACGGTCTAATTGTTGGATGTCTCCATACCTCGACTATTTTGCAGATGGCATACTGCCTTCTGATCGAATATTAGCAAAGAAAGTTAAGTACAGAAGCTCGAATTTCGTGCTTATTGATGGAGATCTTTATCAACGAGCTTATTCGTCTCCTTTGCTGAAGTGTTTGGTACCCTCTGAAGCTGAGTACGTTCTTCGAGAGATTCATGAAGGGATTTATGGTGATTATATGGCGGTGAAGTCATTAGTATATACGGTGCTTCGGCAGGGGTATTACTGGCTGACGATTTTCAAAGAAGTAACTGATTATGTGAAGAAGTGTCTGAAGTACCAGCTGAACAGTCTGATCCCACATCAGCTACCGGAAGAATTGTATTCGGTTTTATCTCCCATTCCTTTTGCTGTTTGAGGGGCAGGTTAATTTTGTTATAGTAGCAATCGATTGTATGACTAAATGGGTGGAGGCCAAACCTCTTCGGACGATTATGGAGCAGGAATGTTTGAAGTTTCTAAAGGAGTATGTGGTGTTCTGATTCGGCATTCCCATAGTGGTGGTCTCGGATAATGGATGTCAATTCGTGGAATCGAAGTTTGAGGCGTTCTTAAAGGAGTTGGAAATTCAGCATCGGAAGACTTCGGTCGCGCATCCACAGTCGAATGGGTAGGTTGAGGTGACCAACAGAACCCTCCTAAATGGTATTAAAAGAAGACTTGACGAGGCAAAAGGAAGGTGGCCTGAAGAGTTACTTAGTGTATTATGGGCTTATCGAATCACGCCGAGAACTACTACGGGAGATTCGCCATTTAGATTGGCTTATGGTTTTGATGCTTTGGTTCCTGTGGAAGTTGGCTCCCCGTGTCTTCGGGTTAGTCAGTTTCGGGAAATATATAATGAGGAAGGACTTCGGGTCAATTTGGATTTACTAGAGGAGGTTAGAGAAGAGGCCTTGGTGAAGCTTTCATCATATCAGCATCGAGTGGCCAGGTATTATAACAAAGGGGTGAAGCTTAGAAGGTTTGAAGTAGGTTATCTGGTTCTTCGAGAGGTAGAAGCTTCTATGCTTCAGAATATGAGAAAGTTGATGCCGAATTGGGAAGGTCCCTACGAAATTGTCGAAGTACCAAAACCAGGAACTTATCGGTTACGAGTAATGGATGGGACTGAAATAAAGAACACTTGGCATGCAGAAAGACTTTGGAAATATTTTCAGTAGAGTCGATATCAGAATTCTTGAGACTGTAATTCTTTCAACAGTTATCAATAAAAGAAGCATTTTTCTCTCCAATATTATTTTGTTTGTCTATTATCCGATAAGTTTGTTTGTTTAGAGGTTCGGTGGGATCTGTTCAACCCTATGATGGTGAACAGGATCGTGTGGAGGTTCGGTGGGATCTGTTCAACCCTATGATAGTGAACAGGATCGTTTAGATGTTCAGTGGGATCTGTTCAACCCTATGATGGTGAACAAGATCGTTTGGAGGTTCGGTGGGATCTGTTTAACCCTATGATGGTGAACAGGATCATTTAGAGGTTCGGTGGGATCTGTTCAACCTTATGATGGTGTGTTTTCGTTTTCTGATGAGTGGAGGGATGGGTTCGGCTGGTTCGTCGGCTTCGTCGATTTCGACGGGAATGTTTTGGGATTGATTGGCTTCGGTTGGAGGAACCCTCAGCTCTTCAGTTGTGAGGGGGATGATCTTTGCACGTTTCTTCTTGGTTCGGAGAATTTAAGTTCGTTCAGAGATAGGCATGTCGAGAAGGCTTTCTGTAAGGGTGGGAGTTGGGATGTTTTTGAGTTTTTTGGTGGCTCTTTTCTTCAGTCGAGGCTGCGCGGAATCTTCGCTTGTATTCTCTTCGGCTTTGGTGTGTGGTGGTTGAGCAGATGTTTCAGTTGGGTTTTTGGAGAGGAATTCCTCAAAGTCTCTTCGATCGACCGAAGTTGATTTGATGAGAGATACTGTAGAAGATAATAAAGAAGGATTTCTAAGAATAATTACCGAAAAGAATTTAAAAATTATGCAAGTATCAAGTTCGGAACTTACGTTTATGGTCATACAGCCATGCCTGTTTAGTCAGGAGGGCGAAGCTCCATTCTTTCAAGGGAAGTTTCTCATGTAGCTTCGCCATTTCCTTCACTCGTTCAGGTGAGGTGTCGTCGAAGTCTAGAGAGGGGCGTTTGTGGGAGGTTCAGTTTGGGATCTTTGGAATTTCTGGTCCTGTGACGAAGAACCAGTCTTTATGCCACCCTTTGTTGCTTGAGGGTGTGTCCATCAGGGGCGTTTGTTAAACTTGGAGTTAGCTTTTGGGGGTTGTTTGCTTAATACTTTGAAACCCCATTCGCGGGAGTTACCGATTTGGAACAGGGTGAAGAAGAAGTCAATTGAAGGTGGAACTCCAATCTCATGGTAGAAGGAGATGAAGGCGAGGATGTTGATGTAGGAATTGGGCACCAGTTGGGCTAGTCCGATGCCCATAAACCCTAGAAGGGTGACGATGAATGCGTGGAGGGGTAGTCAGATCCTTTTCTCTAGTAGGGTGAGGGGCATGACGGTCCAGCCATTGGGTCGATGATACATACGGTCGGTGGGTGAGGGTGCTCTTAGATGATGGATTTCTGGAATTTGGTAGTGTTCACGGATTACGAGGAGGTCAGCTTTTGTGATTTGAGAGGGGGTGTTGACATGGGGGAATTGATCTTCATTAGGGTATTCGAGTGGTGTTTTCTATGAATTGGACTCCGATGGGTTTTTGTTGGAGGATGGAGCAGTGCTGGGGGTTGGTTCCGACATGGTAATTCTGGTAGGGAGGTTGGATGTAGCAGGGATGCTGGATAGGGGAGTTACGAAGATGGGGATTGAGTTTTCCGGTAGGGGGTTATCAGTATTTTGGGGGGAATCCATTGTTGCAGTTTGAAGAGAGGAAACCGGGAGGTGGGAGAGAGGAAGAATATCTTTTAAATTTGAAATGAGCTGGTGAAACTGTTTGAATTGGGGGAAATGGATTTTTATAATGTTCTAATTTCAGTTGTTCCCAGATCTCGAGGGCGACACATTATTGAGGGTTTTGATAGTGGATCTGAATGATTGGTTCGATATCCGGTGTTGGGGCTCTTTGGGGATTGGGCCTTACTTGGCCTTGTTTGGGCGTCCTTGGTGTTGATGGGCCATGTTTTGAGTACTCTTCCATCAAATATTCTCTTTGGTGGAAGACTGGGGGGCAATGTTGGGCCAAGGTTATTTGGGCCTCTGGATTATAATGAGCCGGCAACCCTATGGAGTCAGGTGGGCTTGGGCCATAGGGTGTTTTGGTGGACGGGGGATTTGTGGATTAAGGATCCTAATTCTATTTGCTCTCTAGATATGGAAGGAAGTGTTGGATTATAAATTCACTTCCTTAATTCTAGGAGATTCGGTGTGATCCTATTAAGGAATGGTTGTTTGGCTGAGAACCTTAATCTGATTCGGAGAAGGATTGTATGAAGATGGTGAGAACATTATAAATACAAGGCTTTTCACTGATTCTAAGGTACAAGCAAATTATTATTTTCCAGCACTAGAGCATTAAGCCTCCATTGTTAACATTATATCAGCCTGTATTTATTCTCACACCAGAGCTATCCCCTGGCGGCCCAAGCCGTCAAGCTTTCTATGTTTACTCGTTTCTGTGCAGGATTAGACGCGCTTGGGTGATTGGAGCGCACCCAAATATCATCTGCTTCAGAAAATGAACACTCCACCACAAAATCAGCCAACGCTTGCCCCTTAATTGCTGTTCGAGGATGGTACTTTATAAAAAATTGTGACAGCTCCATTGTCCATGCAATAAGCCTACTCGAGACCTCTGGTCTCCCTAAGACCTTCTTCAATGGCTGATCTGTATAAACCACTATTAACCGACCTTGGAAGTACTGCCGAAGCTTCCGACTAGCTATTATCAAGGCAAAGGTGAACTTCTCAAGGTTCGGATACCTTGTTTCCGCATCCCTTAGGGCATGGTTCATATTCTAAATCGGGTGCTGCTTACCCCCAATCTCCCGCACCAATACTGCTCCAACAGCCAATGAACTTGCCGCCAAATACAAGTATAAAGGTTCAGCAGGAACTGGCTTCACCAACAAAGGAGCCGAAGACAAATACCTCTTTATTCCTTGAAAAACGTCTTCACACTCCGAAGTCCACTAGAAACTCTTCACATTTTTCGACCCTTTCAATGTATCAAAGAACGGTAAGCACCTTTCTGCCGACTTGGACATAAACCTCCTCAAAGCTGCTATCCGACCCGTCAAACACTGAACATTCTTATAAGACTGTTGGGACTTCATGTCCAAAATTGCTTGAATCTTCTCAGGATTAGCCTCGATCCCCCTCTTGCTGACCAAATAACCCAAGAACTTCCCTACACCCAATCCGAAGGTACACTTGGTTGGATTCAACCTCAAATTATAGTAACGAACAGTCTGGAAGCAATCCTCTAAATGACCCCGAATCGACATGATTTTGACAATCATGTCATCTACGTAGACCTCCATACTTCGACCCAACTGCCTTGTGAACACGTAATTCATCATCCTCTGATAAGTAGCCCCCACGTTCAACAAGCCAAAGGTCATATTTTTGTAACTATACACCTACAGATGAGTAATAAAAGCTGTCTTCGGGATGTCCTCCTTACACATCAAAATCTGATGATATCCCGAAAAAACATCCATAAAACTGAGCAAAGCATATTCTGAAGTCGCATCAATAAGCTGATCAATGTGTGGCAGGGGATAAAAGTCCTTCGGGCACGCCTTGTTCAGATCGGTATAGTCTATACAAACTCGCTACTTCCCATTCTTCTTCTGCACTAGCACTACATTCGCCATCCACTCCGGATAGTCAATTTCAAATATGAAATCCGCTGCCAGTAGTTTTGCAATTTCCTCATCAATTATCTTCTGTCCTCTGGTGTGAAAATCCTCCTCTTCTGTCGAACTGATTTCTTTGTCGGGTCCACATGTAGCCTGTGTTCAACAATTTTTTGATCCACCCCAGGCATGTCACTGGGAACCCAAGCAAAGATATCTGCATAACACCGAAGTAATTCCACCAGGTTCGTCCGGAAAGGTTTCGGCAGACCTGAACCTATCTTTACGATCTTCTCTTTCTTTCCCGGAATCAACTCAACCTCTTCGGTTTCCTCTGCAAGCATAACCAAAGGCTTAGTGCTACTTTCCGTAAATGGCTCGATCTCAATAGCCATATCTTGCTTCTGTTTGCTGATCCTCACTCCTGAAGTGATCAACGCGTTCCTATAGCATCTCCTTGCCAAGTCCAAATCACCAATAACTTCTCCAACCCCATGTGGTGTAGGAAATTTGATCTTGAAGTGGGGAATCGACGTTACCGTCTGAAGATCCGTCAGAGTGGGCCTTCCCAAAATTGCATTATACGTCGAATCCACATGCACCACATAGAACTTACACATGATTTCCACCTGTTGTGGAGTCGTCCCAAAGATGATTGATAGCTCAATAGTCCCTGCAACTTTGGCCGGCTCGTTGTTGAATCCATATAACAGAGACTCTTGCCCGATCTTTATTTTCCTACCATCCATGTTCATCCTTTGGTAAGCATGTGCGTATAGGATATCCACCGAAGACCCATTGTATATCATCATCCACCTCATATCCACCGAACCCACTTCTGCAGTAATTACTAAAGCTCCCTCGTGAGGTTCGATTGGTTCTGAAGGGAAATCATCATCAGTGAAAGAAATCACTGAACCCGGGTATGCCCTTTCACTCCTTACAGGTTTGTCCGCCACTGACATTACTGTATCTAGATATCCATGTCGCTTCTTACCAACAATTTTTCCCATGTTTCCACCTGTGATCACATCCGTAACCTGTATCCCCACTTGAGTCTGTCCTAGCTGTACGGGCTGACTGGTCTGAACAGATACACTATTCCCTTGCTGCATCCTCGGGAGATCTCGTCCTGCCACATACTGTACTAATGCCCCACTCTGCATATTCTTTTCTATTAACTCCTTCAGATTTCAGCAGGACTCTGTAGCATGCCTCGCTGCCTGATGGTAATTACAGTATTTGGATGGATTCCTCGACCCTAGTTTTATGTTGTCCTTAGGTAGCTCAAAATAAGGCTGGTCTCTTATCTGCTCCAGAATGGTAGCCTGATCAGTATTAAGCTTCGTATATACCTTATTCACCTTTTGATTTGGAAAAGGCAGTCGACCTCCTCCCGAACTCCCATTGTTGTTGTATCTCTTCTGATACCCATCAGACCGATCATTATTGCCACCATATATACCTCCTCTGATTACTGTCTGATTTATCCTTGTCTTATTCCTTCTATTTTTCTGAAGAGCCCTAGTTTAAACTGCTCATGGCTTCTTCCACCACTATGAAGCCTTCAACTTTTTCAAATGCTTCGGCCAGGCTCTTCGGATGATTGAATATCATCTTCTTTACCAATTTTTCTTACTTTACCAGATCTAACCCATTTTGAAAGAGTCCCACTGCCTGAAGGTCATTAAGATATGACACTTGACCCACTGCTTCTCTAAACCTATTCATGTACTGGCCTAGAGTCTCATTGGAATACTGTCTGACCCGTGCCAAAGATCCCGTGGGTTTCCCTATTCTCTTAGTGCTCCCAAACCGGGCATGGAACTTGTCGTACAACTCTTCCTATGATGAGATTGAGTTCGGGGCTAAGGTCCCCATCCACTGTCTGGCATCTTTCCTCAACGTCGTCATGAAGGTCTGACACTTAGCCGCATCTGAATAATCATAATAATCCATCAACCTATCATATGCCTGGCTGTGGTCGTATGGATCTCCTGAGCCATCATAACTTTCTATATAGGGGAACTTTTTACTGGGGTCCGCCTTCTCCCGAATGATTTTCGAAAAAAAAGGGATGCCCTTTTGCCCGAATTCACCTTCCCCTGTTTGACTTCAACCAACTCTTTTAGAAGGTCCTCCAACTTTCAGGCCAGCAATTCCATCCCCTCTGGCTTCGTGGAAGCTTCTTTCTTTGGAGAGTCCTTTTTAGCAAGGCCAGATCGACCCTTCTCATCCGAACTACCTACCCTGAATGGGCTTCGTCTGTCATTCTTGCTATGTCGAGACTCCACCGGGCGGTGTACCCTCTTTGGATTCTCGGGTGTGCGACCTCTCGATCTGCTTCATCGTCTATCCTTCTCACTATGCCGAGAATTTGCAGGACGAGGTGCCCTCTTTGAAATCTCGGGTGTGCATCCCCTCGATCTGCTTCGTCGTCTATCGTTATTGCCATACTGAGAATCCACAGGGAAATGTGCCCTCTTTAGATCATTGGGAGTACGACCTCTTGCTCTACTTCGATCTCTAGAGCGGCTCCGAAGTTTGCTTTTGGATCACCTTGAATCTTCATCCCTCCGAGTCCTGGATCATCTGTCTGGAGACCTACCACGCCTTCTGGATTGAGTATGGTTAGAGGCCTCATCTTCCTGTTCAGCCATAAGGACCATCTGCTTAGCAATCTTTTCCTTTTATTGCAGCAGTACCTTCAAAACTTTATCTATCTCCTGTGCCATCCTGGCAAGAGTAGATTTCATGTCCGCCTGATCCTCTCAGTATTGGGTTCTAGGCGGTGTGCCTTCTACCCTCTTTCGATCATTGTTAGACCCTTTGTTGGCTGTGGAAAACAGCTTCCTCATGACATCATACTGAGGCACGTTGTGGCCCAAGTCTATCATAAATGCTCTTCGATGGCTTTAGTCTATCTTTAACAGATCCTCTCTGGCGAGAAGAACCTTTCGCCGTCGGCTGTCCTGCACATGTAACAATCCTACTGTTCTCCATAATCTCAGATGCAGGAAGTTAATGAGTGTGATTAAAAACCAACAACACTAGACATGCCCTCCTTCTAGCGCCAATGTTAACGCTAAGATCCGCCCACGCACTCTAATCACCCAAGTGCGTCTAATCCTGCGCAGAAATGAGTAAACATCAAAAGCCTAACGGCTTGGGCAGCCGGGGGATAGCTCTTGTGTGAGAATAAGTACAAGCTGGTATAAGGTTAACAATGAAGGCTTAATGCTCTAGTGTTGGAAAATAATAATTAGCATGTACCTTAGAATCAGTGAAAAGCCTTGTATTTATAATGTTCTCACCACCTTCATGCAATCCTTCTCTGAATCAGATTAAGGTTCTCAGCCAAACAACCATTTTTTAATAGGATCACACCGAATCTCCTAGAATTAAGGAAGTGGATTTATAATCCAACACTTCCTTCCATATCTAGAGAGCAAATAGAATTAGGATCCTTAATCCATAAATCCCCCGTCCACCAAAACACCCTCTGGTCCAAGCCCACCTGACTCCATAGGGCTGCCGGCTCATTATAATCCAGAGGCCCAAATAACCTTAGCACAACACTAGGGTTTCAATTTTTCCTTTTTATTTAAATATTCATGGTTGTAATTCAATTATCAACATTCAATAATATTCAGATTTAATTACTTGTGAGATTATTCTCTACTTTTGGTTCTTTGAAGAATTCCTAAGTATTCTTCTTAGTTAATTCTTTGAGATTTAATTTGATTTATCATACAACAATTTATAGTTGTGTGTGGCGTCTTCTACTGCATCAATCGGCGATTCCGTCGAGGTTCCTGTTTTAATATAAACAAGGGGTTTAGGCTTCGTTGGTGTTCCATTCAACACTTATTTTCATTGCTTGATAGATTGTACCAAAGTTCTCGTCTCAATATAGACGTTGGGTTAAGGTGTCGAGAGAGTTCCACTCTATTAATTGTGCTAGAAACGATCCAGGCGACTACCACCTCACGCAAGCGTGTCGTGGAGTCTATCAGTGGTCCTCCGATACTCCCTACATTTGATTTACGAAAGGAAATGCATAACTTAAGAAAGGAGTGCATAGATGTTATGAATAAAAAAAACTGATGAAATATTGAATAATTTAAGGATGCATATACAACCAGTGTCATTGATAGATGACATAAATGCTTATACATAACCTAACAGAGTGATTTCTGATCACCCACAAGGTTATTGGACAACCCCACCTATATATGTGACCCAACCATATGCGGTTATTTACCCACCATAAACTACGGTTCATAGGTCTACATAAGACTTGGCAAGTCTAGCACATCTAGACAAAGGCCACATCCTAGGGCTATCCGGGAAAATATTGTCCCTTTGGGCCCAAGGAGGGACTAAACCTAAAGTCGAACCTAAGGCTGATGTTAAAAGACCTACCAATAACCCATTGTATGAAGAACAAACATATCTTTATCCAGATATGCATCAAATGGGCAACAATTTAAGGTCAACTATTAATAATATGGGTAGGATTGTGCATCGGTAAATAACCGTACCGGAATGCCCGAACTGTACTGTGCCGATTACCAAAAGTGGGCAAAATTACGTACCGATACTAGTACTGGTTAGGTCAGTCTCCCGAACCGGTTAGCCGGTTCGGCACCTAAATGGTATCGATTTTTACATACATATATACCGGTTGTAATTTTTTCTAAGAAAAAAAAGATGATTTTTAATTATTCTGATTCTGTCAAGTTAAAAGGGAGAAGGGTCCAAAATTTGTGAAAGAACAAAATAGTATGCTTCTATACTCTATAGACCATAGCCTTCCAATTGCTCCTACTACTGGCATTACTTTGGACCTCAGTCATGACATTGCTTTGGACCTTAGTCTTTCACTTGTTGAGCTACTGCTGCTAGCAGCCCCCTGCTTTGGATTGCATACTTAAACAAATGGACCATCCTAACATCCTCTACGAGCCAACATTCGTGTGGTAACTGGCAAGTTAATAATAACATATTATAATACCAAGTCTACTTTAGTTGTCCTACAACAGTGTAATCCTAAAAAATTTGGTATCTGAGCATTCCAATATGTCAACAACCAAAACTAAACATTCTTATATGCATGAATACTGAAACAGAATTTGAATTAATTCCTAAAATTTAGGTCAAAGGTATTACATATTTATTATATTCCCTGACGAAAACCATGTAGAATACTAGTTTCCTCAAAGCCAAACACAAAAGCAATACATAAATTAATACTACAAAATGGAACTCATAAGCAGTTCCAGTGTCAAAAATAAAATACAATCCATGATCCATCTGAATAACAAAACACAATCATAATAACAAAGAAATATTAGCAGCACTGCAACAATAGGGTAGCGTAGCATCAGCCAGCAGCAGCAGCATCACACCCACAACAACCCACTAAATTCCGCTACCCATATCCAAAACTTCCACAAATTCTAAGAAGATCAACAGAAAATAAAACTAGTTAAAGAAATTCATTAACATATAAATATTATATATGAAAACAATATAATTTAAATTTAAGGATTAACTTTCTCAATTATTTTAAGTGAATCTAAGTTCTCTTCTACGAACATTAATTGTTTGCTTGAACGAAACCAATCTTGAGCACAAATAAGAGCTTGTACCATTCTAGGATTTAAAGAACTCCTAAATGGATCAAGTACACGACCACCGGTGCTAAATGCCGACTCAGAAGCAACGGTTGACATAGGAACTGCCAATACATCCCAAGCCATTTTAGAGAGAATGGGAAATCTAGGACAATTATTTTTCCACCCACCCAAAATATTATAATTTGAAATCATTTGATCAACATGCTCACTCAAATACTTATCCAATTTGGTCTTATCCCATCTTTGAACATCTGCAATGTGTTTTACAAATTTTTCCATCATCCTCTTCCTTGTCCTTTCTCGACGATGTATGTAATATCTGTGTATAACATGGAACCTTGTAATTGAAGGAATTTTTTTTCGAAAATAGGTTTTAATTTTTTTAAAAATAAAACTATGATCATCTTTATGGTTTTATACGAAACAACAAATATATACAGCATGTATCTAAAGTACGAATTTGTTACCTAATGCTTGGTTGGATTAACACGTTTTGAATCTTCGTACAGTCACTTATATCCTCAAGATCTTCCTTCCTATGACCTTATGTTGAACTTGGAGTGTGGTCTCTAAAGCACCCTTCTAGAAAAACCCTAACTCTTTTTTTCTTAGGTTGAAATAGAGAATACGTATTTTTTGTTTTTCTTATAATAGAAAAGTCACTCCATACATTTCTGATCAATGATATATATAATAACATTGATCCTTACCCTCTCTCAAGAAGTTGGTCCATATTAGGCTAGGAAATGGATCCTCACCCTTTACAAATAAACTATAAATATTTCCTCCATAAATATACATAAATATTTCATAATCAATTAATATAATTCTGATACATTTAAACTAATTTCATAAGTCCATAATTTATATATCTCTATTTGATCATAAATTGATTTAACAATTAAATCAATCCTTTTAATAATAAATATTAAAAGACTCGGTCAAGATTCTATGATCAATGATAAATTATCGTATGAATAATCTTATAGATGTTTTGACAATAATAAATGTTCGTAATATTAATTAAATATATTAATTGACATTCCGAGGTATTAATTAACACAATGTAATCTCACTCATTTGAACAACAAATTAATATATATAACAATATTAAGTCCACTATAATTTCACAATTAAGAAATTTTACTAATTAGTATTTATGTGAAAATATTTTATAAATAAAATATTATCACATGATTCGTTTAATGCATAATGTTAATGCATTAATACTTTAATTAGAAGTCCAACTTCCATGATTAAGATAAATCATCAAAGTACTATAACCTACATGATAATATCTCCAAATTATCCTAGGTTATAAACTATTATTTCTTTATTTATATATTACATATGATTTATATCTTCTGTGTATAACATTTATTTATACACATAAACCATAACATATATAACATGGAGATATACATAAACAAACTAAATGATCATTTAATGAATGATGTAATTTTATTAATAAATTAATATCCGACATAAATAAATAAACATTAAATAAATAGATAAATATTATTTTTATAGTAAAAAATCTAACAATAATTATGGTTATCAAAAATTTTATTAAAGAAATACAATTTTATTGGAGATATTGTTAGGTTTGTATATAACGCGTGTTGGATTCACATAAACAATATCAAAGCATACAATCATATTGTAAAGCAGCGGAAACATGCAATAACGGAATTTTAAATTTTTTTGCATTCCCAGGAATCACTTAATGTAATATTATTAATCGATTAACAAAGGAGATATAGAATCATACCATCGTAGAACAAAGCTTCCTCAAGTACAAATTGAACTCCAATCCTTCACGTCCTCTTTGAATTCCACCGGTAAGATACCTTTGATCAACGTTAGCCAACCAAGTATTTGGCATCTAGAGTTGATCCACCAGGGAATAATATGGATTCAAAAAGTGGGTGGTGGCAGACCCTAGTTTCTCTCTCTTGAGAATTATGAGTATTCTCCCAAGTCTTATGGAAGAGTGTCTAACACCAATTCATAATAAGACTCGTATTATTTATAGATATGGATAACCCTCTTAAACTATTTAGGAGAAGGGTTTATTTAATTATATTCCTAATCTAATTAGGAACTAATATGAGAATACTCTTATCAATTAATTCATAAACCATTTAGGAACTAAATAATAATAATAATAATAATAATAATAATAATAATAATAATAATAATAATAATAATAATAATAAGACTCCTCTTATTAACTTATAATTAGTATTTCCAAAATACTAAATAATAAATATTAGGTTATTTAATTTATTCTATCACCATAGTATAAATTAAATATACTTAGCTTATTGTTACGATTATACCAGCTACTTCTTAAATAAATATTTTCCTTTTGCAGTGTAACCCGTTAGGTTCTTCATATTAAATCGGTTGTAAAATAAATTAATTAGAACAATTATAATCTTATTTAAATAAATAAATTAAATTATTTAATTTATTTAAATAAAATAATATTTATTCTACAAAAAGGGTAAGCTCCCTTAGCGATCAACGACTTTCTAAATAATATAGATTTCAACATTTAATCATAAAAGAACCTTTCTGTGAATAGTTATTGTGACAACCCCAAAATAGGTCCATTTCACCCAACCTATTCTAGGTCGCCAAATACATGGTACAGAAAATAACTACAACTTTATTACAACAATTGTCGTACAAAATACAACAACACATATGCTGTGAGTTTTTATACAAATATATACCAACTATGACTCGTGTCCCAACTGTAATGTGACAAATGTCCCATCAGTGGACATCACCTCACAGTGATACCTACATAAAGGTATAGTCAAAAACTGTTTTAAAAATTAGAATCTTTGGGAAGTGCTCAAGGAAACCTTCGTACATGGGAGGCCATGCTTCCAGGTTATGATAGATATCATATGCCCACAGAATTATTCTTGGTTGACCTAATAGACCCCAAAGAAAAATAAGAAGATTACTATCATATTCTTTCCAATGGTAAGTCTTCTCTTGACATATCATTATCTCCACTGTTTCTAATTGAGAATTATACTTCAAACAAACACCAAGATTATATAGGTAGTGCTCGTAGATATACTCAGCAAGTGGATGTGCATAACCCTGTCTTATAATGAAACGAGGTTGTATGACATTAGACATCTTGTATGATAGTGACAAAACACCCTTCCAACGTTGGGTTCGCCTCACCCTATTTGATTCACCAAATATAACTACTAAATGATGACCACCGTTCTATTCCCCTGTTACCCCCGCTCGACCCAGCTACACTCTTATTACCTGAAAGGAATTGTGAAACAGAAGGGTGAGCACAACTAGCTCAGTAAAGAATATCATGACTAAAGATAAATAAATTATCAATAGCCTTCAACAGTAATAAATCAGAGATTTAGAACATATGGTAGATGATAAAAAAATTTCAACCATAGTTGCAGCGGAACGAGCAATCCATTAGAAGAGTCAAATAGACCATAAAGTCTATTATCTTCTCCACATTAAAAGTCCACCAATAATGTTTTATTCCTATAACATTAATCAACAGTTCCTTTCCACAATTATATGAATAACTCATAATCATAATTATAATTCTAAATTCCTCTTCGCATCCAAGACGAAGATAATTTTTATCACATGTCTTTACCTGAAACATCAAAGATCATAGTTTATACCAAATCACAGTTCCTGTTTATAATTATACTAACAATTTCATCTTTGCACTACGGCCAAAGATATTCATCAACAGACCATCTTTGCACTACAGGCCAAAGATATTCAACAACATGTCATCTTTGCACTACAGGCCAAAGATATTCAACCACAGATCATCTTTGCAGTACTGACCAAAGATATTCATCAATAATTCATATTTGCACTACAGGCTAAATATATTAATATCTCAAATAAATATATAATCATTTCAGAATTTATATAAACAATAATTATAACCATGTTGATCTTTTCACCTTTGCACTTAAGCTAAAGATATTCAATTATAAATTTAATGGTCATGATCATACTAGTCAATAATTCAACTTTGTACTACTGGCCAAAGGGAACCCATAGTCATGATCATACCAAAAATCTACCCATCTTTACACTCAAGTCAAAGAGAAATATCATCATTAGCATTATAAAAATATTATATATGATAGTAAAATTAATATAATCAACCTATAGATTTAATCTCAAGAGTAATATTTATAAATCAACTATAATTTGATCAGAAAAAGAAACCAATTTTGTCGTGAATAGTAACTCATAAATAGTAACTCATGAATAGTAACTCGTGAATAGTAACTCGTGAATAGTAATCTCGACATGAAAAAGGTAGAAATTCCAGAATAAAATCAATACCAATATTTCGGTATAATGATATTGAAAGAATAACATTTTTTAAACTTATAAATAATTTATTTTAATTGTTTACACTTTACTAAATAATGCATTTAATCATCCTAAAATGTCAAACTCATAAGATTTCATCACCAATAACCAAAACCCTCATAAAAAAATCTGCATATACCTCATATAGGATTCTCAAGCCATAAAATCCTATTTTTCACTTTTCTTACTTCACATAACATATTTAATTCATTTACTCATAACTAGTCTATTTTTATGAAAAATACCAAATCAGTCCCAAAAATATTTTTTTTCTGAGATTTAGCAGAATATAGTCCCATATTGAACATATATTTTTCTCAGAATTTTTAAAATTCATTTAATATTTTTCATATGGCCAATACTGCCGAATATTTAGACATTTATCATAAATTATAATTTTGTTCAAAAATTCCAAAATTTACAGAGTATACTTCTATCATATACATGTACTCTCAATAAAAATTTCACCAATTTTAGAGTTAACCACAAGGAGTTATAAGCGGTTACTTTTAAAATAGTCTTTTCTCATAAAATTCACAACTCTTAATCTATACATCCAAAAATCGCCATTTTTGGACACTATTAAGAAAAATAATCAAATTATCATTTCAAATGTTTTCAGAATTTTTGAAGGTCTGAAAAATTACGAAACTGAAAAACATAACAACCCTTAAAATCTCTTACTATCCCTTACCTCAAAAGAGCAACACTTCTGACTGGATATCGGATATGACGCTGAAGGAAACTTGCATTGATAAATAGCAACTCACCAAGTATCTAAATACTCACAAAATACACTCTATAATCTAGAGAGAAAAAGAGAGAAAACTTATGAATTCTAGTGTGATTTTCAATTCTAACTTAGCCTTCTATTTATAGGAAAATATTAGCACGCCGAAGCAGACTTGACCTGCTACCTGATGGCTTTACCTGCTACTATTCCACCCACCAAAAATCAGCCATCTTTCCCAACAACCAAAAGTGGGGCCACCCATTTCTAGAATTTTCTACTAAAATCATTTATAAACCTAATTTCTGAATCAGTCACCTCTTAAAATTCATAACAAATCATTCGTTCATTTTTAACGGTTCAAAATTTGTGAACATATACTCAACTTATATATGTATACCATATCCAAAAATCACAACGATCCAACGGTCAGATTAAAAATTATAACTCACACAATAAAGCTGTAAGAACACTGATTTAATCTTTTAATACCTCCAATCCGACAAAATACTGATAAAATACCTCAACATTAATTCTTTCATTTATAATCACATAAATAAATCCATTATTTATATCCACATCAAATAAATATTTCCTTATCATATGAATCAATAATTAATTATTCACAAATAATATTACAGAATCACAATAATGACAACCAGACAGTTCCCAGGAAAGAGGGGGCTTTCCAATAAGGATTTTTCCTTACTAGCGCGTAATTAGGTGACCAAACCTCTCCTTGACAGAACTTTCTAAACATTGCCAATAATGCTATCTAATAATATTATTCCAAATAATATGAATTATTGATCTGATAATGGAGATACTGTGCAGTGACAATTATTGAAACAACAATAATATAAAATATCAACGCAGCAATTATTGATTCAATAAAATAAAATATTGAACATAAATTACTGTAACAATTATCGAGTAGTGCCTTCTCATGTAAGAATCAATAATTGAAAAAAAATACTGTGTAATACCGTGTGCTACTGTGCAACTACGCGTATTACTGTATTTTAACCACCAGGTATTCCAACAGTGTTAACGGTAACAACTACGCCGTTATTTATAAAAACTCAAATTTGTCGTTTACTTCATCCGATAATTATTCTGTTATGGGGCCCACAAATGGCTGCGCCGTCGTACGAATATACCCCGATAGAAAGAATATTCCACGACTAAACGAATATTCCCCGACAACAATGAATATTTTATAACCACTTGTGTATTTTGAAAAAAATTTTATATATCACCGTTAACTTTAACTTTTATCAATTTAACCATTTACTGAATAGTAATTATAAAAAAAATTGAATACTTTTATTTCATAAAATTTGAGGTCTTACGGTTATCGTACAATTCAATTCTTCTACCATACAATGTCCCAATCAAATATAAAACATGAAATTACTGTCAAGCTTTAATTATTTAATTATATGTATTCCGATTTTAAAATGCACAACTCTAGTTAATGTAAATCAGAAATTCCTTTTTAATTTCCATTCAACCCTGTCTAGGGATTTCCAAGTTGTCACTTTATCGAACCGCATAGGACATTCTCTCCCTTTATTGGAAGTGGTAGATCATTTGTTGATCATTCACCTATCTCCATATATACTTTATTATATCCAAGCATACTCTATAGCATACCTGAGAGTATTAAGTAATATGTCAAAACATAACTTAGTATATACAAGATACTATGATGATCTAAAGTCCAAGGATCACTTGCACTACTATCACTTTAAGAATTTCTATTAACAGATAAGTAAAACTCCATTAGGTATTCCTCTAGCGAGTCACGTTAAGTGAACTTATTCTCTAATAAACACCTACATATTTCCTTTAGTGTCTCTACATAAATGATTATGAGATCAATCATCATCTTCATAAGAGCAAGCATATGTTAAGTTTATAATATCCATGAACATGTAACAAATTACATACATAGAGCGGAAGCATAAAAATCAGAGTTTTAAAATTTTACAAACCATATACCCGGATCATACTTTATGCGCAATTATTAATTAAACAAAAGAGATGAAGAATAAGATTCATACCCTTGCAGAAACTAGCTTCCTCAGGTACGAGTTCAACTCCAAATCATTCTCACGTTCAACTTGTATCCACCGGGTTTGATTCATTCTTTTGATCAACGTTAGCCACCCAAGTTTTTGGCCTCTAGAGGTGATCCACCAAGGAAGAATAGTTATTCAAGAAGATGGGTGTTTGGCTAAACCCTAATTCTATCTCTATAGAATATGTGTACTCTCCCAACTCTTGAAACAAAGTGCGTAACCTTAATCCATAATAAGACCTTCTTATTTATAAATATAGACAACCCTCCTAAATCATTTAGAATTGGGTTTTGATTTAATTAATTAAACTCCTTTAATTAATTAGGCTTCCTAATCTTATTAGAAATAATTAATTAAACTCTTTTAATTAATTAGCCTTCCTAATTTTATATTTAATATTTCCAAAATATTAAATAATAAATATTAAGCTATTTAATTTATTCTATCACCATAGATTAAATTAAATACACTTAACTTATTATTACATTTATGCCATTTACTTCTTAAATAAATATTATTCCTTTTATGGTGTAACCCTTTAGGTTCTCCATATTAAATCGGTTGTGAATAGATCAATTAGAATAATTATAATCTTATTTAAATAAATAAATTTAACTATTAATTTATTTAAATAAATAACATTTATTCTACAATAAGGATAAGTCTTCTTAGCGATTAACGACTTTTTAGATAATATAAATTTCAACATTAATCATAAAAGAATCTTTGAGTAAATAGTTACCGTACAATTCAATCCTTCCATCATACAATGTTCCAATTAAATATAAGATATGTAATTACTGTTAAGTCTTATTTTTTTTAATTATATGTATTTTAATTCACAAATGCACAACTCCAAATAATATAAATTAGAAACTTCTTTCTAATTTCATTCCACCTTGGCCAAGGATTCCTGGTTTGTCATTTATCGAATCACATAGGATATTACTCTTCTTTTACTAGAAGCGGTATATTCTTTATTGATCATTCATTATCTCTATATATGACTTATTACACCCAAGCATACCCTTTGATATACCCTACGGGTCTTAAGGGACATGTCAAAGTATAACTTATCGTACATAAGATACTATGACGATCTCAAGTCTAAGGATCACTTATACATACTACTATCAGCTCAGGAATTTCTATTGATTGACAAGTAAAACTACATTAAGTATTCTTTAGCAAGCAACGTTCAGTGAACTTATTCTCCAATAAGCACCTACATACTTACTTTAGTGTCTCCACATAAATGATCATGAGATCAATCATCCTAATCCAATGAGCAAGTAACGTATGTACCAATCTATCCGGATTCACTAATCTCCTTTTTTGTAATCCATCGATTGGGAACATTTTAGTTTTTAAGCTATCTAAGAATTTAGATCTCATTAGCATGATCTTATCATGATTCTAAAAGAATTACTTAAAACTATGAGTTTATCACATATTATTAAAATAGCACCATGTAGATAATTAAATGCCTTTAATAAATAAATATTTTTATTAATAAATGAATAAGATTGTTTACAAAGTATATGCTTTATCATTAAACATGATTGACTTGTATGCATACTACGTTCAATCTCCCATTTGCACTAAAGCCAATCACCATGGAATCTTATACCCATCTTCTTTAAGTGATTATTGAACTGCTGTTATGTTAAAACTGTAGTAAATGGATCTGTAATTTTGTCTTGAGAGTCCACACGCTCCAGGGTGACATCTCATCTTTCAATGATTTTTCTAATCAAATGAAACTGCCACAACACTTGTTTGGATTTCTAATGAGACCTGGGTTCCTTAGCATGCGCAACAGCTCTAGTGTTGTCACAGTATAAAGGTACTACTTCTCTAATGCTAGGAACCACACCAAGTTCGGTTATAAACTTTTTAATCAAAACAGCCTCCTTTGCAGCTTCACTTGCAGCTATGTACTCCGCCTTTGTCACTGAATCAACAACTGTTTGGTGTTTAGAACTCTTCCAACTCACCGCGCAATCGTTCAAGGTAAACACATACCCCGAAACAGATTTACTGTCATCTTGGTCCGTTTGAAAGCTTGAGTTTGTGTAGCCCTCTAGTTTCAATTCAGACCCACTGTAGACAAGAAACACATCCTTGGTTATTCTCAAGTACTTTAGGATGTTTTTCACTGCCTTCTAGTGCTCTTCTCCTGGATTCGACTGATATCTGCTTGTTAAACTAAGTGCATGAGCGACATCTGGTCTAGTACATATCATATCATACATGATAGATCCTATTGCTGAAGCATAATGAATCTTATTCATACGGTTTCTCTCCTCAGTTGTCTTTGGGACCTATTTCTTGGAGAGATGTATTCTGTAAGACCCCAACTTTTTATGAATAAAATTAAATTTCTCCTATATATTATTTTGATATAGTAAGGGGTTGATTTGATTAATGTAGTTAGTTATGGGTAAAATGCGCAAATATTTTAAGTAAGCAAGTTGTTATAAAATATTTATTGTTGTCAGAGAATATTCGTTTGGTCATGGAATATTCGTACGACGGCGCAGCCATTTATGGGCTCCATAACGAAAAACTGTCGGATGAAGAAAATGACAAGTATGCATTTTTTTTAAATAATGGTGTAGTTGTTACCGTTAACACTGTTGGAATACCTGGTTATTAAAGTACAATAATACGCATGGTTGCACAGTAACACACTATATTGCACAATAATTATGGATTATTGATTCTTACGTAAGAAGGCACTACTTAATAATTGTTACAGTAACTACTGTTCAATATTTTATTTTATTGATTCAATAATTGCTACGTTGATATTTTATATTATTGTTGTTTCAATAATTATCACTGCACAATATTTCCCATTATCAGATCAATAATTCATATTATTTGAATAATATTATTAGATATTATTATTGGTAATGTCTAAGTAAGTTCTGTCTATGAAAGGGGTTTGGTCACCTAATTACGCGCCAGTAAGGAAAAATCCTTATCGGAAAGCCCCTCTTTCCTAGGAACGACCTGGTTGTCATTATTGTGACTCTGTAATATTATTTGTGAATAATTAATTATAGATTTATATGATAAGGAAATATTTATTTTATGTGGATATAAATGAAGAAATTAATACTGAGGTGTTTTATCAGTATTTTGTCGGAATGGAGGTATTAAAAATCATTCGTATGTGGATTTCGGTCATTTTTTGTTTGGAATTTAGAATTTTTTTTCTTCTACAAAGTTGTAGAGAATTAAATTTCCTATGAAATGGACATAAAATTCGTATTTTTCTGATAAAAGGGCAATTTATTATGAATTATTGAGGTTTTGAAAATAAATGTTTTATTAAAAACATGGGTGGACCTACTTTTGTTTTTGTGTGGAAAAATGCTGAATTTCAAAGGTGGTGTGCGTGAATAGCAATGGGTGGAAGCCACCGGTAACAGGTTAGTCAGCTTTGATATTTTAAGTATTTTTTTATAAAAAGGGTGCTTAGGTTAAAATTGAAAATCACACCAGAATCAAAAATTTTCTCTCTCTATAATATCGAGCGTATTTTTGTGAGTGTTTAAATACTTTGAGAGTTGATAAGCAGTGCGAATTTTTTTCAGCATTATATCCGATATTCCAATCAGAAGTATTAATTTTTTGAGGTAAGGGATGTTATTTTTTTCGTAAATGATGTTATTTATTTTAATATCATTATACCGAAATATTGGTATAAATTTTATTATGAAATTTTTACCTTTTCTAGTCGAGGTTACTATTCACTTATACGACACTATTCACGTATATGGCACTATTCACGAATACGGTACTATTCACGAAGTATGATTTTTCTTATGAAATTTTACCTTTTTGTGTCTGGGTTATTATTCACGTATACGGCACTATTCACGTATACGACACTATTCATGAATATGACACTATTCATAAAAAAATTAAATTACTATCTTTGATTGTATCTATATTTTGATCTTCATTCTTGAATTTTGCTCCACAATTGATTATTATGGAGTACTTTTGACCTTGGATAAACTGAAGTACGAATCCCTAATTTTTGTCCTTTTATTTCACTAGATTCATTTTCTTTAAAATATCTTCATCATTCTCAGTCCTAAATGGTGATATAACTAAATATCTTTGGCCTGTGGTGCAAAGATGAATGATTATTTGATGAATATCTTTGGCCCATAGTGCAAAGATGGACAGGTGTTGAGATGAACATGACCAACTGGTGATACAAATAAATATCTTTGGCCCGTAGTGCAAATATGAATATTTAATTCACTATGTATATTGATTGATGTTACAGGCATAAAATATTAATGATGGACTTTTAAATCATAGAAGATAGTAGACTTCATTCTCTACTTAACTTTTCTAATGAATTGTTATTTTTGCTGCGAATATTGATCTAAAATTGTTGTCCATTATATTTTATCTGATTTATTGAAGGCTAACGATAATTTGTTCTACATTATCTTAGTCATAATATTCTTTACTGGGGTAGTTGAGCTCACCCTTTTTCTTTTTGTTTCATTTTTTTTCTCAGGAGGCGAGAATATAGCGGGAACTAGTCGGGGTGTGGAGTGATGTTTTAGGGCAGTTGTTTTTGCAGTCCTCACTATTTTGTAAAATAGTGTATCAATAATTATAATGAAGACTTATTTGAGTTTGAATATTGCCTAGAAGATAATATTTGTATTTAAACTCACAAAATATGTGTTGTCGTATTTTGCACGACAGTTGTAATAATGAAGTTGTAGTTATTTTCTGTACCGTGTATTTGGCGACTCAGAATAGGTTGTGTGGACCTATTTTGGGGGTATTACAGTTGTTATCAGAGCTTAGGGATATGATCTCTGATGGAGATCTGGGGTTAGAACTAGGAAGGGAGTGACGAGTAAATCCTTCGCTAGTGTGTCATACCTAAGCTTATTTGTGTTTAATTGGTCGGTCGGAATATAAGGATAATATGTGGAATGTCAATTTCTTTAACTAACCCTTGTTTTATGGTAGTATTTGAGAATGACAGCTGAAAATGTTAACAATGGAGTGAATGAAACCGTGGAGACACCTTTAATCACCAACCAGGAGAACGTGCAACATGACGACAATGTTCCTTTTGTAAACAACACCACCGATCAAACGATAAATGATGTGATGTTTAGAAGCTTTTTGTAGTTCATGCAAAATCAGACGAGGGAGACTCGTGTACAAAATATGGGTAGAAATAATAGCAACGAGCGACTTGTCACAACCAAGCAGTTCAAAGAGTTGGGACCACCAGAGTTTTTGGGAAAGCTGGATCCAATCAAGGCGGAAACGTGGGTTAAGCAAATTACCAAGATATTTGATGTTTTGGAATGCACGGAGGAATAAAAGGTTCCATTCGCCACCTTTATGTTCCATGGTGAGGCAGATTACTGGTGGGAATCTGTGAAGCGTACCCAGCCAGCCGCACTCAATATGTCTTGGGAAGCGTTCCAGAAACTGTTTAATGACAAGTACTTTCCTGAAAGTATTCATCATATGAAGGAAGTAGAGTTTATCAGACTGGAACAGAACAACATGACTGTGTCCCAGTACGAGGCTAAGTTCGCGGAGTAATCCAGGTTTGCACCTCATTTGGTAGAGAATGAGGAACGTATGATGCAGATGTTTCTAAGAGGTTTGAAACCCGAAATTCGTCAATACCTTATCTCTCACAAGTTTTCTTTATATTCAGATGTTGTGAATATGACTTAATTATTAGAGCGAGATAATGATTTGTTCAACCGAGGGACCACAACCAGGGTCATACCGGTGACAGCAGTCATCGGAGCAATGATAACTAGCGGGGAGGAAAATTTTTGGACAAAAGCGGTAACCACTCTGGTGGTAATCGTGACCATGATAGTAGAAGAAGCGAGGCGGGGGGAGATTTCAAAAAGAGGAGATACAACAATGACAACGTGAAGACGTCAACACCAGCATCAACTATTATTAGGGGAGGAGAACGACCACCGGTCCTATGATATAAATGCGGGAAAGAGGGACACATCAGCCCAAACTGCCCACAATAATTCAAGGTGTGTTATAACTATAGAAAGGAAGGTCATATAGCTCAAGATTGTTAAAATTTAAATAGGCACACTTAGAAGAGGGGGGTTGAATAAGTGTGGGAAAAATCTATGACCAATTTTTAAACTTTAGATCAAGCTATTAAATTCATGCTACTATATTTATGAATTCAGCTTGCTGAATTAATATGGCCTACCGAATTCACTAATTATTTTAAGAAAATATCCTGCTTAATTTATAACTTAAATAAAATTCTTGGTGTTAAATAATTATCTTAAGATAATGCAAATATTCAAAATTTAATTATTAAGATAAGTAAATAGCTTATGTGAGTAATTAAAATAAAGCAAGCAATAAAATCAACACCAAGATTTTTTACGTGGTTCAACTATTACCCTCTATAATAATGACCTAGTCCACATCCAATACCAACTAGTATTGGAGGCTCACTTTATTTATTTCTTTATAAATAAACACTGATTACAAAACAGATTCTTTATAAGAATTAATAACAATTAATTTCTCTTGAGCACTCTTGCTCCTTGTGCACCTATGCGAGTCTTCAAGCACCTTTGCTTCCTTGAACCTGTTTGTAAATGTGACGCCCCCAAAATAGGTATACATCATCCATCTTGAGTTGTCAAATACATGGTACAAAATTCAAATATAACTTAATTATACAACAGTCGTCTAATACGACAAAACATATGTTGTGAGTTTTAATACAAATATTATCATCTAGACAATATCTACACTCAATTGAGTCCTCATTACATTTATTATCACACTATTTAACAGAATAGTGAGGACTACTAATGCTATTATCTGGACCGTCACTCCGTTTCCCGACTAGTCTCTGTTACGTTCTCTTTTTCTGAAGAGAACAATGAAAGTAAAAGGGTGAGCTCAACTAGCCCAGTAAGAAATATTATGACTAAGATAACGCAGAATAAATTATCATTAGCCTTCAACAGTGTTAAACTGATAAAAGACAATAGACATCAAGTTTAACTGCAGCGGAACAAGCAATCCATTAAAAGAGTCAAGTAGAGAATAAAATCTACTATTTTTTATTATTTAAAAGGTTTTTCATCACTTTTATCGTTGTGACTCAGCTTAATAAATAATCCACATCATCCCTGTACTATGGCCAAGGATATTCATTAGTATCACAACCACAAATTATCCATGCACTATGGGCCAAGGACATTCGTGTATTCATCAATGGTCATGATCATGCCAACAACTGTCCATCAATGCACTACGGCCCAATGAGGACTTTTACCACATCATTTGTAACATTACGGTCATGATTACACCGATTAATCCTTGGTCAAAATCATACCAAGTCCATCTATGCACTATAGGCCACAGATGACTTTCAACAAAATATAAACATGAGGATGATGACAATGATATAAGAATTCAATAAAACAAGTTCAAGAATTAATTTATCTAGGAACTAATAATGTCCAAATTGTCAACATGATACTTCTTTGTAGAGTAAAATTCAAGAATGCTCAGAAGAATATTTTCATGAAAAGATACTGGATGAAGCGCAAATATCAAGGATATTCCACTAATTTCATAGAGTATAGAAGTCAAAACTTTAACCAACTGAGTATAATAAAGAATGAAATAACAAAAGAAATCACCAGGCATGCGATAGACCGTACAAACAGGTTATTCCAACAGAATAATAAATAACGGAACCAGGTCCGGCGTAAAATGCACAGACAGGATATTCCAACCGAATAATAAAGACGGAACCAGGTTCGACGTAAAATGCACAGACAGGATATTCCAGCAGAATAATAAAGACGGAACCAGGTCCGACGTAAAACGTACAGATAGGATATTCCAACAGAATAATAAAGAATGGAATAACAGAAGAATTTCACCAAGTATAGGGTAGCCCGCGTATACAGGTTATTCCAACAGAATAATAAATAATGGAATAACAGAAGTTCTCTTCATGAATACAAAAGAAATAATACCCCTTACCTTAGAAGAAACTGGATATAGGAGTAGTGAAGTAGCAGAATACTTTTCTTCTTTCTCTCTATAATTTTCTCTCTCTAAAGTTTCAGTGAATTCGTAAGAAATAATGAAGGAATGAACTTCTATTTATAGGAGAATGGAAAGGCACTGTATTAGGATTCAATAATTATGCAAATTTACGCATGACAACTTTGATAACCCAAGATGCAAATTTTTCAAACCTCTAACCAATAAGAATAAAGCAAGGAATTATAATACACACACACACACACACACACACACACACATATATATATATATATATATATATATATATATATATATAAATCACACATGTTTAAAAGAAAACTCACCCACCCGTGAACAACTTGCTAGATTTCTTTCTCCTAAATTCATTTTCTCCCATGTGGGCCCCACATGTTCCCCTCCCACCAACATGTCATAATCACAGGTGGATCCCATTATATTATACTAAATAATTTCTACCGATTATTTTAAAAATGGGTAAATGGGAATCCAAATAATAAGCAAAACTTACAACAACAACTTCATAAAAATCCTCTCAATATTTTAACAACATTTATCATCATTATTATAATTCACAGTATTAATCGACCAGGTTGTTTCCAGGAAAGAGGGGGCTTTTTAATAAGAATTTCTCCCTATTGGCGCGCAATTAGGTGACCAAACCTCTCATTGACAGAACTTCTAGATATCGTTAATATTACAAATAATAATATTAATAACTTTGTCGTCTCAATTATTGATTTAATAATATATAAAATATTGACAATAATTGAATCAAATAACGTGAGATACCATGCATCAATTACTATAGCAATAATTGAACAAAACTGAGTGACTTATTACGTAAGCATCAATAATCAATACCGTGTGCTACTATGCAACCACGCGTATTACTGTACTTTTACTACTAAGTGGTTCAACAATTTTAACTGTAAACTTCCGTCGTTATTTTCATAAAAATATTTTTGTCGTTTTCTCAATCCGACAATAATTCTGTTGTGGGGTCCACCAATGATTGTGCCGTCATACGAATATTCCCTGTTAAAACGAATATTCCCCGACCAATCGAATATTATAAAATAACTTGCGTACTTTGCAAAATTTATAAATACTACTCACAACTATAACATTATATCAAATTCATTCCATAATATTCAAAAATGATAATTATAGAAAATTCATCTTTATTCATAAAAGTTGGGGTCTTACAATCTCCCCTTCTTATGAAATTTCGCCCTCGAAATTAGGGTACGTACCTGGTATGTCGAAGAGGTAAGGATACCTTGATTTCATTTCAGATTCTAACTCCCAGTTCATTTCCTCAACATCGTGGTTTCTCCACAAAACTTTGACTTAAGGTATAACCTTGGAGCGTAGAATATGCTCCTTCTTATCCAAGATTTGAACATGAACCTCTTCATACGTCAAATCTTCCGCTATTTCGTCCGGTTCTAACTCAATAATGTGGTTCGGGTCTTCCACATATTTACGTAACATGGATATATAAAAAATATTATGAACACGAGGCATACTTGGCGGTAAAGTGAGTCTATAGGCCACAGTTCCTACTCGATCGAGAATTAGAAATGGGCCGATGAATCGAGGATTGAGCTTTCCTCTCTTTCCAAATCTCGTAACTCCTTTCTATGGAGCAACACGTAACAACACATGATCTCCTATATCGAATTCCACGTCCTTTCGATGAAGATTAACATAACTCTTTTGTCGATCTTGTGAGGTTTTTATACGTTGTCGGATCGTTTGAATCTTTTCCGTAGTCATACGTACCAACTCCGGTCCCAACAATGTTGCGTCACCCACCTCATCCCAGCATACTAGAGAACGGCACTTTCTTCCATACAACGCCTCGAATGGAGCCATGCCAATACTTGCTTGATAGCTGTTGTTGTAGAAAAACTCCACCAATGGTAAGAACTTGTCCCAACTTCCCTTGAAGTCAAGGACATAGAGTCTTAATAAATCTTCAGGAGTTTGAATAGTCCTCTCTGATTGTCCGTCCGTCTGAGTATGATATGCCGAACTAAATCGTAAATCCGTGTCCATAGCTTTTTGTAAACTAACCCAAAATCGTGAAGTGAATCTTGGGTCTCGATCAGAAACTATGGATACTGGCATACCATGCAATCTCACAATCTCGCTTATGTACATACGAGCAAGACGTTCAAGTGTATAAGTTTCTCGTATTGGTAAGAAATGAGTAGAATTGGTCAATCTATCAACAATGACCCAAATTGCATCAATGCCTTGAGAAACCTTGGGAAGACCAGTAACGAAATCCATGGTAATGTGCTCCCACTTCCATTCTGGAATTTTAAGTGGTTGCAATGGACCTTTTGGTACTTGATGTTTCACCTTGACTCGTTGACACGTTAGACACCTTGAGATAAACATCGCTATCTCTCTCTTCATATTGCCTCACCAAAATGTATATCGAAGATCATGATACATTTTGGTACTCACAAGATGGATTGCAAACAGTGTGTTGTGTACCTCTATCATGATTTTATACTTTAAATCAGGGTCATTAGGAACATAAAGTCTGGAGTTGACTCGAAGTATTTATTCTTCATCGATTCTTGCTTCCGGCATAGCACCTTCTTGCACTTTCTTCCTCATACGCATCAGCTCTAGATCTGTAGCTTGAGCAGCTTTAATTTTATCAATTAAAGATGGTTCTACTCGTATATTCGCCATCATCACATGGGTCCCTGGAGTCTTTAACTCTATCTCCATCCTTTGCAAGTCACACAAAATGGGCATTTGTGTTGACAATATCGCACTCGTACTTGCATATGATCTTCTACTTAATGCGTCAGCTACCACGTTCGCTTTTCTAGGATGGTATTGGATGGTATGATCATAATCTTTCAATAGTTCAAGCCAACGTCGTTGTCGCATGTTGAGTTCCTTTTGAGTGAAGAAATATTTGAGGCTTTTATGATCCGTAAAGATCTCCACTTTCTCCCCATACAAGTAATGCCTCCAAATCTTTAGTGCGAAAATAACAGCTGCCAACTCTAGATCATGAGTAGGATAATTCCTCTCATATTCTTTGAGTTGCCGAGAGGCATAGGCTATGACTTTTCCATGTTGCATGAGAACACATCCCATCCCTTTGCCTGAAGCATCACTGTAGATGACAAATCCCTCCGAGCCAGATGGTAGTGTCAGAACAGGTGCTGAAATGAGTCTCCTCTTGAGTTCTTGAAAACTCTTCTCACATTCCTCGCTCCAACCAAACTTTGTATCTTTTCGAGTCAGCTGAGTTAATGGAGTAGCGATTTGAGAAAATCCTTCCACGAATCTCCGATAATAACCAGCTAGGCCGAGAAAGCTACGTATTTTGTTCACTGATTTAGGTTGCTCCCAGCTTTGAATAGCTTCAATCTTTGCTGGGTCAACGGATATTCCATGACTTGATACTACGTGCCCAAGGAATGCTACCTCCTCAAGCCAGAACTCGCATTTCTTCAACTTGGCATAAAGCTTATATTCACGAAGCTTTTGGAGTATCAGCCTCAAGTGTTGCTCATGATCTTCACGGCTTTTGGAATAAATAAGGATGTCATCAATAAAGGCGACCACAAAGTGATCTAAATATTCCTTGAATATTCGGTTCATCATATCCATGAAGGCAGCAAGAGCATTAGTCAATCCAAAGGACATGACTAGGAATTCATAATGCCCGTACCTAGTTGTGAAAGCCGTCTTTGGAATGTCATCGGTTCTAATCTTCAATTGGTGATATCCGGAACGAAGATCAATTTTTGAAAAGAATTTGGCGCCTTTTAACTGGTCAAACAGGTCATCAATACGTGGCAATGGGTACCTATTTTTGATGGTGACATGATTCAACTCCCGATAATCAATACAAAGTCGCATACTCCCGTCTTTCTTTTTCACGAATAGAACAGGAGCACCCCAAGGAGAAGTACTAGGACGAATAAAGCCAATGTCTAACAATTCCTGCAGTTGGGTCTTTAACTCCTGAAGTTCAATAGGAGCCATTCGATAATGGGCTTTGGAAATGGGTTTTGTACCGTGTTCAAGGTCGATACAAAATTCAATTTCACGCTCTGGGGGTAGGCCAGGAAGTTCTTCAGGGAATACATCAGGAAATTTATTAACAATAGAAATATCATTCAAAACTGACGTATTTTTGTTTAGATCCATAACATGAGCTAAGAAAGCTTGACATCCATTTTTTAATAAACGAATAGCTTTATGGCTTGAGATGACATTGATTGATTTTAATGGTTTGGTTGCTTAAATTTGCATAATAGGTTGGTTAGGAATATGAAAGCTAACAACCTTACGAAAACAATCAATTTTAGCATGATGAGTAGTTAACCAATCAATCCCTAGAATCACATCAAATGCAAGTATTTTCAATGAAATAAGATTGACAGGTAATGTGAGGGTAACGATTTGAACCAAACAAGACTTATAAACAGTAGATGTAATGAAGGTTTCTCCTAACGGATTTTCAACAGATAAGTCAAAGTCTAATTTCTCCGGAGTCAAATTTAAACGTTGAGCACAAGTAGGAGAAATAAAAGAATGGGTAGAACTGGTATCAAATAAGGTATATACTTCGCTAGAGTTTATGATAAGCTTACCCGTGATGACCTCGTTTGGGCTCCTTGCTTTCTAGGAGGTCACAACAAACGCTCTCCCTTGCACTACCGGCTTTGACTTTTCTGGGACGGCCTTTAGTGCCTCCATCCTAGCTGAACTTGTCTTCGGTGAACGACAAAATTGGGCTAGGTGACCTTCTCTTCCATAATTATAACATGCTTTGGACGACATCGCGCAGTTTGGACTGATGTGTCCCTCCCCTCTGCATTTGAAGCATATGATAGGTGGTCGTTCTCCTTCCTTAACAACGGGTGCTGGTGCTGACGTCTTTCCATCATTGTTGAATCTCCTCTTCTTGAAATGTCCATTCTTATTGTTTTGGCCCTGATTACCACCGAAGTGGTTACCATTTCTAGCCTATTGATTCCGTCCACGCTTATTGTCACCGCTTCGATGACTGCTCTCACTGGTATTATCATTTTTTCAGCTGCTCTCTTTTGGTTGTGTTGAATCGTTATCGCGCTCCAATAACTGAGCCCTATTTACAATATCTGAATACAAACACAGTTTATGAGAAATAAGATATTGACGTATCTTCGGTTTCAAACCTCTTAAAAACATCCGCGTCATTCTCTCCTCATTATCAACTAAGTGGGACGCAAACCGGGACAACTCGGCAAACTTAGCTTCGTACTGCGACACGATCATATTATTCTGCTCCAACTTGATGAACTCTACCTCCTTCATGTGAAGAATACTTTCGGGAAAGTACTTGTCATTGAACAGTTCTTGGAACTTCTCCCAAGACATCATCAGTGCGGCAGGTTGAGTACGCTTTACCGATTTCCACCAGTAATCTGCCTCTCATCGCAACATAAAGGTGGCAAAGGAAACCTTTTGCTCCTCGGCACATCCCAAGACATCAAATATCTTGGTGATTTGCTTTATCCACGTTTCCGCCTTAAGTAGTTTTGGCTCTCCAATAAACTCTGGTGGTCCCAGCTCCTTGAACTGTTTGGTGGTGACCGTCCGAGAGTTGCCAATGTTTCCACCTGCATTTTGGACAGGAGCCACTCTCGCCCGATGTTGCATGAATTGCATAAAGCCTCTGAACATTCTATCATTCATCGTTTGGTCAGTGTTGTTGTTTGCATGAGGATTGTCACCTTCCTGATGCACATTATCTTGATTATTGATATGTGGTGACTCAACGGTCTCCTGTGCTCCATTGCTATTCTCAACATTCTCGGATGTCATTTTCAGATACTGCCACAAAATAAAGATTAATTGACATGTAACATATTATCCCTATACTCTGACCGACCAATTAAATATCAAATAAACTTAGGTAAGTCATACTAGCGAAGGAATTCCCCGTCTCTCCCCTCCTAGTTCTAGTCTCACATCTTAGCCAGGGATCATATCCCTAAGCTCTGATACCAACTGTGACGCCCCCAAAATAGGTATACATCACCCATCTTGAGTCGCCAAATACATGGTACAAAATTTAAATACAACTTAATTATACAACAGTCGTGTAAAATACGACAAAACATATGCTATGAGTTTTAATACAAATATTATCATCTAGACAATATCCACACTCAATTGAGTCCTCATTACATTTATTATCACACTATTTAATAGAATAGTGAGGACTACTAATGCTATTATCTGGACCGTCACTCCGTTCCCCGACTAGTCCTTGCTACGTCCTCATTTCCTGAAGAGTACAATGAAAGTAAAAGGGTGAGCTCAACTAGCCCAGTAAGAGATATTATGACTAAGATAACGTAGAATAAATTATCATTAGCCTTCAACAGTGTTAAACTGATAAAATACAATAGACATCAAGTTTAACTGCAGCGGAACAAGCAATCCATTAAAAGAGTCAAGTAGAGAATAAAATTTACTATCTTTTATGATTTAAAAGATTTTTTATCACTTTTATCGCTGGGACTCAACTTAATAAATAATCCACATCATCCCTGCACTACGGCCAAGGATATTCATTAGTATCACAACCACAAATTATCCATCCACTACGGGCCAAGGACATTCGTATATTCATCAATGGTCATGATCATGCCAACAATTGTCCATCAATGCACTACGGGCCAATGAGGACTTTTATCACATCATTTGTAACATTACGGTCATGATTACACCGATTAATCCCTGGTCATAATCATACCAAGTCCATCTATGCACTACAGGCCACAGATGACTTTCAACAAAATATAAACATGAAGATGATGACAATGATACAAGAATTCAATAAAACAAGTTCAAGAATTAATTTATCTAGGAACTAATAATGTCCAAATTGTCAACACGATACTTCTTTATAGAGTAAAATTCAAGAATGCTCAGAAGAATATTTCCATGAAAAGATACTGGATGAAGCGCAAATATCAAGGATATTTCACTAATTTCATGGAGTATAGAAGTCAAAACTTTAACCAACTGAGTATAATAAAGAATGGAATAACAAAAGAAATCACCTGGCATGCGATAGACCGCACAGACAGGTTATTCCAACAGAATAATAGATAACGGAACCAGGTCCGGTGTAAAACGCACAAACAGGATATTCCAAGAGAATAATAAAGATGAAACCAGGTCCGGCATAAAATGCACAGACAGGATATTCCAACAGAATAATAAAAAATGGAATAACAGAAGAATTTCACCGAGTATAGGGTAGCCCGCGTATACAGGTTATTCCAACAGAATAATAAATAATGGAATAACAGAAGTTCTCTTCATGAATACAAAAGAAATAATACCCCTTACCTTAGATGAAACTAGATATAGGAGTAGTGAAGTAGCAGAATACTTTTCTTATTTCTCTCTATAATTTTCTCTTTCTAGAGTTTCAGTGAATTCATAAGAAATAATGAAGGAATGAACTTCTATTTATAGGAGAATGGAAAGGCACTGTGTTAGGATTCAATAATTATGCAAATTTATGGATGACAACTTTGATAACCCAAGATGCAAATTTTTCAAACCTCCAACCAATAAGAATAAAGCAAGGAATTATAATATATATATATATATATATATATATATATATATATATATATATATATATATATATATATATATATATATATATAAACCACACATGTTTAAAAGAAAACTCACCCACCCGTGAACAACTTGCTAGATTCCTTTCTCCCAAATTTATTTTCTCCCACGTGGGCCCCACATGTTCCCCTCCCACCAACATGTCATAATCACAGGTGGATTCCATTATATTTTACTAAACAATTTCTACCGATTATTTTAAAAATGGGTAAATGGAAATCAAAATAATAAGCAAAACTTACAACAACAACTTCATAAAAATCCTCTCAATATTTTAACAACATTTATCATCATTATTATAATTCACAGTATTAATCGACCAGGTCGTTCCCAGGAAAGAGGGGGCTTTCCAATAAGGATTTCTCCCTATTGGCACGCAATTAGGTGACCAAACCTCTTCTTGACAGAACTTCTAGACATCGTTAATATTACAAATAATAATATTAATAACTTTGTCGTCTCAATTATTGATTTAATAATATATAAAATATTGACAATAATTGAACCAAATAACGTGAGATACCATGCAGCAATTACTGTAGTAATAATTGAACAAAACTGAGTGACTTCTCACGTAAGCATCAATAATCAATGCCGTGTGCTACTATGTAACCACGCGTATTACTGTACTTTTACTACCGAGTGGTTCAACAGTTTTAACTGTAAACTTTCGCCGTTATTTTTATAAAAATATTTTTGTCATTTTCTCAATCCGACAATAATTTCGTTGTGGGGTCCACCAATAATTGTCCCGTTGTACTAATATTCCCTGTTAAAACGAATATTCCCCGACCAATCGAATATTATAAAACAACTTGCGTACAACTATAACATTATAACATTATATCAAATTCATTTCATAATATTCAAAAATGATAATTATAGAAAATTCATCTTTATTCATAAAAGTTGGGGTCTTACAGTAAATCTTTTCTCTAATCCACTAGGATTAACACCTTTAAACTATACTTAGTCTAAACAGAAAATTAAATACAAATATAGAGGTCTATGTTGAATGCAAGAATAATCAATTTAACAATTAAAGTCTCAACTATATGCAATGATCAATTAACACATAAAGATAGACAATTAAATCTTACCAAATACCAGCTCAAAGAATATCAGAAATATAATTGCTCAGCTTCTCAAGTTTGCACCAATAAAATCAAATTGCTCGTTAATAGCAGTAATTAGTGCAAGAGGAATTTCGTGAGTCGTATTTTTCCATACATGAAAATACTATTTTATAGCGCATAAAATATTACCGTTAATTACAGATCTGTTCTATTTTGTTCAAATCAAACGGCATGATAATATCTCAGAGAAAACCCACAACGGTAAAGGAGGTGAACGTTTAATAATTATCCAGTTTTAACAAATCAAACTCTTGTTAGTTATACAGTTTGAATAAAATCAAAAGACCCTTTAAAAGATAACCCACTAACAACTTTGACTTTATCTCTCTACACATAACAAGTTTCGTGTAACAGCAATAGTGATGTGTAACATCACTCTTCTTTTCCAATACTCAAAATCTTATAGTTCCAAGATATCCATAATTACTACTCCTTGAAAACCGCACATGCACTTCATCATTTTACACGGTTGTATAGCTACCATCCTTTAGACTTTCTAGGCATGCATAATACATAGATATCCACGTGTAGCTAGAATGATAATATGACCCAAGGATATCAAGTAAACATGTATACGTAAAATATATATCAAGTAATGTAAGTAACACTATATAAAGTATTAAGTTCTCTTATACTTGATGTCATATATTAATCTAATCTCAAATTTTTTTTATATTTTAGAAAACCTTTTTCCTTAGATTTTAAATCATTTTTCATTTAAGACATATAACAAAATGCAAATGATATGTCGTAGAGCCTTTAAATGAAAAATCAATTATTATGCAATTGACCTTACACTTTTGTTTCCTAGTAAAGAAAAACTCTTCTACCACTTGAATATCCAATTAATATTCCTTATCATCAGATACCTGAAATGCCATAAAATAATTTAGCATACGAACAATTCATCATCAAAACTAAAGATAAAATATGACTACGTCAACATTCTCCCCCTTTTTGATGATGACAACCAAAAACCTTTTAATTCCCATTAGCTCCCCTATGTTCATGCATACAATATAATTAGCTCCCCCTAAATTCATGCAACAATATCATTTCAGGAAACTCATAATAGCTAACTGAAAGTCGATTTCAGTGTATCTAAAATTTTAAACAACCCCTATGATCTGTGCATGTACCTGCAATCATGTTAATTCAACATTTACCAAATATCAAACTGCAAACATAACATTTAAAAAATTTAAACAAAATAAGTCTGTGAAACACAAATTAAACTCAAATCCAAGTCTTTTTAGTCTACCAAAATAAAGCCATAAATTTCTCCCCTTTTGTCATCAAACAAAAAGGGAAATAGCCATCAATCGAGTTCTACCACTGCTGCACGTTGTTCAGCCCTCTGTGTGAAGTAAGGGCGATGATTACCTCGATGAATCTTTTCAGCAAGGGTAAAATCAGCAACAAATTGAGGAGGACGGGGAATGTAAGTTGTATTTGGCAATGGTACATCAAGGAAATCACCCATATATTCAGCAAACCAGTTACAATGAACCCATTCCGTAATGGAAGAATGCTTACGCTGCATATGTAATTTAGAAGTGATGTCATTAAAACGCAGAGCTGTAAACTCGCCAATTCACCAACTTGATTGCTGACAAACTTAATTTCCTGACTTAATTGACAAGCATTTCGGTTAATTTTCTTTTGCATAACCTCTGCCAAAGCAGTGGTTTGCTATTCAAACCCAACTTGTAAATCAATAAATTTATCCTTAATGTTCTGATATATTTTGTTAATCTCGGGAGCACCCAAAGGCAATTTGCCTTTCTCCAACATAGCCATATGATTGTGGAGACCAGACATCTCAAGTTGCATTTTTTCTTGATTACTAAGAACAAGTTTCAACAGTTCAACAATTTCAGTAGAAGTGTGAGTAGGGGGCACAACAGGGGAAGATGGAATTGATAGTGGAGAAATAGAATTATCAGAATGGACATGAACAAACTGACCATCAATCAAAGTAATACGAGACAGCTTTAGAGTATGAACACTGAAGGAATCATTCACAACAATAGAAATTTCATTTTCAAAAGAAATTTTAAAATGATTGAAGAAAGTAGTGAGACTAGCACTATAAGGCAGACAAGTTTTTAATTTTCGCAAACAGCTCATCATTTGATGAAGCAACAGTTGAGACAAATTGAAAGATACACCTTTTAAAATCATAGCAACAATAATTAAATCTTGATAAGTAAAATCAGTACCTCCACCTAAGCGGGGCAAAAGATTAAATCTTATTAGATGATGAAGAACACAAGCAATAGGAGGGACATCTACTGTTTTTGGAGTAAAAATATAGTTCAACAAAGGGTTATCCATAACAATTTGCAATTGTTCCAAAGGGGTGAATGGAGAATGAACAACCCCTTTTCGAGTAAATGGAATGCTTAAACTGCTACCGAAATCCATGACAGTGAAATACAAAGATTTTCCTTTAACAAAAGAGGTGTAAAACTCCCCATGACATTCCAAATTAGTATAAAACTGTTGAACTAATCTGGGATATGCAACAGAAGGAGGAAAAAGCATGGAAGAAATACCACAAGATTCAAATAAATTTTTTAAAGGAGACTATTGATAACAGATTTAATCCACAGATTTTTCATAAACCAACTATTTTGGAAAAATGACATTCTTAAACCGTACCTCATATGCATTACTTCGAAAGAAATTTTCAAAAAGTTCAGAGGTGAGGTTATGGTTTACCGAAACCGATGGAGGGGTGAACTCAGCCTTACAGGATGGGATTGTTGACTATCGTCATCGAGAGGGTCCAGAGGATTTTTGCATGGAGGGACTGAAAGTTGATTCGTTAGAAGACGAAGAGTCCAAATACTCCGTTTCCACAGGCACAACCTTCTTCAGTTTTTGTTATTTTTGTGAAGGTCTGACAGTCGATTGGGGAGGTACCGGCGTCTGATCGTCGACAGAATCGATCATCGATCGCTTATGTGTTCGGGTTCTCATGATGTTTGAAGTTTGACGATGAGAAGATGAGAGAATAAAGTGAGAGAGAAAGAGAGTTAAGAAAACAAAGAGTTGGAGAAGTGAAGAGAGAGAGAGAGATAGAAGATTAAATAAAAGGAACGGATGCATGTACGAAGTACACCCCTACACGCTTACGTCTTCTAAGAAACCCCAGTCGTCCTGTCTTTTCGATTTTCAAAACTCATTATGACAGATACTTAGAATATCGCGTCCACGAATTAAGGGCTTAATGGGCAGCCAAAAAATCACAATATCAATTATCCCAAATTTTAGCAGTTAGTAAGATAAGCATGCAAAATAGGATAAAATAATGATAATGTAGTTTTAAAACGAGTTATGTGATACACATTCCAAGTTCTCTTCGCAGCATACAAAATCTGTCTTTACTTAACGGTTTAGTAAAAATATCTGCGATTTGATTTTCAATTGGAATAAAAATTAATTTAATTAAACCTTTTGATACACTATCTCTTAAAAAATGATGTCTTACATCTATGTGTTTTGTTCGTGAGTGTAACACATGATTTTTAGAAATATATATAGCACTAGAATTATCACAGTATATAGGCACGCATTCATATAATATATCAAAGTCACATAGGGTTTGTCTCATCCATAAAATCTGAGAATAACAACTTCCTACAGCTAGGTATTCACCCTCAATAGTTGAAAGAGCCACTGAGGTTTGCTTTTTATTATGCCATGATACGAGACTCAAATAAGTATAATAAACATCCAATCACACCTCGATATTTCGTTATATCAACATCAATACCTTTCTCATCAGTGGTGAGCTTTATTGACGTGCTCATGGGTGTACCTTTCGAGTTAGATCCTTTAAAGCCAAATCTCTTGAGTAATTCTTTTGTGTATTTGGTTTGATGGATATAAATTCCTCCCTTCGTTTGCTTGATTTGAAGTCCCAAAAAGTAATTAAGCTCTCCCATTAAGCTCATATCAAATTCTTTATGCATGCACTTGGAAAATCACTCACAAAGACGATCATTAGTAGCACCAAATATTATATAATCTACATATATTTGAACAATAATGATATCTATATTTTTATGCTTAATAAATAATGTAGAATCTATTTTACCTCTAATAAATCTGTTTGACAGGAGATACTTACTTAACCTTTCGTACCAAGCCCTTGGAGCTTGTTTCAAGTCATAAAGAGCTTTCTTTAATTTGTAAACATGATTAGGATACTTTTCATGCTCAAATCCAGAAGGCTGTTTTACATATACCTCTTCATTTATGTATCCATTTAGAAAGGCACTTTTACGTCCATTTGATAAAGTGTAAACTTCTTGTAGCATGCAAAAGCCAACATAATTCAGATTGATTCCAACCTTGCCACTGGTGCATAGGTTTTTTCATAGTTGATCCCCTCTTGTTGGTTGTATCCTTGAGCTATTAACCTTGCTTTGTTACGAATGATTGTCCCATGCTCATCAAGCTTGTTCTTGAATGCCCATTTAGTACCAATAATGGAAGCATCTTTTGGAGGAAGCATAAGTTACCACACTTGGCATCTCTCAAATTGTTAAAGTTCTTCTTGCATTGCCAATAACCAGTTTTCATCAAGAACTGCATCCTTTGCATTCTTTGGCTCAACTTGTGACAAAAATGCAGAGAATGCACAATGATTTTGTAAAGCTCTTCGTGTGGTTACACCTTTGTTGATATCTCCAATGATATTCTCTAGAGGACGATTCTTGACATATCTAGCTGTTCTTGGCATTTGGATATCATGTATAACTTCCTCTTGACCATGAGACTCATTTTTAGCATCTTGAAAATCTTCAGTTTCACGTTCATGCTGATTATCAATTTTAGTTTCCCGAAACTGTTCATTCGGTCTTCTATTTTTTTCTTTTTGATTTGCTGAATTATTGACTATCTCCAAATTTCCTGCATCATCTTCACTTTCTTTTGGAAGATCATTATTAGTTTCATTGAAAGTGATATGAACAAACTCTTCTACACATGATTTTCTAATATTGAAAATACGATAAGCCTTACTATTTCGAGAATAACCAATGAATATTCCTTCATATGACTTAGCATCAAATTTTCCCAAATTATCACTTGTATTTAAGATGAAACATTTAGAACCAAATACTTTTAAATAACTTATGTTTGGAATTTTATTATTTAAAAGCTCATAAGGTGTTTTCAAAATAATAGGGCGAATGAGTACTCTATTTAAAACATAACATGATGTACTTACTGCTTCGGCCCAAAATTTCTTTGGAATCTTACTTTCTTGTAGTAGCGTTCTTACCGTCTCTTGTAGAGTCCTATTCTTCCTTTCCACCACCCCATTTTGTTGAGGAGACTGAGAATTCATGGCTAATACCTCTTTGATCACAAAATGTTATAAATCTTTTTGAAATTCAGTACCATGATCACTTTTAATTCTAATGAGTTTGTAGCTATACTTTGTTTCAAGATTCCTTATTAATCCTTCAAACTCTTTAAATGCTTCATCCTTAGTTCTCAAAAATAATACCCATGTGTATCTAGAAAAATCATTAACTATTACAAATGCATAAAATTTACCATTAATACTAGAATATCTTTCGAATAAATCAAGATGAAGTAATTGCAGGGGAGAGGAGGTTGATACCATATTCTTTGCCGTAAAAGAGGTTCTTACTTGTTTTCCCAGTTGACAAGGAATGCATATTCCTTTCTTTTCAAACCTAATTTTTGGCAGTCCTTTTACAAGATTTCTTATAGATAACTTTTTGATTAGATCCATATGAACATGTCCCATCCTCTTATGCTATAGATAAGCTTCATCTTGTACTGAAGTAAGACATAGTTCTTCATCCTGTTGCTTAAAATCAATAGTATATATATTTCCTTCTCTTTGAGCAACTAGAGTAGTATTGTTAGTACCATGAAATATTGTGCATTTATCTTTTTCAAAATTTACTTGATGACCATTATCCATTAATTGACTGATACTAATTAAATTAAATTCAAGACCGTTAATAAGGTGAACATTATTTATACTTACCATGCCATTACCAATTTTACTTTTTTCGATTATTTCGTAGGTTCTATTAACTCTAAACGTGACCGTTCCATTCTTTTTCTTGATATCTAGTTCCATGAACTTTGATTTATCATCTATCATGTGACGAGAACATCCGCTATCAAGAATCTATTTTTGAGATGGAACTCTTGCCTTTAAACATACTTATCATGAAAAGATAATTCATCCTTTTGGTACCCTTATCTTTTTGGGTCCACTTACGTTAGTAGCAAGTAAATCATTCTTTTTAATCCATACCTTTTTAATCTTATTTCTTTTCTTAAAATAATTTATATCTAAATGACCTTTAATACCACAATGTTTACAAGTTGTGAAAGGAGAGAAATAATTTAAACTAAAACGTGACTTTGATTTTAACAGTTTCATATTACTCTTTTTATGCCTAGAATTATAACCAATTCCTTGTTTTTCAAAACTAGGTCTTTGTTTACCTAATATGACATTTAAATTTTCTTCACCTTGAACAAATTTAGCTAGAAATGATTTTAGCGAGTCTATTTCTTTTTGAAGTTCATTATTAGGAAACGTTTTAACAGGAGATTTATCACTAAATGCATCAATACAAACATCTCTCATTTTTAGCTTATTAGTCAATTTTTGGACTTCATTATTCAAGAATTTTACCTTATTGAAAAGTATTTTATTATAATTATCTAAATAATCAATCTTTGCAAACAAAACCTTTTCTTCTTTACATGTAGATTCCTTTTCAATTTCTTTCTTTTCATCTATTAGTGAATCTACTTCACTCATCAATGTACTAACTAAACCTTTCAAGCATACATTCTTTTATTTTAACTTCTTATTTTCTTGTTCTAATGAGTTTAGTTCATTAAGAGATACCTTATTAGATTCACCTTCAATTCCTACGAAATATACTTGTGCTATCTCATCTTTAGCATCAATCTCCACTTCAAATTCTTTATCACTCCAAGTAACAAGGACTTTGTTCTTCTTGTTGTCTTTGTAGTTTGTCTTCCCTTTATTCTTTAATTGAAAACAATCTTTCTTGAAGTGACCAGGGCATCCACATTCGAAGCACGTCTCTTCAGTTTGCTTTCCTTTGAATTTATTCGAATTGAAAGTGTTTCTCCTCTTGTTTTTCCTTTGTAGTAACCCCTTGAGTTTTATTGACATCATGACTATTTCTTTATCAGAGTCATCATCAAGTTCCTCCTCATTATCTGCAGTAAGAGCTAAGACCTTTCTTCGAGGAGTTTCCTTCTCATCATCATATCTCTTTAACTGATGTTCATAGTCTTCTAATTCACCAAACAAAGTTAAAGTATCCATGGAAGAAATAGTAGCAGAATCTTGAAGAGTAGTGATTTTAGAAGCAAACCTTTTAGGCATAGCCTAAAGTAACTAACGGTTGATCTCACTTTGAGGAATAGTCTTGTCCAGCAATTTTAAGGAGTTTATAAGGACTAGAAATCTTGCTTGAGCTAGCTTAATGGTTTCATTTTTTTCGAGCTTGAACATTTCATAGTCGTGCTTAAGCATTCTTAGCTTGACTTCTCGTACTTTGGAAGTACCTTCATGACTTACCACTAGAGTATCCCATATCTCTTTGGATGTGTTGCATGAAGAGACTTTATCTATCTCGAATTGTACTATGCCGCTGAGAAATGTGTTCATTGCCCTTGAATCATATGAGACCATGTAGGTTTTGGTTGAATCCATTTCTAGCAGAGTCTTTGGTGTCCCATCATCTCTTCGTGGAATAACTAGTCCGTTCTCCACAACCCACCATTTCTAAGGATCTCTTTTAAGATAGATCCTCATTCGGAATTTCCAGAAGTTATAATTTTCTGTTCCAAACAGTAAAGGAGGTCTATTAGTTGATTGTCCTTCTTGATTGTTGTTCCTGAACTGTGCCATGTCAGAATCTTTCCCTACAAGTCACCTTTAAGACCAAGATAAGTAGAGCCAAGCTCTGATACCAAATGAAATTTAAATAGGCACACTTAGAAGGGGGGTTGAATAAGTGTGGGAGCAATATATGACCAATTTTTAAACTTTAGATCAAGCTATTAAATTCAGGCTACTATATTTATGAATTCAGCTTGTTGAATTAATATGGCCTACCGAATTCACTAATTATTTTAAGAAAATATCCTGCTTAATTTATAACTTAAATAAAATACTTGGTGTTAAATAATTATCTTAAAATAATGCAAATATTCAAATTTTAATTATTGATATAATTAAATAGCTTATGTGAGTAATTAAAGTAAAGCAAGTAATAAAATCAACACCAAAATTTTTTACGTGGTTCAACTATTACCCTCTATAATAATAGCCTAATCCACGTCCAATACCAACTAGTATTGGAGACTCACTTTATTTATTTCTTTATAAATAAACACTGATTACAAAATAGATTCTTTACAAGAATTAATAGCAATTAATTTCTCTTGAGCACTCTTGCTCCTTGTGCACCTATGCACTATTCAAGCACCTTTACTTCCTTGAACTTGTTTGTAAACCTTTTCTCTAATCCACTAGGATTAACACCTTTAGACTACACTTAGTTTAAATAGAAAATTAAATACACATATAGAGGTCTATGATCAATGCAAGAATAATCAATGTAACAATTAAAGGCTCAACTATATGCAATGATCAATTAACACAGAAAGATAGACAATTAAATCTTACCAAATATCAGCTCAAAGAATATCAGAAATATAATTGCTCAGCTTCTCAAGTTTGCATCAATAAAATCAAATTGCTTGTTAATAGCAGTAATTAGTTCAAGAGGAATTTCGTGAGTCGTATTTTTCCATACATGAAATACTATTTTTATAGCGCATAAAATACTATCGTTAATTACAGATCTGTTTTGTTTTGTTCAAATCAAACGACATGATAATATCTCAGAGAAAACCCACAACGGTAAAGGAGGTGAACGTTTAATAATTATCCAATTTTAACAAACAAACTCTTGTTAGTTATACAGTTTTGATAAAATAAAAAGACCATTTAAAAGATAACCCACTAACAGCTTTGACTTTATCTCTCTATACATAACAAGTGGCGTGTAGCAACAATAGTGATGTGTAACATTACTCTTCTTTTCCAATACTCAAAGTCTTATAGTTCCAAGATATCCATAATTACTACTCCTTGAAAACCGCACATGCACTTCATCATTTTACATGGTTGTATAGCTACCATCCTTTAGACTTTTTAGGCATGCATAATACATAGATATCCACGTGTAGCTAGAATGATAATATGACCCAAGGATATCAAGTAAACATGCATACGTAACATATATATCAAGTAATGTAAGTAACACTATATAAAGTATTAAGTTCTCTTATACTTGATGTCATATATTAATCTAATTCTAATCTCAATTTTTTTTATATTTTAGAAAACCTTTTTCCTTAGATTTTAAATCATTTTTCATTTAAGACATATAACAAAATGCAAATGATATGTCGTAGAGCCTTTAAATGAAAAATCAATTATTATGCAATTGACCTTACATTTTTGTTTTCTAGTAAAGAAAAACTCTTCAACCACTTGAATATCTAATTAATGTTCCTTATCATCAGATACCTGAAATGCCATAAAACAATTTAGCATACGAACAATTCATCATCAAAACTAAGGATAAAATATGACTAGGTCAACAATTGTCCTGTAGCGAAACCAAGTCCAGCGGGGATGATGACTCTAAAGACTGTCCCAGACAAGTCAAAGTCGGTGGTTCCTAGAAGAGCATTTGTCGTGACTGCCCAAAACGCGAGGAACCCAAATGAGTTGATCACGGGTAAGCTAAACATAAACTCTTGCGAAGTTTATACCTTATTAGATACCGGTTCTATCCATTCTTTTATTTCTCATGCTTGTGCTCAACGTTTAAAATTGACCCATGGGAAATTAGACTCCGACTCTGTTGAAACTCCATTAGGAGAAACTTTCGTTACATCCACGGTTTATAAATCTTGCTTGATTCAAGTTGGGACCATCACATTACCTGTTAATCTCATCTCTTTAAAGATACTTGCATTGGATGTAATTTTAGGGATTGATTGGTTAACCACTCATCATGCTAAAATTGATTATTTTTGTAAGGTTGTTAGTTTTCATATTCCTAACCAACCTGTTATGCGAATTCAAGCAACCAAACCACTAAAGTCAATCACTGTCATATCAAGCCATAAAGCCATTCGTTTATTGAAAAATAGATGTCAAGATTTCTTAGCCCATGTCATGGACTTGAACAAAAATACGTCAGATTTGAATAATATTTTTGTTGTTAGTGAATTTCCTGACGTATTTCCTAAAGAACTTCCCGGTCTACCCCCAGAACGTGAAGTTAAATTCTTTATTGACCTTGAACCTGGTACAAAACCCATTTCTAAAACCCCATATCGAATGGCTCCTATTGAACTTCAGGAGTTAAAGATCCAACTATAGGAGTTGTTAGACATCGATTTCATTCGTCCTAGTACATCTCCTTGGGGTGCTCCTATTTTATTCGTAAAGAAGAAAGACGGGAGTATGCGACTTTGTATTGACTACCGGGAATTGAACCATGTCACCATCAAGAATAGGTATCCGCTACCTCGCATTGATGACTTGTTCGACCAGTTGCAAGGAGCACAATTCGTTTCAAAGATCGATCTTCAATCTGGATATCATCAGCTGAAGATTAAAACTGAGGATATTCTGAAGACTACCTTCAGAACTCGGTATGGGCATTATGAATTTTTAGTCATGTCTTTTGGATTGACTAATGCTCCTGCTACTTTTATGGATATGATGAACCGTGTATTCAAGGAATATTTGGACCAGTTCATTGTTGTCTTTATTAATGACATCCTCATCTATTCCAAAAGTCATGAAGATTATGAGCACTATTTGAAGCTGGTACTTCAAAGGCTTCGTGATAACAAGCTATATGCCAAGCTAAAGAAATGCGAGTTCTGGCTTGAGGAAGTAGCATTCCTTGGGCACGTGGTGTCAAAATATGGAGTATCTGTTGACCCGGTGAAGATTGAAGCAACACAAAATTAAGAGCAACCGAAGTCAGTGACCAAAGTATGTAGCTTTTTGGGCTTAGCCGGTTATTATCGAAGATTCGTGGAAGGATTTTCTCGAATCGCTACTTCGTTAACTCAGCTGACTCGGAAAGATACAAAATTCGTATGGAGCAAGAAATACGAGAAGAGTTTCCAAGAGCTCAAGAGGAGACTCATTTTGGCACCTGTTCTGACAATACCATCTGGTTCGGATGGATTTGTTATCTACAGCGATGCTTCGGGCAAAGGGTTAGGATGTGCTTTCATGCAACATGGGAAAGTCATAGCCTATGCCTCGCGACAACTCAAAGAATATATGAGGAATTATCCTACTCATGATCTGGAGTTGGCAGCAGTCGTTTTCGCATTGAAGATTTGGAGACACTACCTTTATGGGGAGAAAGTGGAGATTTATACGGATCATAAGAGCCTTAAATATTTTTTCACCCAAAAGGAACTCAACATGCGGCAACGACGTTGGCTCGAGCTGTTGAAAGATTACGACCATATCATCCAATACCATCTTGGAAAAGCAAATGTGGTAGCTGACACATTGAGTAGAAGATCGTATGCGGGTACAAGTGCGGTGTTATTAACACAAAGACCCATTTTGTATGCCTTACAAAGGATGGAGATAGAGTTAAAGGCTCCAAGTACCTACGTGATGATATCAAATATATGAGTAGAACAGACTTTAATCGATAAAGTTAAAGCTGCTAAAGCCACAGACCCAAAGCTGATGCGTGTGAAGAAGAAAGTATAAGAAGGTGTTATTCTAGAAGAAAGAATCGATGAAGAAGGAATACTTCGAGTCAACTCCAGACTTTGCATTCCTTACGATTCTGACTTGAAGCATAGAATTATGATGGAAGCACACAACACACCGTTTGCAATCCATCTTGGGAGTACCAAAATGTATCATGATCTTCGACATACATTTTGGTGGAGCAATATGAAGAGAGAGATCGCGGAGTTTATATCAAGGTGTTTAACTTGCCAACGTGTAAAGATGGAGCATCAAGTGCCAAAGGGTCCATTGTAGCCACTTGATATTCTGAAATAGAAGTGGGAACACATTACCATGGATTTTATTACGGGTTTTCCCATGGTTTCTCAAGGCATAGATGCGATTTGGGTTATTGTTAATAGATTAACCAAGTCTGCTCATTTCTTACTGATACGGAAGACTTATTCCCTTGAACATCTTGCTCATATGTACGTGAATGAGATTGTGAGATTGCATGGTATGCCAGTATCCATAGTTTCTGATCAAGACCCAAGATTCACTTCACAATTTTGGGTTAGTTTGCAGAAAGCTATGGGCATGGATTTATGATTCAGTTCGGTATATCATCCTCAAACGGACAGGAATTCAGAAAGGACTATTCAAACTCTTGAAGATTTATTAAGACTCTGTGTCCTATATTTCAAAGGAAGTTGGGATAAGTACCTACTATTGGTGGAATTCTCCTACAATAACAGTTATCAAACAAGTATAGGTGTGGCTCCATTCGAAGCATTGTATAGACGAAAGTGTCGCTCTCCAGTATGTTGGGACGAGGTGGGTGAAGCAACGTTGTTGGGACCAGAATTGGTACGCATGACTACAGAAAAGATTCAAATGATCCGACAACGTATAAAGACCTCACAAGATCGACAAAAGAGTTATGCTGATCTTCATCGAAAGGACGTGGAATTTAATATTGGGGATCATGTATTGTTACGTGTTGCTCCATGGAAGGGAGTTACAAGATTCGGGAAGAGAGGAAAGCTCAATCCACGATATGTTGGTTCATTTGAGATTCTTGACTGAGTAGGAAATGTGACCTATAGACTCGTATTACCTCCAAGCATGTCTCGTGTTTATAATATTTTTTACATATCTATGCTTCATAAATATGTGAAAGACCCAAACCACATTATTGAGTTAGAACTAGACGAGATAACCGAAGATTTAACGTACGAGGAGGTACCTGTCAAGATCTTGGATATGAAGGAGTATGTCTTACGCACAAAGGTTATACCACAGGTTAAAGTTTTATGGAGGAACCATGCTATTGAGGAAATGACCTGGGAGTTAGAATCGAAAATGAAAACGAGGTACCCTCACCTATTCGAAACACCAGGTACGTACGTCAATTTTGAGGACAAAATTTCATAAGGAGGGGAGGTTGTAAGACCCCAACTTTTTATGAATAAAATTAAATTTCCCCTATTTATTATTTTGATATAGGAAGGGGTTGATTTGATTAATGTGATTAGTTATGGATAAAATGCACAAATATTTTAAGTAAGCAAGTGGTTATAAAATATTCATTGTTGTCGGAAAATATTCGTTTGGTTGTGGAATATTCTTGCTGTCAGGAAATATTCGTACGACGACGCAGCCATTTGTGGGCCCCATAACGAAAAACTGTCAGATGAAGAAAATAACAAGTATGAGTTTTTTTAAATAACGGCGTAGTTGTTACCGTTAACACTATTGGAATACCTGGTGGTTGAAGTATAGTAATACGCGTGGTTGCACAGTAGCACATGGTATTGCACAGTATTTATGGATTATTGATTCTTACGTAAGAAGACACTACTCAATAATTGTTACAGTAATTACTGTTCAGTATTTTATTTTTTTGATTCAATAATTACCACGTTGATATTTTATATTATTGTTATTTCAATAATTATCACCGCATAGTATTTTCTATTATCAGATCAATAATTCATATTATTTGAATAATATTATTAGATAGTATTATTGGCAATGTCTAAGAAAGTTCTGTCAAGGAAAAGGGTTTGGTCACCTAATTGCGCGCTAGTAAGGAGAAATCCTTATCGGAAAGCCCCTCTTTCTTGGGAACGACCTAGTTGTCATTATTGTGATTCTGTAATATTATTTATGAATAATTAATTATTGATTTATATGATAAGGAAATATTTATTTTATGTGGATATAAATGAAGGACTTAATGCTGATGTGTTTTATCAGTATTTTATCGGATTGGAGGTATTAAAAATTATCCGTATATGGATTTCGATCATTTTTTATTTGAAATTTGAAAAAACTTTCTACTACAAAGTTGTAGAGAATTAAATTTCCTATCGAATGAACATAAAATTCGTATTTTTTTGATAAAAGGGCTATTTATTATGAATTATTGAAGTATCAGAAATAAATATTTTTATTAAAAATATGGGTGGACCCCACTTTTGTTTTTTGTGAAAAAATGCTGAATTTCAAAGGTGGTGTGCGTGAATAGCAATGGGTGGAAGCCACCGGTAGTAGGTTAGTCAGCGTTGGCATTCTAAGTATTTTCCTATAAATAGGGTGCTTAGGTTAGAATTAAAAATCACACAAGAATCAGAAATTTTCTATCTCTATAATATCGAGCGTATTCTTATGAGTATTTAGATACTTTGAGAGTTGATAAGCAGTGCAAATTTTTTTTAGTATTATATCCGATATTCCAGCCAGAAGTACTGTTCTTTTGAGATAAGAGATGTTATTTTCTTCGTAAATGATGTTATTTCTTTTAATATCATTATACCGAAATATTGGTATGAATTTTATTATGGAGTTTTTACCTTTTCATGTCGAGGTTACTATTCACGTATACGAAACTATTCACGAATACGGTACTATTCACGAAGTATGATATTTCTTATGAAATTTTACCTTTTGTGTCGGGATTACTATTCACGTATACGACATTATTCACATATACGTCACTATTCACGAATAAGGCACTATTCACAGAAAAATTAAATTTTCTTTTCTTGGTTCAAGTTGTCTATTATGGTTACTATCTTTGATTGTATCCATGTTTTGATCTTCATTCTTAAATTTTGCTCCACAATTGATTATTATGGAGTACTTTTGAACTTGAATAAACTGAAGTACGAATCCCTAATCTTTGTCCTTTTATCTCACTGGATTCGTTTTCTTTAAAATATTTTCATCATCCTCAGTCTTAAATGGTGATATAACTGAATATCTTTGGCCTGTAGTGCAAGGATGAATGATTACTTGATGAATATCTTTAGCCCGTAGTGCAAAGATAGACATGTGTTGAGATGAACATGACCAACTGGTGATACAAATGAATATCTTTGGCCCGTAGTGCAAAGATGAATATTTGATCCAGGATATATATTTATTGATGTTACAGGGATAAAATATTGATGATGAACTTTTAAATCATAGAAGATAGTAGACTTCATTCTCTACTTAACTCTTCTAATGAATTGTTATTTTCGCTGCGAATATTGATCTAAAACTTGTTGTCCATTATATTTTATCTGATTTATTGAAGGCTAACGATAATTTGTTCTATATTATCTTAGTCATAATATTCTTTAATGGGCTAGTTGAGCTCACCCTTTTCCTTTTTGTTTTATTTTTCTTCTCAGGAGGCGAGAATATAGCGGGAACTAGTCGGGATGTAGAGTGATGTTTAAGGACAGTTGTTTTAGCAGTCCTCACTATTTTGTAAAATAGTCTATCAATAATTGTAATGAGGACTTATTTGAGTTTGGATATTATCTAGAAGACAATATTTGTATTTAAACTCACAGCATATGTGTTGTCGTATTTTGAACGATAATTGTAATAATGAAGTTGTAGTTGTTTTCTGTACCATGTATTTGGCGACTCAGAATGGGTTGTGGACCTATTTTGGGGGCGTCACATATTCCATGGCTCATCGGCATGAAACCTCTCTTGGAATCTTTCATGCTAAACTTCTTTAGCATTGAGTCAATGTACATTCCTTGGGACAAGTCGAGCATCCTTTTAGATCTATCTCTATATATCTTTATCCCCAAAATACAGGATGCCTCACCTAAGTTCTTCATGGAGAAGTGTTTAGATAACCATATTTTGATTGACTATAGCATAGGAATATCATTCCCTATTAGTAATATATCGTCAATATATAATACAAAGAATGAAACAACGCTCCCACTAACATTCTTGTACACACATGGTTCATCCTCATTTTTGATAAAATTAAACTCTTTGATTGTCTCATCAAAATAGATGTTGCACCTACGACAAGCTTACTTCAATCCATAAATGAATTGTTGCAACTTACAGACTTGATTTGTTTTAACTGTTGAAACAAAACCCTCTTGCTGTGTTATATACACATCCTCCTCAAGTTTCCCATTAAGGAAGGCCATTTTCATGTCCATCTGCTAGATTTCGTAGTCATAATAACCTGCAATTGCAAGCAAAATCCGAATGGACTTGAGCATAACTACTGGTGATAAGGTTTCATCATAGTCAATACCTTATCTTTGTTTGAAACCTTCAGTCTTTCTTTTAAAGACTCATTTGCACCCAATAGGCTTAATGCCTTTAGGTGATGAAACCAAAGTCCATACATGGTTCTCATACATGGAGTCCATCTCGAATTTCATGGCTTCTAGCCATTTCTCTGAGTCTTTACTACTCATAGCCTGTTCGTAATTCAATGGATCATCATCATTCATGATATGTACCTCATCGTCATCATCTATGACGAATCTATAACTCTCAGGTATCTTCAGTACCCTTCCAGATTTTTGAATTGGGTGGTTTACAAAAGGTGTCTCTACTTGGATAGGTTCATCTATTTAATCTATAGTGATTTGTGGTTCTTGAACTTCTTCAAGATCTATTTTCCTCCCACTAGCTCCTTCAAGGATAAACTCCTTTTCTAAGAAGGAAGCGTGTTTTGCAACAAACACCTTTTGCTCAGTAGGATCGTAGAAATAGTATCCTAAACTTTCTTTAGGATATCCCACAAATGTGCACTTATCAGATCTTGTCCCAAGCTTATCATTCTGAAACTTTTTCACATAAGCTGGACATCCCCAAATCTTAACATGCTTAAGACTAGGTTTCCTCCCTGTCCACATCTCATATAGAGTCTTAGGGTGGATTTCGAGGGGACCTTATTTAGTAGATATGCATCTGCTTCAAGGGCATAACCCCAGAAGGAAATTGGAAGATTGGTAAAACTCACCATGGAATGAACCATGTCCAACAATGTTTGATTTCTCCTTTCAGATACACCATTTAACTGTGGCGTCCTAGGTGGAGTCCATTGTGAGATTATACCATTTTTTAAGACAATTGAGAAACTCACTGCTTAAGTATTCACCTCCTCGATCCAATCGAAGAATCTTAATACTCTTGTTAGTTTGCTTCTCTACTTTACTTCTGAACTCTTTGAACTTTTCAAATGATTCAGATTTGTATTTCATTAAATACACATATCCAAATCTTGAGTGATTATCAGTGAAAGTAATAAAATAAGAATACCCTCCTCGTGCATTCGTTGTCATAGGTCCACATACGTCTGTTTGTACTAACACTAACAACCCTGCAACTCTTTCTCCATTTCTACTAAAAGGAGATTTAGTCATCTTGCCCATGAGACAAGATTCACAAGTTGGATATGATTCATAATCAGATAGCTATAAGAGCCTATCTTTATGCAACTTGGATAATCTTGTTTCATTAATATAATCGAGTCTACAATGCCACATAAAGGTATAATTAATATGATATCTTTTCCTTTTCTTAGTTTGTTCAATTTGAAGTATATTTTCATGCATCTCAAGTACGTAAAGTCCATTCAACAATCTACCAACACCATATAAAATATTTTTATTATAAATAGAACAACTATTGTTCTTTATAATAATATCAAAACCATCCATATCCAATATAGAAATTGAAATAATGTTTCTAATGAGTGTTGGAATAAAATAACAATTATTTAAACTAATGGATTTGCCCGTAGGCAGTGCTAAACAATAAGTCCCTATAGCTAATGCAGCAACCTTTGCTCCATTTCCCATTCGATTGACGACATCATCCTTGTTTAGCTTTCTACTTTTGACCAGTCCCTGAATAGTATTACATATGTGAGAACCACAGCCGGTATCTAATACCCAAGTAGAATTTTGACTTTCAGAAAAATTAATTTTAATCATAAACAAACCTTGATTAAGAGTCGAAGCTTCTCCAAGCTTCTTCTGCTTTTATTCTGCAAGAAACTCCTTGCAGTTCCTCTTCTAGTGACCCGACTTATTGCAATGGAAGCATATTCCTTTGCTAGCTGGATCAGGTTTCTTTTTATCCTTCACTTTCGCTATGCTCTTAGCCTTCTTGCATTTCTTCTTTTCAGAAGATACCTTGTGCCTCTTCCTTTTCTTGGAAGAATCATCCACCATTAAGACTTGGTCCTTCTTGGATGGGAAGTGACTTCAGTAGTTTTCAGCATGATAAGTAACTCAGGCAAGTTGACGTGTAACTTATTAATGTAAAAATTCACAAAGAATTGTGAGAAGGTGTCAGGGAGTGACTGCAAGATCAAATCTTGACTTAGCTCTCCATCCATAACAAACACTAGCTGTCCAAGACACTCAATCAAATTGATTATCTTTAGGAAATGAGTCTCAACTATAGTGCCCTCAGTCATCCGAGATCGGAAGAGCTCCTTAGATATCTCATATCTAGCAGCCCTACTTTGCTCACCATACAAATACTTGAGGTGTAGCAGTATAGTAGTAGCATCCATAGTTTCATGCTAACGCTGAAGCTCGTTACTCATGGATGCGAGCATGATGCATTGAGCCACTAATGCATCATCTTGCCACATCTTAAAAGTAACAATCTCTTCCTCAAAGGCTGTTTCTGCAACCTTTGCAGGGATAGGCGAATTTAGGACATAATAAATCTTTTCAGCAGTGAGAATAATTCTCAAATTCCTTAACTAGTCCGTATAATTTGATTTGGTCAGTTTGTTAACATCAAGTATGCTACGCAGTGAAATTAGTGAGTTTGACATTTTCAAATTTTTGCATGTGAAAAAGATAACATTTTAGCATACATTCATTTAATTAATTAATTACCAAAATAAATTAGGTCTTGTTTTAAATTGGTATTTTCCACTGTTTTCTTCAAACTATATTATCCTCACATATATAGTTCGACAAAATCTAATTAAAGATTTGCTAGTGAGATTAATGATCCCATTTCAAATATATATAGCCTTGTGCGTGCACAACAAACTATATATAAATAAATAGGTAGACAACTCTTGTCAATTACATCAATATGTAACTCCTTTTATTTTAACTCTTAGATCATAATGGTCAAGTGTGTGCACATTCGAACTAAAATAATATAAATTAAGTCATACCTAGTATTTCCATATAAGTAAAGAGAAAACTACAGCCCTTGTGTGTGCACAACAAAGCGGTAATGTTCAATTCCTTATAAACATCATATGTAATAAATCAACATCTCAAATATTTAATACTCGTCTTGTGTGTGCACAAAAAACTCATATTAAATATTCAATACTCTATCGCTTTACTATGCTAGAAGGCGACGTTCGATATTCTAAATATATTTGAACGTTACAATTTAATATAATTTCTTTGAGGGGTTTGTTATTAATTGTCTCATCTTGTTTAGCGTGCACACACACACACACACACACACACACACACACACACAATATATATATATATATATATATATATATATATATATATATAAAAAAATACACGTAAATTAATATGCGAATATATTTGCATATATATATATATATATATATATATATATATGTATAGTTTAAGCATGCACATATAGAATACTATATTCTACCCAAATTAATTATGGACTTGATTCTAGTTTGGTTCACTAGAGCCACCAAGTGAACCAAGAGGTCAAACCTAGGGTGTAAGAATTAAATTTAAATATAACTATTACATTTAAATCCCGGGCTCCATTACAAATAGGTCTTCAAGTGCTCCTTGCTCTTTGGTCTCCAATTCTTCAAGATAATTCTAACTAATCCTATTACAAAAACTATTTATAATAAATAGAAACCTTGATCAGCAGTCAAGGAGAAGTACATAGGAGGGAGATATAATTTACATCAAGAAAAACTAGAAAAAACTAAATCAACAACTTTTGTTATTTAGAACCTTTCCAACTCACTGCACGACTGTTCAAGGTAACCATTTACCCTAAAGTGGATTTGTTGTCATCTTGGTCAGTATAAAAAACTTGATTTTGTAAAGCCCTCTAGTTTTTATTCTGACCCACCATAAATCATTAATACATCCTTAATTTCGGTTAAGTACTTTAGGATGTTTTTCATTGTCTTATAGTGATCTTCTCCAGAATATGACTGATCAACATCAAGTCTCGTATATTTCATTGCATACATGATAGTCACTTATGCGATCTCTCTTTTCAATGTCATTGGGGATAATTTATTAGAGAGATACACTCCATGACTCATCATCATGAGATCTCCCTTAGAGTTTGCCATGCTAAACCGTTTTAGCATTGAATGAATATACGTTCCTTGGGTCAAGTCGAGCATCCTTTTATATATATATATATATATATATATATATATATATATATTAATCTTTATCCCCAATAAATAGGATGCTTCTCCCAAAGCATTCATAGAGGAATGTTTAGACAACTTTATCTTTACTGATTGTAGAATTGATATATCATTCCTTATCAGAAGTATATTAACATATAGTACTAGGAATATTATTTGCACTCCCACTGACCTTTTTTACACACTTAGTTCATCCTCGTTTTTGATGAAATCAAACTCCTTTGATTGTCTTATCAAAATGGACGTTCCATCTTTGATAAGTTTGCTTCAATCCATAAATGGATTGTTGTAGCTCATATACATGATTTTCTCCAACCATTAAAACAAATCCATCTGGCTTTATTATACACACATTCTCCTCTAATCTTCATTAAAGAAGGCCATCTCCACGTCCATTTTGCTAGATTTTGTAATTACAAGCTGCAGTCGCAATTATTATCCGAATGGAATTGAGCATTGCTACCGGTTAGAAGGTATCATAGTCAACTCCTTGTCTTTGTTTGAAACCTTTTGCAACCATACTGGCCTTATAGGTCTCCACATTGCCATATGCTCCAGTCTTTCTCTTAAAAACCCATATACACCTCTTAGGCTATATGCCTACCGGAGGGTTAACCAAAGTCCATACTGGGTTTTTCATACATGGAGTCCATTTAGAATTTCATGGTCATCTGCCATTTCTTTGAGTGTTTACTACTCATAGCCTCATCGTATGTAACTGGATCATCATCATCTATGATGCGTGCCTCATCATCATCATCTATAATGAATCCATACGTCCTAGGTATCTTAGGTACTCTACCAAATTTACGAATCGATTGTGGTATATCAGGTCTATCTATAGGTTTGTCTATATGACTTATAATGCTTTATGGTTCTTGAACTTCTTCAAGATCTATAATCCTCCTACTAACCCCTTCAATGATAAACACCTTTATCCAAGAAGGCAATGCGTTCCGCAATAAATACCTTTTGCTTAGTAGGATAATATAACATATACCCTAAACTTACTTTAGGATATCCCACAAATCTGCACTTGTCAGATCTTGTCCCAAACTTATCGTTTTGAAACCTTTTTCACATAAGCTGGACAACCCCTAATCTTAACATATTTAAGACTAGCTTTCCTCCCTGTCCATAACTCATATGGAGTCTTGGGCCAAATTTTGAGGATACCTTATTTAGTAGATATGCAACCATTTCTAGGGTATAACCCCAAAAGGATACTTGAATTTTGGTAAAAATCATCATAGATTGCACCATGTCCAACAAGGTACAATTTTTACTATCAGATACACCAATCAATTAATGCGTATAAGGAAGCGTCCATTGTGAGAAAATACCATTTTGAGATGATCTTGAAATTCATTGCACAAGTATTCCCTTCCTCAATCTGATTGAAGAATCGTAACACTTTGCCATTTTGTTTCACTTCTAAATTCTTTGAACTTTTCAAATGATTTAGTCTTATATTTCATCAAATACGCATGTTCAACTTTTGAATGATCATCATTTTTTCTTTTATTAGTTTGTTTAATTTGCAAAATATTTTAATATAAGTCAAGTATATAAATTCCATCAAGTAATCTTATAGTTCCAAACTAAATATTATTATTATATATAGAAAAACCATTTTTCTTAAATATAATACCAAAACTTCCTTTTTCTTTAGCTTTCTACGTCTACTTGGTCCCTTCATAAATCTGTATTTATAAGAACCACAACCGGTATCCAATGCCCAAATAGAACCTTGACTTACAGAAAGATTTATTTCACTTATGAATAAACTTGTATATGTAACTGAAACTTCATTAAGCTTCTTCTAGTTAACCTCTGAAAGATACTTCTCACAGTTTCCTTTCAAGTGTCCAGACTTATTGTAGTGGAAGTAAACTCCTTTGCTATCCACATCAGTTTTGTTCTTATTGTCCTTTATTTTTATCTTTTCTTTTGCCTTCTTAGAACTTTTCTAATTTTTAGAAGATCCTTTGGCCCTCTTTTTCTTCTTGGAAGAATCATCTACAAGAAAGGCTTGTCCTTTTTTGGGTGGAAAATGACTATAAGCAATTTTCAACATGTCAAGCAACTCAGACCGGCTGATATCTAGCTCGTTTATGTGAAAATTCACAACAAATTGTGAGAAGGAGTCCGAGAGTAACTGCAAGATTAGATCTTAGCTCAACTCTCCATCCATGACAAAACCCAGTTGTCCCAATTGTTCAATCAGATTGATCATCTTAAGGATGTGTGTCTGTACTATAGTGCCATTGGTCATTCTATATCGGAAGAGTTTCTTAGATATCTGATATCTGTAAGACTTACTCTGCTCACCAAACAAATCTTGAAGGTGAAACAATATAGTAGGCGCACCCATTTTCTTGTGTTGACGTTGTAACTCGTTACTTATGGATGCTAACATGATGCACTGAGCCACCTATGCATTATCTTGTCACTTTCTAAAAGTAACGAGTTCTTCCTCAGAGGTATTGTCTGCAACCGTTACAGTAACATGTGTGTTAAGGACATAAGTTAGCTTTTCAACCGTGAGAACTATTCTCAAATTCTCTAACCAATTCGTATAATTAGATTCGGTTAATTTTTAGTATCTAATATACTCCGTAGTGATAGTGAATTAGACATTTGTAAAATTTTGTAAATGAATTTGTAATTTAACAACATTATAACATACATTCATTTTATTAATTACCAAAATAAATAAGGTCTTTATTTAAATTGGTATCTCCCACTATTGTTTCAAATTATATAACTCTCTTTATATACATTTTGACAGATTTTGTATTTTGTGTGTAACGATCAAGAAATTTTATTTAGTTTGTAATTAATTAGTTTTGGAATATTATTGAATAAAATAAGATTATATGATTTTTACTTTGTTAAGATGTGTTAACAGTGGATTTTTTGAGGTGGAATGAAATTTTGTGATTGAATTTATGAGTTTTAGGATCGTATAAGAAAATAAATTTTTTTCGAGAAAAAGACGAAAAATCATTATTCATCCGAAAATGTAAAAATGTTTTTCAATTTTTCGAAGAACGTGCCAAAGTTAATATAATGAGGAAAGACAGAATGTCAAATAAAATTTGAAAATGAAAAATGCAATTTTTTGCCCGCGTAACGAATTCCGGGAAGTGAATAAAAGATAAAACTATAAGAATAATACAAGTATAAAGGTAAAGGTATTAAAAAGGAATATGCCAAAGCATATCCTAATTAACCAAGTTAAAATAGAATATGCCAAAGCATATTCTAGCTTGATACGTCAACAATAGAATATGCCATGCATATTCCAAGGGCAAAGGAGTAATTATCTAATTTAGGCTAGGAAATGACTAAAATACCCTCACTCTTGCTCTCCTATAAATACGAAGCTTTCTTCTTAATTTTTCTTCACCAATTCACATTTTAACAAAGAGAAACTCTAGAAAAAAATACAAGAGGAAGTGAGAGTTCGGGTATTGTAAACAAAAAGGCAAGGAAACTCTACCGAAGTCATCAATAAATTAAGAAAAGGAAGATTCCAAAGAGGTAATAATCATAAACTCAATCCTTTTAAATTAGGCAAAACTATGAATTTAGCCACTATAGTTGGCAAGTATTACTTAATGCGCAACTGAACTTTTAAATTTTTGAATTACCCCATTAAACTAACTATTATTTACAACTAAATCATTCTGTTATCTTTGAGCTAACGGCTGTTAACTCCTTTTAGCCATGATCTCACGTGGACTCCTACGTGGACGTTCAAAAAAAATGACATGGCTTATTTTCTACATAAAATTGGTCTATCTTTTTTTAAATATGTTTTGATTTATTTCAAATGGATTTAACTGAGTTTTTCACAATTGCTAAACTCCCTCCCTTCAACTTCATTTTCATCTTCCGTTTTTCGTTTAAACCGACATGAATCAAGGACAATAACTTCACATCATGAAATTCATCCTCTTGAGTTTCACCACCATTTTCATTTTCATCCTGGACAGCTCAGACCCCCAGTCGCCTCAGTCTCTGTCTCGGTTGCATCCAGCTCATCGGCCCACCACTTGAATTTCTGAACAGTAATCGGAAGGAGAAAAACCTCTACACTTTCTTTCTTCTTGGATTCTAGGTTGCTATTCTCCTTGTTACTTTGGATCTGTATTGGATCTGGTTTGGTGGAGTTTGGATCTGGATCTGGGTAGTCGTCGGATTCTGGATCTGAGTTGTTGTGTGGGTGATGGTTGCTTCTATTGCTGCTGATCTGATCTGATTTGTCGACATATAATTTCTCTAAATATTCTCTCCCCTGACAACATGACATCATTCACACTCTCATTCTACTTCTCTAGCCGTGTGGGTTCATTCCATTAATGCAACCAATACTGGATAGATATTGGATGATGTTCCTTGTGATTTGTTTGATTTTGTTTGGGATTAATTCGGACAGGACATGAGCAGAAGATGATAGGCATAGGCTCCTAAGCCCATCAGCTCTCAAAATGTTTGTTGAGAGCTTCCTGATATGCCCAAAATCTTTGCTTTTCATGTTTTAGATGACGTTTCTATTCCCAAGTCACTCAAGATTGGCATGTTTCATAAGAAAATTGTTGATTGAGTTTAGGAAATGATGATTTGTTTAAATTCTTGAATGTTATAAAAAAATTGCCATTGAAGATTTATATTTTTCCGATAGTTGATTCTTGGTAATATAAAGGAGAGGAAATGTCAGTCAAAGTTGAATTTTTAGGATTCAGATTTAAAATTTTAAATAATTGGTTGCTGAGTAATATGCCATGTCATATTCCTTTCTTTTTTCTTTTATTTTACACGTCCATGTAGGATAATAACTAAAGTAATTTAACAGTCGTCAGCTCAGAGGTAACAGAATGATTCAATTGTAAAATAATAGTTAGTTTAATGGGGTAATTCAAAAAATTAAAAGTTTAGTTGTGCATTAAGTAAAACTTGCCAACTATAGTGGCTAAATTCATAGTTTTGCAATTTAAATTATTTAAAGCTTTGTAATATGTTAATGAAGTGCTTTATTGGTGGTTGGATGATTCATGATGAATCAAGTATTTAACCGGAGTAATAAGGAGGGATTAATGAACTATAAGTCATTGTTAATTTATAAAAGAAGTGAAATTAAAAATGAAGAACAAAGGAAAACGTATTATAAATCATTTAATCAAGCCATTTGAATTTTTGTTCGTGGTTTAAATAATGAAATCTGAAAGTATGATATTATGTCTAATTAAAACATAAAATTGTTCCATTTGGAACAGATTAAAAACATGTTATAACGAAGTTATGTCGAAAATTTGAATAAAATACATTAACGTTGAAATCATAGTTTAAAACAATTTTCGAATGAATTGTTAATGATAATTAATGATTTGGAATAACAAAGAGTTTATAGAGAAAATATGGACGTGAATAAAATAAAGTCGTGGGCTCAATAATGGACTCATTCTGACTTCGGAGGAGAAAATTATGAAGTTTTGAGAATTTAAAACGTAAAGAACGCGAAGTTGAAAATTTGAGCGACGCGGGATTTTTGAACCAATTAAAGAGCTTGTTAGAGAATCCAAAAAATTATTCTGTCTGGGGAAATTTAAAGTATGTAATGAAAGCTAGAATTTGGCTCGGGAATATATTCATTCCGAGGAGGGATGATGAAGTTATGAGTTTTCAAAGTAAGCTCCACGATCAATTGTATAGAAAAAATCAAATTGGGCAACAACAGCTAGAGACCGGAGCCGCAGCGCCGGCACCTTAGTATAAAATGGGCGCCGCAGCGCCAAAGAGCAGAATGTTCCCCGACTTTTAAGCACCGACACCATGGCTAAACCGGGCGCTGTAGCATCGAGTCGGGTCGGTGCGCATAAAATTTTATTTTCAAACACGGAAAGAAGGGAAGTGTAAAGAACAACTAAGCACATAATGTTCAATTAATATATTGTGATAAAAATTGATCAAAGACCTTAAGTAAATGTCGGAAGTTAATTAAATAAAAGGAAAGTAAATTAAAAAGTAAACATAAAATATTTTAAACACCGCAAGTGTTTAGTATACGCGTAAGTTTAATGTATATGGTGTACACACGGGTGTATAACATGGACGTTGTTATAATGAAGACAGGTAATCAATGCGGTAAAGTTGGGAAGTCTAATAAGGGATTAAAGGGATTAATGAATGACTAAATACCTATGAAATCAAAGAATGAAATGAACATTAAATAACGTCAACAACATCTGAGTTTAATTAATTAATCAGATAATGAGCGACAAAGGGAGAAATTAGTATAAACCATATGGGGAATCTATTTGTGGCTAATTGGTGTGTCTTCATGATAAATCATGTAGGAATTATAAAGACCGAGTTAAAATAAAGTATTAAAGGACACTTAAGGCAAGTTTTCTAACTTCATATGATTAAATTCTTATGAAGCATATGTGATACATTTGTAATATCGAATGTACACAAATCTTACATATTTGTGTGAAATCCATGCTTATGCAAATCTGTTAGTATTTGTACAACTATTCGAGCTATGTTATGACATGAATTGTTTAAAGAAATTTCGAAGCCAGTTGTTTGGCTAGACACTTGTTAAAATATTTTATCGCAATGATATTGCATCCTTAAAATATTATTGTTGTTAAGTAGAGTTGTCTAAACCAAATTATTTTGGTGCGGATTTAAATGTATACACAAGGTTGAACTATTAAATGTTTTGGTCTAGTTTATCGGCTGATGTCGTCGCCAGGAAAATCTTTCAATTCCTAAGTGTTTTCTTACCCTTTATGTGTTTGCTATGCTGATTTTATTCTTGCTTGAAGGGTGAGATTTTAGGAAAGGACCGACATTCATGTCGACGATTTTGAAAAGATTGATTTTATTGATTGGGCTGAAATAGACAGAGTTGCCAATTGGTATGAGTTTAAATGGTTGTACCAACTCAACTGAGTTTTGAAAGGTTTTCGCAATATGGCCCAATATATGACTGTTTAATTGGTCTAGAACTCGAGTTTCATGGAGTTCGGGGGCTTGCTTAAGCGAGGGAAAGGTGTTAGGCACCCCACGACTTCCGTGAAACACGGTTATCGCGCCTTTTCATTCCCTAAGCATTGTGTATGTGTGTGTCATGCAAATAAATATGCTCAAAGTGCTTTATTTGAAAGTAGTGCTATGCCTCTTTTGTACCTATATACAAAGGGTTTGACTTATTGAAAAGTTCAATTTTAAGCAAAGAATATAAAAGTGTTGAAAACATGTTTTCAAACCCTTATACTCAAATAGGAATTAAGGCCTTTGATACTTCCATTTTATTTCGTATTCGGCTTGATTTGATTTTATTCAAGATGCGAAGCATCTTTGACAGTATAATATTATATATATATATATATATGTGTGTGTGTGTGTGTGTGTGTGTGTGTGTGTGTGTGTGTGTCGAACTTCTTATGGGCATGAAAGCCATCGAAGTAAATCTGAACACCACAACAACAGTTTTCACTATTTTAGGGCCTTAAACCCATATAACCGTTTTAAGGCCCTGTATTTACAAGTATAAAGATTTGCAAGCTGGCTGTACAATCGAAAAGATCCATCACGGGAACCGGATTTAGATTCATTGATTGAATCGTAGATCCTGTAGCTCTTAGGCATACAGGATATCACATAAACAGCCTGCATAACAAATATATTGAAATAAAACTTATATTTATACTATACATCGCTGGACAAAGGATTCATCAATTAAATCCTCATTAGCGAGTAACCCATAGCTTCCAGTTTCCTCTATATATATATCTAGGGTCACATGGTTGCTAAATACTTGCAAAAAATAGAAAGAAAACTAGATCTATACAGATCTTAGCCATTCTAGCTTTCAGTTTCAAGTTTTATAACTTTTGAACCAGTTGAAAGCTAGATCTGACTAGATTCAGTACAGATCTAGTCAATAAAGCTTAAATATTGACTATTTACAAGAAATTAATGGTTAAAAAGTTAGATTTGATGAATATAAGTTACTATTTATATATATAGCACTTATATACATATTAGAGTATGTGAAAGAAGCAGATATGGAGAAATCTTATAGTATTGCGCGAGAATGGCTATCGAACAACTTTTGGAGCCTCAAAACTCGTTTCCCACCTGTTAAAATTTGATATGTTGTACTATATATGTATATGAGTGTTTGCAAAGAAGTTTTACAGAAATCGGAGTAAGATAGAAATTCCGTTTAGTACTCTGAGCCTCTTTCTCTCTCTCCTAAGCCTTCTCCTTCTCTATTCTCTTTTTTTGAAGCTAAGGGGGAGGGTCTATTTATAGACCATATCAGCCGTGGATCTACCTATGGTAGCCGTAGGTAGAGCCGCGGTTGGGCCTGGTGGTCCCCACTATCTCAAAGTACGTGCACTCTGACCAACGCGCAGTCTGCTTGAACCTTCATAACTTATAATCCAGGAATCCGATGGAGGCCTACCGTACCTTTCCGAAAAGATCTTTCCGAGAGTTACCCAATGACATGTGGCTTGACCTTTTCCAAATCTAGGAAGATAGGTCAATGACCATATCTTTAAGTCTTCACAGTCAGTCCGTTGAGCTGTCTGGCGCAGTTTTCACTCAAGATTGTTGTGATGGTTCTATATGATATTATTCACAGTAGTTTGATTAGTATTGATGTTGAGTTGGCAAAATTACCCTTTTGCTCTTTTGGGATGGTTTTCAGGCTTGACGCAGTTGCAACTGTCTTCCCTTAGGGTTATCTCCAGGGTTTGACTGCTATTGACTTCTGTCTGTCCTCAAGATTGTCTTTGAGGTTGATTTGATGATTTTCCAGGGCTGTGTCCGGGGGTCTGGTCTGATGATGTAGATTTTCAGTGTTATCTCCTAGAAGATAAAAGACGCTTTTGCCCTCCTACATGGTTAGCCCAAGGAAAGCAAAATTTTGAGTGTCTAAAGATGCCCCTCTTTATCATGTTTATACAATGCAATGGAATGAACATGATGAAGATTAGTAAACACTTGAAATATGACAAGATAAATTTAATGATGCAATGCAATGAATGATATGATGAATGATAAAATGTTTTCGCAAATCGCACTTCGCATTTCGCACATTGCACTTTGCATTTGGCCAATTACATTTCGCAACTCGCACATCGCATCGTAAATCGCACATCGTATTGTAAATCACTTTACTATTACCAATCATTGCTAATGCCTATGTTGGCGCTAATTCCAGCGGTTATCTTTCATCAGTGCTGCTGATGCCTATGCTGGTGTTGACTCCAATAGTTTGATTCTCGTCGGTGTTGCCGATGCTTTGTTTGGTAAAGATAAACTGAGATATTTTCTACATCTCTGTGGGGAATGATCTTCTGAAATCATTGGTCCTTCCCGATGTCTACGCTGGTAGTTTACAATGGTACCTACCTTGCTGGTAGTTGACAACGATGCCTACCATTTTGGTAGTTGACAACGATGCCTACCCTGCTAGTAGTTGACAACGATGCTTACCCTACTTGTAGTTTACAACGGTGCCTACCCTGCTGGTAGTTTATAACGATGCCTACCCTACTGGTAGTTGACAACGGTGTTTACCCTACTGGTAGTTGACAATGATGCCTACCTTGCTGGTAAACGGTGCCTACCCTGCTGGAAGTTCACAATGGTGCCTAGCCTGCTGGTAGTTTAGAAAGGTTAATCTCATCTGGTTGATGCCGATGCCTACCCTCCCGGTAGTTTAGAAAGTTTAATCTCATCAAGTTGATGCCGATGCCTCACCCTTACCCTTTCTGAGGTGATTTGGAGTTTCTTTTAGCTGTTAGGCGCTTGTGCCCCATTTCCTTGTGCTTTTTATTCGCGACCCAGCTGGACTGATGACCTGGGTGCCACTGACGTCCTTGGAGGGTGCAACCCATTTTTTCACTTCCTATATTTGAACTTCGGTGTAGAGACCTCAACTTGTGAGGACTTGGCGTAGGTTGACATGTTTGATGATGAAGATTTCATTTGCTAGACCTTTTGCCGTTGGGCGTCTATTTTTGAGTTAAGGACTCTCTTGAGAAATTTTCCCTTCTTTTGTTGGGAAAAGCTTATGTCGCCCTGATTTCTTTCAGGAGTTCTCCCCTTTCTTTTGATGAGAGGCTTGAACACTCTTTATACTCCTTCCATTTTTTGGAATCAAAAAATCCCCAGCCCTATCACATATTGTTATCGGGGATTCATAGAAGAAACTCTCTTTGTTGACCAAGTCGAGAGTGAGCAATATCTTGCACATCAAATGAATAACAGAATACAGAAAAACTTGACAACTTGGGCCGTTAGGATTAGTATAATCTTGTGAATGAGGCATTTAAAGTTAAAGTTTATGAAATTAAATGAGTTATGAAATTGCAATTTTTTTAAGCATCCATGGTCATTGTTCATAGATAGGATTAGATTTAAAAGACTTATCTCCCTTTATCAGAGATACTTCATCTTCTCTTTAGACGTTATTTGATGAGTGTGTTTCATACTTACTAATTTGATACTTTTTGTACTTAAATGGTTGCTAATCCGTATATTTTAGTATTGTTTTATGCGTGTGTCTTGTGTCTGTGTTCATGTTCAGTTTGTGTTGGCTAAGGCAAGGTTTGATTGGCAAGGCAACAAAAAGCAGCAAAAACAGGAAAAGTCCAGAGTATATGCCCGCTGGGGCGGGGGTTTATAATACAAAGTAACCTGCCGGGGCGGGGGTCCACGTCATCAACAATCTTGACGCCCGCCGGGGCGGGGGTGCACGACAGGATTGGAAGTCTTCTGTTGCAATTCTACTTCTGGTGTTGCGAAACTGGTGGAATTAGTACGTGATTGGGACAAGATAAGAAGATTATTTAGTGGCAGAGGAGGAGAGATCATTGATCATAGTCATCAATCATCATCAAAATTAGCACAAACACTAACTTGGAGAAGATTTTGGAGGAATTGACGCAAGGAGGTTGGAGCACGAAGATTGCAGAGGGAATTGAAGAAAAGCGGTGGCTCTTTTTACTGTATTTATTCTTCAAATTCAGCTTTGTATTCAGGATGCTTGTTTCTTTAATCTTTTTAGTTTTTAATTCATTAGTTATGAACTAAATTCTCTTATTAAGCCTATGATGGATCTTTTTTCCTAATGAGGGTTGTCATGCTTCTATTTTAATTTAATGATGCTATTTTCAGTTCATCAATTATGGTTTATGCTTAATTTATGAGTTACTTGATCACCAATTCTTTGTGAACCTATGTAAGACCCCAACTTTTTATGGATAAAGATTTGATTTCTCTAATTATTATTTTGAATAATAAGGTGTTGATTTGATATAATGCTTTAGTTATGGGTGAAATGTGCAAATTTTGCAAAGTAAGCAAGTGGTCATAAAATATTCGTTTGGCAATGTTTGAAAAATTTTGTCGAGGAAAGGGGTTAGGTTATATAATTACGCGCTAATAAAGATAAATCCTTATCGGAAAGCCCCCTCTTTCCTGGGAATGATCTGGTTATTAATATTGTGAGCTTATAATATTATTTATGAATAATTATTATGTGGTGGATATTGGTTCAATTTTGATATAAATGAAGGAATTTAGCATGAAATATTGGTTGAAAGTTGGCAATTATCTCCTCCGATAAAATATTCATTCAAATATATTATTATAATATATTATAATTGTTTAAATAATAATATAATTATAATATATATATAAGCATGTGAATATGTTAAGGAGGTGAGAAGCTTGGCTTTGCTTTCCTTTATTTTTCAAAGAAATTGGTGTATTGCATTTCTTCCTTTTCAAAACCATGTGCTGGTTTTATTTTCATTCTTCCTGCAAGCCATATTCCAAAAGGTGGGCCCTCAAATATGGAAAGTAAGGAAATTGGCAGAGAAGGAATTGAGGTATTGCCTGCAAAGTGATGTGGACACCATAAGAAAATAAGAGAATTAGGCAGAGAATAAAAGTTAGGCGGAGAAGGAAGTTTGGCAAGTTAGGCAGAAAATTTTGTATTTTCCCTCCGTGCTGCGCTATAAATAGAGGGTAACCCCTCCTTCCTAAAACACACCTTCAATATCAGAAATTATTATTCTATAGTATTGTGAGTATTTCTCTTGAGTATAAGGATACTTTGAGTGTAGCTTTTTGTGCAAGATTTTCTCAGAATAATATCCGATATTCCAATCAAATCCAGTTTCTACTATGGTAAATGATATTATTTTATTTCAATACTCATAAGAAATAATATTTTCTTTCATACTCCATATTATGAAAGTGAAATTATTTCATTTCATATTCCTAAATTTAAACTTACTATGGTAAATATTACTTCTATAATTTCTGAAATGATTAGAAATTCCTCAAGTTTTGCGCTTCATCTAATATCATTTCACTGGAATATTGGTCTGAACTTTCTTATTAAATTTTAAACTTTTCATGTCTGGGTACTATTCATACGGTACTATTCATGGGCACTATTCATACATATGATACTATTCACGAGTACAATTCACGGCATAATTTAATTTTCTTTTCTGTTCAAATTATTTTTGATACATGAATATCATTCTTGAATTTTACTTCACAAATAGTTATCATGTTGACAATTTGGACATATTTGAACTTTGGATAAATTGAATTAAAATTCCCTAATATTTAACCTTTATATCACTTGATTGAATCTTTATATCATTGTTATCATCCTCATGCTTATACTGGAAGTCATCTTTGGCCCGTAGTGCAAAGATGGACTGTTGATTGGTATGATTATGACCAGAAATTGTGTATTGGTATAATCATAGCCTTTAATATTACAGATAAGGTTTGTGGTAAAAGTCCTTTTTGGCCCGTAGTGCATAGATGGACAGGTGTTTGGCATGATCATGACCACGACCACTGGTGATAAGAACGAATATCTTTGCCCCGTAGTGCATGGATAATTCGTTGATTTGAAATATTTATTGAATGATGTTACATGGATAAAATATTGATGACAGACTTTTAAATCATAGAAGATAGTAGATTTCATGCTCTACTTGACTCTTTTAATGGATTACTGTTTTCGCTGCAGTTGTACTCTAAAACTTGTTGTCTATTGTATTCTATCAGATTTTTCCCTGTTGAGGACTAAGGATAATTTATTCTATATTATCTTAGTCATAATATTCTTTACTGGGCTAGTTGAGCTCACCCTTTTCCTTTTGGTTTCATTGTTCTTCTCAGGAGGCGAGAATATAGCTAGGACTAGTCGGGGGTGTGGAGTGTCCTCACTATTTTGTAAAATAGTGTATCAATAATTGTAATGAGAACTTTATTTGAGTTTGGATATTGACTACAAGGCAATATTTGTATTAAAACTCTTAGCGTATGTGTTGTCATATTTTGCACGACAGTTGTATTAACAAAATTTGTATTTGGTTTCTGTACCATATATTTGGCGACTTAGAATGGGTTGTATGGACCTATTTTGGGGGTGTTACCGTTGGTATCAGAGCTTAGGGATATAATCTCTAATGGAGATCTGGGGTTAGAACTAGGAAGGAAGTGACGAGTAAATCCTTCGCTAGTGTGTCCTACCTAAGCTTATTGTTATTGGTCGGTCGGAATATAGGGAAAATATGTGGCATGTGAAATTCTTTAATTAACCCTTATTTTGTGGCAGTGTTTGAGAATAACATCTGAAAATTTTGAGATAAGCAATGGAGCACTTGCGACCATTGAGACGCCGACAATCAACAACCACGATAATGTGCATCAGGAAGGCAATAATCCTCCTGTAAACAACAACACCGACCAAATGATGAATGATAGGATGTTTAGGAGCTTTCTACAATTCATGCAGCACCAAACGAGAGAAACTCTTGTTCAAAATACAGGTGGAAACAATGGCAACTGACGGCTGGTCACTGCTAAGCAATTCAAGGAGTTGGGACCGCCGGAGTTCTTAAGAAAGCCAGAACCACTCAAGGCAGAAGCATGGATTAAGCAGATCACCAAGATATTTGATATCTTGGGATGCACTAAAGAACAAAAGGTTCCTTTCACCACCTTTATGTTGCGTGGAGAGGCAGATTATTGGTGAGAATCCATAAAACGTACTTATCTGTCCACACTTAAGATGTCTTGGGAGAGGTTCCAAGAATTGTTCAACGACAAGTACTTTCCAGACAGTATTCGTCACATGAAGGAGGTGGAATTCATCAAACTGGAGCAGAACAATATGGTTGTATCGCAATACGAGGCAAAGCTTATGGAGTTATCTCGGTTTGTATCCCATTTGGTAGCTAGATAACGAGGAACGAATGACGCGAATGTTTCTCAGAGGTTTAAAACCCGAAATTCGTCAACATCTCATCTCTCATAAACTCTGTTTGTATTCAAATGTTGTAAATAGAGCTCAGTTATTGGAGCAGAATTATGAGTCAACTCAACCAAAAGACAGCAGCCGACAACAAGACAATAGTCATACCAGTGTCAACAGTCATCGAATCAGTGATAGCCAATGTGCCAGAAATGGTAACCACTTCGATGGTAATCATAGCCAAGATAATAGAAGAAATAATTCAAGTGGAAATTTCAAGAAGAGAAGATTTAACAATGACAGAAAGACATCGACAGCAGCACCAGCAACAATAATAGTTTCTAGGGGAGGAGAACGACCGTCAGTTAAATGCTACATATGCAGAGAGGAGGGACACATAAGTCCAAACTGTTCACAGCCTTCTAAGATGTGTTACAGTTGTGGAAAGGACGGTCACATAGCCCGATTTTATCTGGTAGCGAAGTCAAGTCCAGCTGGGACGGTGGCACCAAAGGCAGCTACGGACAAAACAAAGTCGATGGTTCAAGAGAGAGCGTTTGTCGTACGTCCCAAAAGGCGAGGAACCCGAAAGAAGTTATCACGGGTAAGTTAATTATAAACTCTTGTGAAGTCTATACATTATTAGATACCAGTTCTACCTATTCTTTTATTTCTCCTGCTTATGCTCAACGTTTGAACTTGACCCCTGAAAAATTAGACTTTAACTTATCTGTTGAAACTCCATTAGGAGAAACCTTCATTACATCCACTGTTTATAAATCTTGTTTGATTCAAGTTGGCACCATCACATTACCTATTGATCTCATCTCTTTAAAGATACTTGTATTTGATGTGATTTTGGGGATTGATTAGTTAACTACTCATCATGCTAAAATTGAATATTTTCGTAAGGTTATTAGTTTTTATATTCCTAACCAACCTGTTATGCGAATTCAAGTAACTAAACCACTAAAGTCAATCAATGTCATATCAAGCCATAAAGCCATTCGTTTATTGAAAAACGGATGTCAAACTTTCTTAGCCCATGTCATGGATTTAAACAAAAATACGTCAGATTTGAATGGTATTTCTGTTGTTAATGAATTTCCTGACGTATTTCCCGAAGAACTTCCTGGCCTACCCCAGAGTGTGATATCAAATTTTCTATTGACCTTGAACCCGGTACAAAACCTATTTCCAAAACCCCATATCGAATGGCTCCTATTGAACTTCAAGAGTTAAAAACCCAACTACAAGAGTTTTTAGACATTGGTTTCATTCGTCCTAGTACATCTCCTTGGGGTGCTCCTATTTTATTCATATAGAAGAAAGATGGAAGTATGCGACTTTGCATTGACTATCGGGAGTTAAACCATGTCACCATAAAAAATAGGTACCCGTTACCTCGTATTGATGACCTGTTTGACCAGTTGTAAGGTACTAAATTCTTCTCAAAGATCGATCTTCGTTTCGGATATCATCAGTTAAAGATTAAAACTGATGACATTCCAAAGACTACTTTCAGAACTCGGTATGGGCATTATAAATTTCTAGTCATGTCTTTTGGATTGACTAATGCTCCTGCTGCTTTCATGGATATGATGAACCGAGTATTCAAGGAATATTTTGATCATTGTATGGTTATCTTTATTGATGGCATCCTTATCTACTCCAAAAGCCATGAAGATCATAAACAACACTTGAAGCTGATACTCCAAAAGCTTCATGAAAACAAGCTATACGCCAAGTTGAAGAAATGCGAGTTCTGGCTTGAGGAAGTAGCATTTCTTGGGCACGTGGTATCGTAGTATGGAATATCAGTTGACCAGACAAAGATTGAAGCAATAGAAAGTTGGGAGTAACCTAAGTCAGTGACCAAAGTACGTAGCTTTTTGGGCTTAGCTGGTTATTATCGAAGATTCATGGAAGGAATTTCTCAAATTGCTACTCCATTAACTCAGCTAACTCGAAAAGATATAAAATTCGGATGGAGCGAGGAATATGAAAAGAGCTTCCAAGAACTCAAGAGGAGACTCATTTCAGCACCTGTTATGACAATACCATCAGGTTCAGAGGGATTTATCATATACAACGATGCTTTAGGTAAAGGTTTAGGATGCATTCTCATGCAACATGGGAAATTCATAGCCTACGCCTCACGACAACTCAAAGAATATGAGCAGAATTATCTTACTCATGATCTAGAGTTAGCAGCAGTCATTTTCACGTTAAAGATCTGGAGGCACTACCTGTATGGGGAGAAAGTGAAGATCTATAAAAATCATAAAAGCCTCAAATATTTCTTCACCCAAAAGGAACTCAACATACTATAACGACGTTAGCTCGAGCTGTTGAAAGATTACGACCATACCATTCAATACCATCCTAGAAAAGTGAACATAGTAGCTGATGCGTTGAGTAGAAGATCATATGCGGGTATGAGTACGATGTTGTTAACACAAAGGCCCATTTTGTATGACTTACAAAGGATGAAGATAGAGTTGAAAACTCTAGGGACCCACATGATGATATCAAATATACGAGTAGAACCGACTTTAATCGATAAAGTTAAAGTTACTCAAGCCACAGACCTGGAGTTGATGAGTATGAAGAAGAAAGTACAAGAAGGTGCTATTCTAGAAGCAAGAATCGACGAAGAAGGAATACTTCGAGTCAACTCTAGACTTTGTGTTCCTAATGACTCTGATTTAAAGTACAAAATTATGATGGAAGCACATAACACACCGTTTACAATCTATCTTGGGAGTACCAAAATGTATCGTGATGTTCGACATACATTTTGGTGGAGCAATATGAAGAGAGAGATTTCAGAGTTTATCTCAAGGTGTTTAACTTGTCAACGTGTCAAGGCGGAGCATCAAGTACTAAAAGGTCCATTGCAACCACTTAAAATTCCAAAATGGTAGTGGGAGCAAATCAACATGGATTTTGTAAGACCCCAATTTTTTTAATAAAGATGATTTTTCTATAAATATCATTTTTAAATATTATGGAATGAATTTGATATAATGTTATAGTTGTGAGTAATATTTATAAATTTTGCAAAGTACGCAAGTTGTTATATAATATTCGATTGGTCAGGGAATATTCGTTTGAACAGGGAATATTTGTAAGACGACATAATCATTGGTGGACCCCACAACGGAATTATTGTCGGATTGAGAAAATGACAAAAATATTTTATAAAAATAACGGCGAAAGTTTTACCGTTAACTGTTGAAACACCCGGTGTTAAAAGTACAGGAATACGCGTGGTTGCATAGTAGCACACGGTATTGATTATTGATGCTTACGTGAGAAGTCACTCAGTTTTGTTCAATTATTGCTATAGTAATTGTTGCATAATATCCCACGTTATTTGATTCAATTATTGTCGATATTTTATATATTATTAAATTAATAATTGAGATGACAAAGTTATTAATATTATTATTTGCAATATTAACGATGTCTAGAAGTTCTTCTAAGGAGAGGTTTGGTCACCTAATTGCGTGCCAATAAGGAGAAATCCTTATTGGAAAGCCCCCTCTTTCTTGGGAACGACCTAGTCGATTAATATTGTGAATTATAATAATGATGATAAATGTTGTTAATTATATTGAGGTGTCTTTTTATGAAGTCATGGAAGTATATATATATATATATATATATATATATATATATATTACATATATATAAATTTTGTTTTATTAGTATTATTAATGTAATAAAACAGAAAAGCTTTTTATATAAAACAGAATACTTTTATAAAGTTATTTATTTTATTAGACTTTAAATAGAATATATTATATTTTATTATGCATAGTATTGCATAGTGCCTGCATAGTATTTTGCATAGTAAAATCTTTTTATATAAAACAAAATACTTTTATAAAGTTATTTATTTTATTAGATTTTAAATAATATATATATATATATATATATATATATATATATATACATATTTAGAATATATTATATTTTATTGCATAGTATCCTTTCAATTCTTCTATAAATAGGATGCTTAGTTAGAATTGAAATCACACCAGAAATTCAGAGAATTCTTTTCTATAATCTTGAGAGTATTTCTTTAGAGTTTTCAGAAGTTTTGAGCGTAGAAAAATAGTATAAGTTTTCTTCAAGAATATCATCGCCCTACCAGTCGGAATACTCTTCTTTTACGGTAAGGAGTATTATTCTTTCATATTCATGAAGAGAATTATTTTCTTTCTAATACTCGTAAGAGCTGTTGTTCCATTCTTTATTATTATGTTGGAATAACCTGTCTATGCGAAGTACCGCATACATGGTGAAATTTTGTTGTTATTCCATTCTTTATTATTCTCTCGGAATATCCTGTCTGTGCGTTTACGCATGGCCGGGTTCCATTCTTTATTATTCTGTCGGAATATCCTGTCTGTGCGTTTACGTATGACCTGGTTCCATTATTTATTATTTTGTTGGAATAACCTGTCTGTGCGGTCTATCGTATGCATGGTGAATTCTTCTGTTATTCCATTCTTTATTATTCTATTGGAATAACCTGTCTATGTGGATTACCACATGCATGGTGAATGATCCTTTGTATTCATTCCTTAGTAAATTGTAGAAATGATCTGTCTACGTGGATTACCGCATGGCGGGCGAAAATCTATTTGAAGTTTCATATATTCTATTATACTCAGTTAGTTAAAGCTTTGGCTTCTATACTTTATGAAGTTAGTGGAATATTCTTGATATTTGCGCTTCATCTAGTATCTTTTCATGAAAATATTCTTTTGAGCATTCTTGAATTTTACTCTACAAAGCAGTATCATGTTGACAATTTGGACGTTATTGGTTTCTGGATAAATTAATTCTTGAACTTGTTTATTGAATTCTTATATCATTGTCATCATCCTCATGTTTATATTTTGTTGAAAGTCATCTGTGGCCTATAGTGCATAGATGGACTTGGTATGATTATGACCAGGGATTATTCGGTGTAATCATGACTATAATGTTACAAATGATGTGGTAAAGGTCCTCATTGGCCCATAGTGCATTGATGAACAGTTGTTGACATGATCATGACCATTGATGAATACACGAATATCCTTGGCCCGTAGTGCATGGATAATTTGTGGTCGTGATACTAATGAATATCCTTGGCCGTAGTGCAGGGATGATGTGGATTATTTATTAAGCTGAGTCTCAACGATAAAAGTGATGAAAAACCTTTTTAAATCATAAAAGATAGTAGATTTTATTCTCTACTTGACTCTTTTAATGGATAGCTTGTTCCGTTGCGGTTAAACTTGATGTTTGTTATATTTTATCAGTTTAACACTGTTGAAGGCTAATGATAATTTATTCTGCATTATCTTAGTCATAATATTTCTTACTGGGCTAGTTGAGCTTACCCTTTTGTTTTCATTGTTCTCTTCAAGAAATGAGAACGTAGCGGGGACTAGTCGGGGAACGGAGTGACTGTTCAGATGATAGCATTAGTAGTTCTCACTATTCTATGAAATAGTGTGAAAATAAATGTATTGAGGACTTATTTTGAGTTTGAATACTGTTTAGAAGACAATGTTGTATTAAAACTCACAACTTATGTTTTATCATATTTTACACGACTGTTGTGTAATTAAGTTTTTATTTGTATTTGTACCATATATTTGACGACTCAGAATAGGTGATGTATATCTAATTTTGGGGCGTCACAGTTGGTATCAAAGCTTAGGGATATGATCCCTGGCTAAGATGTGAGACAAGAACTAGGAGGGGAGAGACGGGAAATTCATTCGCTAGTATGACCTACCTAAGTTTATTTGGCATTTAATTGGTCGGTCAGAGTATAGGGATAATATGTGATATGTTAATTAACCTTTGTTTTATGGCAGTATTTGAAAATGACATCCGAGAATGTTGAGAATAGCAATGGAGCACAGGAGACCGTTGAGTCTCCACATATCAATAATCAGGATAATGTGCATCAGGAAGGATTGCACTTGCATCTGCGCATTCCGACGCCTTCCGATGGCCTCCAAATACACAACAGTCCTAAAGATAGCCATTTTGACCCTTCATAACGATTTCAAATTGAAACACTTAAAGAATAAAAGTTATAGGCCTATTCGTCCTCGTTCCGAATCATCTTGAATCGCATCAATCAGAGTTCGTATCAAAAAGTTATACTCATTTTAGTAAACTACGTCCGGTCAGTTTTTTTTTTTTTTAAAATTTTGGCTTGACAGAATACCCCCCGCCGGGGCGGGGGTTTTTGCACTAGGGGGCCCGCCGGGGCGGGGGTCACTGCTGCGATTATGCGATTTTAGCTCTAGAACACTACGAAAAGCCAAATTAGGCCTCCAAACTCCTTTCTAACAACCATACCAAACTACCCAATGAGTAAATAGGTTTACATAAACATAATCTAATACTTTCTAACACGTTTCTAGTCATCTAAACAACATAAACATCAAATTTACAACACCCGATTTCAATATTTTTGGCAAAACTCCATTGTTGACAATTTTTAATGAAAATCAACACTGCGATTTTGTTTTTCAATAAAAACAGAAATTTCAAAACATCATAGTTATGATTATACATACTTTATCAATTTCCATAATCAATTTATCAATTGAACAACTACTTAAACCTTAATTTCTATTGTAAACTAAGCCATGTTCATATATATTCATATAAACTCACTGTAATATGAGTTTCTTCACAAATTACATACATACATGAATTAATTGACTATTCCTATATATAACTTATGAAAAACAATTTTTATAACAAATAATTTAACATACAAAACCATATACCACACACAATTTATCCTTCACAAAATTTTTTCAGAGAATTTTTGGAAGAGAAGACAACTAAAACTATTGAAAAATAAAAGGGTTTAGATGATACCTTGTATCCTAGAAGATGATAACTTTGTTTAAGAAGATGATAACAAGACTTCTTTTCCCTCAATTCTTATCACAATTTCTCTAGGATTATCTCAATTTTTCTCTGTATTCTTCTTCTTCTCCTCTCTTCTTCTTCTGAGTCTTTCTCCTAACTCTATTCTAACTTACGTACTAACAAAAAGATATAACGCATACTAATAATAATATAGGTATTAAGTATATAATATTAATATATGTATAACTGACATCAGTTATCTAACTTTTTAAAAATCAAAAGCCTAATTAAAATAAATCAATTAATCCTTATACCTTGATTGGTAAAACACCATTAAATTAAAGACTTAATATGCATTAAAACTTGTTTGGCCAAAACTAAATTAAAGTCCTTTAATTTATTTTAATAACTCCTTTATAGCAAGGTTATTAGTCACACTTTATTTAATTAAATAAATAAAACATTAATCCATTAAATTACTTTAATCACATAAATAATTATAATTTCTTTTACAATTATAACTTCATTTAATCAACTAATATTTTAAACTACAATTTTTCATTTAAAATATTATTATTTATTTAAAATCATTATAAGCTCTCTAGCTTATTAAATTAATAATTATTATAAAATCTCATAACAACTAATTTATTTAGCACCTTAATTAATTACACAACAAATAATTAATTAAATCACATCAATTCAAATTGCCATATAATTAAATAAATATTTAATATTGTCAATAAATATTTAATATTTACTATTTAATTATTTATCTGATTATTTATTCAACAAATAATTAAATACACCACATCACTCAAATTGAACAATTAATTATTCAATCAATAAACCTATCCATTAAATATTTATATAAATTAATAAATATTTATTATAACACTTTAAAATTATAGAATGTTACATAAAATTTGTGGTATGTCATCTATAAACGATTTTAGAGTTGTCAAATTCATGAAAATCATGTTAAGGATGAAGAGTATGAGTTTTGTTTAATATATATATTTTGGGTCTGTTTTGAGACTAAAATTGGTTAGGAGTTTATGTTATAATTGTAAAATTTGTGACGAATTCTGTTAAAACGATAAGAAACGAAAAGAACGCAAGTTGAATGAATCAATTTGGTTACGAAACGAATTCGTAGTGAATGAATTCGCTAAACATGTTAAAACATGAAAATAGAGTATGAACATGTGTTTTAGGTCAAGATTTAGGCTAGTTAGTGTTTCTGTAAATTGTTATAATTCTAGTATGTTGTAGTTCTATGAATTACGAATCCATAGAATCGAAAATGAACAAATTTGGATGTGTATAACTCAAGTTATGAAGATTAGAAGGAGAAAAAGTTCAAAAATCACGAGAACAGTGAACTACAGAGTCCCGATTCTGTTATCGGGCGCAGCTGCGCTATGCCCTAAGTCATTTGGGGCACAGTTGTGCTGTGTCCAAGGCTTAATTGGGCGCAGTTGCGCCCAAAGTGTGTCAGGTGTGACTGTTTTGACCTCCTGTAGTAAAACAGTCATAACTTTTTTATACAAACTCCGATTAAGGCGATTCAAGATGATCCAGAACGAGGACGAATAGACCTACAACTTTTATGCTTTAAGTTTTTAGATTTTGAGGTCGAGAACGGGGGTAAAAATGGTCATCGTTAGGACTGTTGTGTTTTCGGGGACAATCGGAGGGCGTCAGGCATGCACGTATGCAAGTGTAGTGCTTCTGACGATGAAATATGTTGTTCTAAGTTATAAAACATAAATGTTAGTAAATATAATGATGCTTAACATTAATAAATGATGTATTAGATAAGTTATATAAGTATACTAAGCATACATAAGAGAGACAAATCAATAATGATTCCTAGCAAGACTTAAACACTTGAATGAACTTCGAGTATGAAATATTGTGAGATATAAGTCGAAAGTTAACACAATCAAATTGAACATTGTGTATTGATTAATAAGAAGGGTTATGAGATGTAGAGTAAAGTTTACATTACAACTACTATGCATTGCTATGTGACTAATAGTTGATGTGTATGATTATATAATTGTGTAGGGCACGTGAAGTGTAGATAACTGTAAGTTGTTAAACTGTTATTGGTAAATAACGATCAAGACAAGTCTTTCAGTTCCTATTTGCTATGTGAATTTGATGATGAAATGTTTTAAATATTTATTGCAAAGAGCATGATGTGTTCTATATATATTGAATGTATGAAACGTTAAAGTCAATGTATGACTACGTTGATTGAATAATGAATGTTGATAGAGTAAAAAACTCAATCTTTATACTTGTTATATGAACTGCAGCATGTTTGTTATGTTAGTATAATGTTTATGGGATGTATATGATAAGCATGTTATTATGTGCTACGTGATGCATGAAAACTGTTAGATTTGCTGGGCTGTTGAGCTCAACCTTGAAAATAACCACTTTTGCAGGTTAAAGATTCAAGGTAACGTTATGTGCTACTTGAAAGACATGAGTCAGATGTGATACTTGAAGATTTATACATTTTGACTGAGTTATTATTATTTGAACCATGTTTAAGGTTCTGAATAATGTATAATGTTTAATAGATGTTGAGTTATAAAATTTAAGTTTTGTTTGTTGTGTGAAAGGGTATTGAACCTGGATGTAAGTTTTATTTATTAACTTTGATAAGGTGAGTAATAAGCTAAATATGGTTTAAAGGTAGGTAAAGATAAAAGTTTTGAGAAATGTACTTGATAAGTCACAATGATTATGTAATGATAAACTGTCAAGTTTGAGTTATCTGATATGTAAAGGTTATCGTATTGAAATGCAAAATTTTATATAATAACTTTGATGAAGCGAATCATAAAATAACTTGATTCAAAGATGTGTATATGATAAAGGTTTTGATTCAGGGAATTAAAGTAAGAAGATAGAATTTTTTTTAAATTATTCCACATTTTATTAAGTTTAACATCGAATAATGATGTAAAATCAGTAGTTAGACATGTTATTAACGACCGAAGTCGATAGTTGAATTGTATGAATTTTAGGATCGTTACAGTTGGTATCAAAGCTGATAGGTTAGAAACCTTAGGTAAGAGTACCTTAGGCTATAACCTTAGAGAAGAGAGGTGAAGATAATGAACAAATAAGCTCAGATAGAGTTTGAACAATAAGAAGTAATTTAAGAAAATTTATAAAGAAGGGATTAAAACATGAGCGAGAGGATTCAAAGAAGAATCTCGTAGAGTTATAAGGAATATGAATGTGGGGTTACCCAACTCCAATAATAAAGATTTTAGGTGATAATAAATAGACAATGTTTGTAAGAAGAGAATGATAAAGAAGTTAAGAATAAAAAGTTATATTTAAGTATGGTACAACCGTACTCTTTAATAGTTGATGTATGGTATCTGGCTAAACGATTCCTTCATAGAGCGGAGGTATATACGAACTAGCAACTTGGAACCTAGTTTATTGGTTGTTTGTGGGAAACCACTCAGCGTACCATATTGAAACAATTAGAGACTCGATGAGTACCAAGTATAGAAAATGGATATGTATGATGAAAATGTGAAACTCGAATGAAATGTTGAGCAATGTAAATGAAGTTAGAAATTCTTAAAGGAAGAATTGTTACATAAACAAGAAAATTCAAAGAAGAATCTTGAAGAGATATAAAGATAAGAAATGGGAGTTGCCTAACTCCAATAGCCAAGATAACGAATAATGATGAATAGACAAAGTCTGTAAGATTAAAAGTATAAATGAAATTGTAAATGATAAAAAAGGAAAGAAAGAGAATCGTAAAACAAAACGATCACGAGTTAAGAAAAGACTTTTAAGGGAGATGATTATAGAATAAGATCACGACGTGATCTGTTTAAGTTATAAAAGAAAGATGGTCTGTAATGTTTGAATAATTATAACTTGATGCTATGAAGATAATGTACTATGATATAGTACGAGATAAACTCACGAGGAGTTATAGATAATGTGATACGAGAAATTTGTATTGAACAAGCTAAGGGCAAGTTGTTAAGAGTAAGCTAATGTTAGGCGGGGATTTCAATTGAGGACTCATATGGTGACTAAGTTATACAAACCTTTGTATGGGCAGAGATTTTGTGCATGTACTTGGTTTATCACATTGATAATCATTGGAATGTCGGTTGTCGTGCTATCAATGTATATGTGGTGGAAATGTGATTCTTTTCTCATGTGTATATTTGATAGTTAGAGGCTTTTAAGGTTAGGATAGACGATATTAAGATTAGGTATGGTTCTTAAAACTAATGCATATGGTAAGTTTGTGACTAATAATAATATGGTATGTTTTGAACCCCTCAGCGAATGGAAGCCTATGGTCTGACTAGGATAAGTTCTTAAATTCATATTATTGTGGCAAATTCCTGAACTTCCAAAGTGTGGTAAGTTTGATGAACTATACTGGGGTATAGAAAAGTTGTGAATGAGGAATTGAGGATTGTAGGAATAGATAGAATTGTTAAGCAATGGATCAGTATAGAAAGTGAGGTTGGTGGTGGAGACATAGGTTTTCCAAATCTTCTAGCTTTGCTAGATTTTCAAAATTTATTGACTTCGTGCTGATGTTTGCACTTCTATTTTTCTTGAAAAACATTGGAATAAACGATGGAACCAATGAGTTTTAAAAACAATACCGTTATTTGTATGTCTATGCTAATTATTTCGGCTAAATAAAAATGATTTAAAAATATCAAAATGTAATATTTTTTTTCTGTAGTCATTAAGGCATCACTAAATATGATGCTGATTTGACAAACGAGGAAGTCATCAATGCAATTGAACCTGGTGTTGGATATGATCATAAGATCGTCAGCCCGCTATGGTATGTTGTAGCATGACAAAGTCATATAATGACTGAATCCTCAACGTACTATCGAGATAGTAAGGTATCATGTCATCATAAAAGGATTTTTGGTTTTCTTTAAACTAAGAAAGATATGCCATATGAATTGGATAAAATTATTTCAATTGATGTCCGAATTGTTGATAAAATTCTATGCTATTTGATTCAGCTGGACAAATATTGAAAGATGTCTATGCAGTTCAAGCGTTTCTTGAGAAGTTATGTCAAACCAAATTGTTTTGGTGCGGATTCAAATTTTGAAAAGCTGAGATGAACAACCCTTTTATAGGGGATTACATGTAAGCGTTTAGATGTTTGTACACAATAAATTATATGAAGGGCTTAACACCCTAAGTACGGGGAGTCCCTACAGTTATGACTGTTTCGGTTAAAGTTGAAAGATTACTTGTAACCCTGGACATTGATAAGTAGGTTTTATACCTACTTATTGGTTACCAACTCACTAGAATTATGCTCAACTTAAGTAGTTTTATTATGTTTTATTTGCTTTTTGTGTTTATTTTGCAATATGCATAGCTGGAACAACCATAGCAACCTAAGGCGTGGAATGGCAAAGAATGGCATAGAAATAGCATTAACATGGTGTGACAACCCGAAAATTTAGATATTTATTAAAAATCTTAAGAGATTGAATTAAGGTTTAATAATAAACCTAGACAGAAAATAAGTGAAAGGATTTGACATTTCTGGGAAGAAATTTTATGGATTTAAAATTTTTGTAGTGAATTATTCAGGATTAAGTGTACAAGTGTATGTGTTTTGTGTATATGATCATGTATGTGTACAGTACGTGGTTAAGGGTCGAGGGTTGATCAGATAACTTATATTAGTGCCCTAAAGATATCTTAAGAATATCGATGTTCAGTTAGAAATCCCTAACAAATGATAAGAAACCCTAAAACCAGTTCTAGAAACCCTAATTTCAGTTATGAGAATTCGTAACCCTAATTTGGATTGTTAAAACCCTAATCTGGGAACTTAAAGGATAATTATAATGCTTAAGTGCTATTAATTATAACCTAATTAGGGAAAACCCTAATGATTTATTTGAAACCCTAATAATTAGAAACTCTAATTATTAAAAATCCTAATTCCTAATTAGAAACCCAAATTGCTAAATTAGGAAACCCTAATCCTAATTTGTAAGTTTAAGTAATTAGAAAACCTAAGGTGATTAAGAAACCCTAATTTTCATTTTTGGGAAACTAAAATTTCCATTTTTAACCTAATTGCAAAAATCCTAGAAAACCAATTTTTATAAAACCTTAGGGTTAAACCCTAAGGGTTAGCCAAATGACAACATTGCCATTAAAATTACAAGCATAAAGACTAAAGTGCCCTTGTAGCATTATTGAAGGTAGCTTGCAAATATTGCCATATTTGTAGTTGGTGACTAGCTAAGATATACCCATGTGCCTTAAAATCCAGAGATCAGCCATTTCATCTCAGCCATATACATTGCACTTGTAAGATTTATAGATTAGAGAGAGAGAAAAGTCAAAAAGTGGGCTAATTTATTCACCAATACTCAACCAACACTTTCTCTCTCTAGACTCACGATAGTCACTAGTATGATCATTAGCAAGCCATGAGCAGATCATGATGATCAGATTCAAGGATCAAAGCCTAAAGAGGTATAAACCCTAAATTTGCTAAATCTTGTTAGATGATATGATTTGTTGTTTTAAGTTGTATATTAGGGTGTTATTTAGTGATATGGGTTGTTACATTCTAGATCCATAACATCTAGATGCACGAATTTGAAGTTTTCAAAAATATGGAAAACTGGAAAAAAGTTGTCTGACAGCCTAATGTCAGGGCTCGTAGATCTGTGTATGTTTGAGTTTTAGTGTGTTTTATGTTATAGATCTGTTCTATGCCATGTGGACTATGATCTGGAACTTGAATCAAGCCTAGATCATGTATAGATTGCACGTTATTAAGGGCTAAAGTGCGTTGACCAGCCACAACTGACTGTTTCTGGGGAACCCAGATTACCCAGAAAAGCCTGACAGTGATTTTTAAGGCCATGGATCTTGCTTCTGTTAAGTGATTTGGTCCTGTTGTTGTAATAGATTTGTTGTCTGACATAAGAACTACACATCCAAGCCATTAGATCACTTAGATCTTACATAGAATGAAAGTTATAAGAGGTCAAAGTAGGTTGACCACACTGCTTGAAGAACAAATCTGGAAAGCCCAGGATCTTCAAGTGCCGAATTTTCTGACATGGTTTGACCATGCCCGATCTTGCACATGTGATGATGTTATGATGATCTGATGATATGTTATTGTACCCGGACATGTATTCTATAATTGTGAACCTTTAGATTACACAAAGCAGACTTAGAGCTCAAGATATAAGGATCTAAATATAGCTCCATGAACTGTTTTTCATTTTCTGGGAAACCCAGAAATGAAGAACAACTTTGTCAGACTTTTTGGAGGCATAGATCTCTCTGTTATTTTGTTGTTTGGCCATGTTCTGAGTTAGTGTATGTACAGAAACCAACTGGAACATGAAATTAATTGTGCTCAAACTTGGACCCTAGTAACTGCCTATGCATTTTTGGGTTTGGCTCAAGAACATGAAGAACACCTTTAGCCACGGTTTTGTCGCCTAAAGCCCCTTTAGCGATAGCTTCTTAATAGAATTAATTATTTTATTTAATAAATAGATAAAAATAGTTTTTAATTATTAAAAATTCATATTAAATTTCTAAAAATTATTTTAAAGCCTAAAAATGGGTTTTTAATTATTTTGAATATATTTCATTAATATTTAATATTTTTGGAATATTAATGGTATTTAATTTATTTAATTATAATATTAAATAAATTATTTAAAAATAATTTTAATACTTAAAAAATCATGAAAAATTATATTATGGTATAAGAAAATATTTTAAGTTATTTTTAATAACATTTAATATTTTGTGATGAATTTCATTAATAATTAATATTAATGATTATTAGTTTATTTAATAAATGTATTAAATAAATTGTGAAAAATAGAATTAATGATTTAAAAATTATATAAAAATAATTTAAAGGTTATAAAAATATTTTAAGTTATAAAATATAATCTTTGATATTTTTTCATAAAATATATTAATATTTAATATTAATAGTAGTTATTTAATAATGGTTTTAATTACTTTAAAATTATTTAAAGGCAATAATAAAGTATTAAAAATACTTTGAGATATTATAAATATATTATAATATTATGACATGTATTTTATTAATATTTAATATTAAATATATATTAATGATAATAGAATATTGTGGTATTTAAATTAGATAAATACGATATTAATAATTAAAAAATCATGATAAATGATAATAATTATGTAAAAATTATTATGAGACTTTGAAAATTATTTTGACTGATAATAAAATTATCTAAGATAATTGTGAACCAGTTTAGGCAGAGTCTTAAGGAAAATAGACTCGATAATTATCCGATTAGGCCGTTGGGATGTCAGAATTATGTCGGATTCAACTCAAATTATAATAGTTTGACTTGATACTAGGTATTATGTGCTGCATAGACTGATAGGATTATGTGATAATGTGTTTAGGTTTTTTTTTTAAAAAATTTTGATGATATTATTCTAATTTGTATATTGAAATTATTTATATATTATGTCTTCAGACAAAGCTTAATAAAGTGCGTAACAGTAATCGACCGAACAGACAAATTTTTCTTAAGTCGACATCGAGTTGTTTATTCGAATATGCTTATGGTTAATCATTGCTGATTACCATGTCTATGAATTATTGATTCGCACTCTGTGCATATTGCATGTGTTCATCAGGTACGAAAGGCTGATCACCTTTATTACCATTCAGTCAAGATATATTTGTTTATGTTCAATGTTCGTTCAGCTATGAAAATTTGTTCATGCTAGTTCACAATTATATTGTAGAACTTTAGCCAGTTTATTGTTCAATTCTTTCTATCATAATATATCATTAATTTACTGAACTTTTACTTGCTGGGTAAACTTGTTGCTCACCCTTGCTATATCATGATAAACATTGCAGATTAGAATGAATACGTCAGATACAAGAAAAGACAAAGACAAGTTTAGCTTGGGATAATAAGTGCAGCTAGAAATGTATCAGTATTATATGATAATAACATTATATATTAGATATGTTATGAATTGTGTATAAGTTAAGGTTACTCGACCTTGGAGAATAGTGTGTAATGTTTAATGTATAAATAATTTATGTTTATATCTTTCGCAATAGTTATAGAAATAATGTACTAGATTTGCAGTGATTTGGGACCCAGATCTGGGGACCTCACACATGGCATGGTGGACTTGAGCTAGAATGAAGAGCAGCTGGACTATAGCAAATATGGAGAAGGATTAATGTAGGGGTAGAGTGAAGAAGAAAAGAGATGAAGAAGAAGGAAGTAGCAGACAGTAGCAGCAGCAAGAAGCCAGCAAAATTAAGAAGCAGCAGCAGCGCGGTCGCGCTGCCATATAGCTTAATCATGGCGCGGCCGCGTCTCAACAACAAAGGAACATGGCGCGCCCGCGCCATGCACTCGACACAGACTCCTACAGCGTGCCCGCACTCGATCTGCAGTGTTATACCGTGCGACCGCGCCGGTCATATTCAGTTTAAACTGCTAACATTTTGTAATTTGAAATTTGAGCGTGTTTGTTATCTGAGACGATATGGTTGGTTACCAGGGACGTGGTTTTAGAGTGTTTTATCATTATTCCTAGGTTAATTTTCTAGAGAGAGTGGGAAGCATTCTTATTACTACTTTAAGCTCCTCTCTATATTTGGATTGCTTAATAATATTAGTTTTCAATTCTGGAGATATTTGTGGATTTGAACAAGCCTGGAAACATACTTTGTAACAGGAATTAACAGATTTGATCTCTCAATTCTCTTTAATCTCTTGTTTACATTGTTCATTTCAATGGTTTGCTATAATCCCATAATGGCTATTGGTTTAGAAATGAACTAATTCCCATTATGGGATTATAATGAATTTTGATGCGTAGTCTAAATATGTATGCCTGATTGTGATGTTACTTATTTAACAATGGATTGCCCATTATGGTTATGCTTAATGCTTGAATGCTTGATCATCATTCACTTTAATTACTTGTATGGATTTGGAAAATGAAATATAAGTATAGTTTAAACCATGTTGGCATATGTTCATGAAACTTACTTGTATTAGGTTTTGTGATTTGTGACCCGGATAGGCATATACCTGTTCACCGTGTGTAGTCATTAAGAGAGCTTGTACTTAAAATCATTATTGCTTTAAATTCACATAGACATATAGTGAGTTTAGTAATTGTGATGCTTACATGAATTCTATCAAATGTGGATTTTGTGTAAATTGGGAATAATTAATTGAAAGATGATTATGTTCCACTTTTGTGCTCTTGACTAGCTTTCCATAATAAATAATTAAACATAGCATGAGGCTCGCATTTTATATGAAACATTAAATGAAATTAGGATCCCATTTCTCTCCAACTTGATTATCTTACCTTAGTTATTATAATTTTTATGTTGATAATTAGTTTAGGATTCAATTTATTTGTGGGATAATCGTTTAAGCATACGAAAATAGTGATTAGGTTGTTGCATGATAGTTTAGATTTATTCACCTTTCTCCGTAGGATCGATACTTTCTTACTCTTTACTACTTGTTGACCCATTTATACTTGCATGACTTAGAGTCCGGTTTGCTAAAACAAAAAGGAGGCAACTAGTTTTTGGCACCGTTGCCGGGGATAAGCGTTTATTTTTAGTACTGTCGTCATCAATTAAAGCTAGATTTGTTTGACTTAAACAATTCTTATATTATCTTATTTCTATTTTATTTTTGTTTTCATTTCAGGTACTTGTGCATAGTATATACGCACTCGATCGTCACATCCTGAGTTGATTCCTGCATAGGAAAACATCAACGGTAGTGCTTGGAGATCGAGAACACGTAAGAATACACAAGTGGATATTAAAACTTCAACATCCAACATGACAGAAGAGCCTCGAGAAGAGCAGCATAGAGCCTTAAGGGATTATTCAATGCCCAAGATCAATGAGTTGCAGTCGAGCATAGTAAGGCCAGCTATAGCAGTGAACACCTTTGAGATCAAGTCAGGAACAATACAAATGGTCCAGAATATGGTTTAATTTGGAGGTGCTGCTGCAGATGACCCAAATGAGCATCTATTGAGCTTCATAGAGATATGTGACACCTTTAAGTACAATGGGGGTGTCAGAAGATGCAATTAGACTCAGGTTATGTGACGCCCCCAAAATTAGGTATACATCACCCATCTTGAGTCGCCAGATATATGGTACAGAATTTAAATATAACTTAATAATACAACTGTCGTGTACAATACGACAGAATATAAACTGTGAGTTTGAATACAGATATTGTCTTCTAGAGAGTATCCATACTCAAAAGGAGTCCTCATTACAATTATTATCACACTATTACATAGAATAGTGAGGACTACTAATGCTATCATCTGGTCCATCACTCCGTTTCCCGACTCGTCCAACTATATTCTCATTTCTTGAAGAGAACAGTAAAAGAAAGGGTGAGCTCAACTAGCCCAGTAAGAAATATTATGACTAAGATAATGCAGAATAAATTATCATTTGTCTTCAACAATGTTAAACTAATAAAATACAATAGACATCAAGTTTAACTGCAGCGGATCAAGCAATCTATTAAAAGAGTCAAGTAGAGAATAAAATCTACTATCTTCTATGATTTAAAAGGTTTTTCATCACTTTTATCGCTGAGACTCAGCTTAATAATAATAATCCACATCATCGAATTACCCCTACACTATGGCCAATGATATTCTTTAGTATCACGACCACGAATTATCCATGCACTACGGCTAAAGATAATCATGTTTTCATCAACGGTCCTGATCATGCCATAAAATAATTCATCTTTGCACTACAGCCAAAGAGAATCCATAGCCATAATCATACCAAAAACTGTCCATCAATGCACTACGGGCCAATGAGGACTTTTTCCACATCATTTGTAACATTACGGTTATGATTATACCGAATAATCCCTGATCATAATCATACCAAGTCCATCTATGCACTACAGGCCACAGATGACTTTCAACAAAATATAAACATGCGGATGATGACAATAATATAAGAATTCAATAAAACAAGTTCAAGAATTAAATTTATCTAGGAACTGATAACGTCCAAATTGTCAACATACTTCTTTGTAGAGTAAAATTCAAGAATGCTCAGAAGAATATTTCCATGAAAAGATACTGGATGAAGCGCAAATATCAAGGATATTTCACTAATTTCATGGAGTATAGAAGTCCAAAACTTTAACCAACTGAGTACAATAAAGAATGGAATAACAAAAGAAATCACCAGGCATGTGATAGACCGCACAGACAGGTTATTCCAACAGAATAATAAATAACAGAACCAGGTCCGGCGTAAAACGCATAGATAGGATATTCCAACAGAATAATAAAGAATGGAACCAGGTCCGGCGTAAAACGCACAGACAGGATATTCCGACAGAATAATAAAGAATGGAACCAGGTCCGGCGTAAACGCACAGACAGGATATTCTGACAGAATAATAAATAATGGAACCAGGTCAGGCGTAAACGCACAGACAGGATATTCCGATAGAATAATAAAGAATGAAATAACAGAAAAATTTTACCAAGTATAGGGTAGCCCGCGTATACAGGTTATTCCAACAGAATAATAAAGAATGGAATAACCGAAGTTCTCTTTATGAATACAAAAGAAATAATACTCCTTACAGGTACAACAAATAATATCCCTTACCTTAGAAAGAAGAGTACTGGATATAGGAGTAGTGAAGTAGCAGAACACTTTTCTTCTTTCTCTCTATATTTCTCTCTCTAAAGTTTCAGTGAATTCGTAAGAAAATAATGAAGGAATGAGCTTCTATTTATAGGAAAATGGAATGCATAGTATCCATGAACGGTCCAGATTGATTTACTTTAATCTGACAGTCCATATTAAAAGAAAAATCTTTTAAATAAAATATAATATATTCTATTTATAGAATAACTTTAATAAAGTATTCTATTTTATATAAAAAGATGTTTCTGTTTTATTACGTTAATAATACGAATAAAACAAAACTTCATTATCGCTAAATAATTCATATTATTAATTGACAATAATTGAATCAAACTGAGTGACTAATCACGTAAGCCTCAATAATCAATACCGTATGCTACTATGCAACCACATGTATTACTGTATTTTTACTACCGTGTAGTTCAACAGTATTAACGGTAAAACTTCCGCTGTTATTTTCATAAAATATTTTTGTCGTTTTCTCAATCCGACAATAATTTCGTTGTGGGGTCCACCAATAATTGTGTCGTCGTACGAATATTCCCCGACAAAAATAATATTCCCCGACCAATCGAATATAATACAACAACTTGCATACTTTGCAAAATTTATAAATACTACCCACAACTATAACATTATCTCAAATTTACACCATAATATTTAAAAAATATTTTGAAAAATTAAATTTTTATTCATAAAATCTGGGGTTTTACAGGTTATTTCCATTCTCTCTACGGGATAAGGCTAGAGGCTGGCTCCATTCGTTACCACCGGGGTCAATCACTACATGGGAGGACTTAGCACAGAAGTTCTTAGCCAAATTTTTCCCAATGGCTAAGACAGCAAAAAATAACGACGGCGATTTCCCAGTTTGAGCCACAACAGGGTGAATCATTAATTGAAGCCTGGGAACGCTACAAAGAGATGCTAAGAAAATGTTCCCATCATGGAATGCTGGATTGGATGGTTATTAACACTTTTTATAATGGATTGGGTTGGCAGTCTAGGCCAATAGTGGATGCTGCGGCAGGAGGAGCCTTATAGGCTAAAAGTTATGAAGAGGCTTATGATCTCATAGAGACAATGGCAGTAAATAATTTTTAGAATCCTACAGCCAGAATATCACAACCTAAAGTTGGAGGAGTGTTAGAGGTGGATGCTATTACGTATTTGTCAGCTCAGATGGCAGCTATGGCGAAGAAAATTGATTCTTTGGCAGAGAGTAAGGTCAAGCCAGTTGCTTATGTATGCGAGATATGTGCGGGGTCACATCAAACTGATCAGTGTGCTACCAGTTCAGAATCGGTGCAATTCGTGAGTAACTACCAGAAGCCTCAGAATCAATTCCGAAATTCTTACCACCCCAACAACCACAACCATTCCAATTTTAGCTGGAGCAACAATCAAAACAATGAACATCAACAAAATCAACAATTTCAGTCTCAAAATTAGTATCAATCATAACTGTCTCATCAGTAGAACGCACCGAAACCACCTTACCTTTATGGATTTCAACAACAACAGCAACATCATCCACCACCTGCACCCCAGATAGAGAAAAAGTCAAAAATAGAGGATATGATGCTGAAGTACATGGCTAATACTGAGGTTATGATCAAAAGCCAGGCAGTGGCTTTAAAGAATTTGGAGACTCAGATGGGCCAGATGGTAAATACATTGAATAATAGACCACAAAGGTCTTTGCCGAGTAACACGGAAATAAATCTGAGAAGAGAGGGTAAGGAGCAGTGTCAGGCAATTACACTTAGATCAGGGAAGTAGACTGCAGGTTTTTAGGATGGCGCGCCCGTGCCACTATTACAAAGAGAAGGAGTGCAGCAGCGCGGTGAAGAGAAATGTCCTGATGAAGAGTTGATCAAAGAAGGTTCTGAATAGAGGGAAGTGGTGAAGAATAGTGAAGAATTAACTGAGAAACCATTGATTAGACCACCACCTGTACATCTTCCTGTTCCATTTCCACAAAGATTGCAGAAACAAAGAGAAGACAAGCAATTCAACAAGTTTTTGGAGGTATTCAAGAAGCTACAAATTAATATACCTTTCGCTGAGGCATTGGAACAGATGCCAAGTTATGCAAAGTTCATGAAGGGGATATTGTTAAGGAAGAAAAGATTAGAGGACTTCGAGACTGTAGCTTTGACAGAAGAATGTAGTGCGGTACTTCAGTGCAAGTTACCTCCGAAGCTAAAGGACCCAGGAAGTTTCACAATACCCTGTACAATTGGAAAGCTGTCTTTCAGCAGATGCCTGTGTAATTTGGGAGTGAGCATCAACTTGATGCCTCTGTCAGTTTTTAATCAGTTGGGATTGCCGGCTCTAAGGCTGACAAATATTTCACTACAGCTTGCTGACATATCCATTACCTATCCATGGGGTATTATGAAAGATGTATTGGTTAAGGTGGATAAATTTATCTTCCCAGCTGACTTCATCATCTTGGATTACGAAGAAGACAGAAATATACCAATCATTTTGGGGAGACCTTTCTTAGCCATGGGACAGACTTTGATAGATGTTCAGAAAGGCGAGTTGACAATGAGGGTTCATGATCAAGAAGTCACCTTCAACGTGTTCAAGGCTATGAAGCTTCCTATTGACGAGGAAGAATGTTTTCGGGTTGATTTGGTAGACAGAATGTTGAATCAAGAAGTTGAATAGCTGGTAGCTAATGAGCCTTTGAGGAGTGCTTTATTGGGGGAATCAGAGATAGAAGATGATGAGATTACTGAATTTACACAGATTCTTGACACAGTGCCACAATTTCAAAAAGTAAAAATTCCTGTTGAGCCACTAAAAAATGCTAAAGAGACATCAGCAAGACTCAAACCATCATTTGAGATGCCTCCAGATCTTGAACTAAAACCACTTCCTGATCATTTGAGGTACGCATTTTTAAATGATTGTTCAAATTTGCCTGTTATTATCTCTTCTGCACTAACATCTTTCCAGGAAGAGAAACGGCTAAGAGTCCTAAGAGAGTTTAAATCAGCGATAAGATGGACCATAGTAGACATCAAAGGGATCAACCCATCTTTCTATATGCATAAGATCTTGCTGGAAGATGATAGTAAGCCTTCAATGGAACAACAGTGCAGATTGAACCTGATTATGAAGGAAGTGGTCAAGAAAGATGTGTTAAAGTGGCTGGACGCAAGAATAATATATCCTATCTCAGATAGCTTGTGGGTGAGTTCGGTACAGTGCGTGCCAAAGAAAGGGGGAATGACTGTGGTCTCCAACGAGAACAACGAGCTGATACCGACCAAGACAGTGACGGGGTGGAGAGTCTGCATGGATTACCTCAAACTAAATAAGGCTACAAGGAAAGACCACTTTCCACTTCTGTTTATTGATCAGATGTTGGACATGTTAGCAGGTCACGAGTTTTATTACCTTCTGGATGTGTATTCAAGTTATCATCAGATTGTAATAGCTCCAGAAGACTAGGAAACAACAACTTTTACTTGTCTATATGGAACATTCGAGTTCAGAAGGATGTCTTTCGGGTTGTGCAATGCCCCGACCACATTTTAGAGGTGTATAATGGCAATTTTTTCAGATATGGTGGAGCAAAATGTAGAAGTTTTCATGGATGACTTCTCAGTGTTTGGAGATTCGTTTGACCTGTGTTTAAAGAATTTAGTGATGGTGTTAAAGAGATGTGTCGAGACAAATTTGGTTCTGAATTGGGAAAAGAGCCATTTTATAGTACAAGAAGGGATAATATTGGGACACAAGGTTTCGAAGAAAGGATTAGATGTGGACAGGGCGAAGTTAGAAACTATTGAGAATTTGCCTCCACCTACTTCTGTTACAGGTGTTCGCAGTTTTTTAGGGCATGTAGGCTTCAATCGTAGATTTATTAAGGACTTCTCTAAGATCACAAAGCCACTTTATAGTTTATTAGAGAAGGATGTGTAGTTAAAGTTCGAAAAGGAATGCATGGCTACATTTGAACATTTGAAGAAAAAGTTAACTACACCACCAGTGATCACAACACAAGACTGGGACCTTCCTTTCGAATTGATGTGTGATGCCAGTGACTATGCTATGGGGGCTATTTTAGGCCAACGAAGAGACACGATTTTTCATGTGATTTATAATGCGAGCAACACCTTTACTGATGCTCAGTTAAACTACACCACCACAGAGAAGGAACTTTTAGCAGTTGTGTATGCTTTTGATAAGTTTCGTGCCTATTTGATTGGGACTAGGGTGATAGTGTACACAGATAATGCAGCAATTCGGTATTTGGTGGCAAAAGAAAGATGTAAAACCTCGTTTGATAAGGTGGATACTTCTTTCGCAAGAGTTTGATTTAGAAATCAATGACAGGAAAGGGATTGAGAATCAAGTGGCGGACCACTTATCTAGATTGGAAAATCCGGGAAGGGATGTGAATGACAGAGTTTTGATTAATAAGTCCTTCTCAGATGGTGTAAGGTGAAGTGCCATGGTTCGAAGATTTTGCTAACTTCCTAGTAAACAAGATCATCCCTTCTAACTTAATTTGGTATCACAAGAAGAAGTTTCTACATGATGTGAAGTGGTTTATGTGGGATGAACCATACCTATTCAAGCAATGTGCCGATCAGATGATAAGGAGATGTATCCCATACAGCGAGACGGAGGGTATTTGGCAGGATTGCCATGCATCATTATATAGAGGTCACTACGGTGGAGAACGGACAGCGGCTAGAGTGTTGCAAGCAGGATTTTACTGGCCGATAATTTTTAAAGATGCTTATAGTTTTGTTCAGAAATGTAACAAATGTCAGAGAGTCGGGAACATATCCAAGAGGAATGAAATGCCCTTGAACACAATCCTCGAGGTAAAAATTTTTGATATTTGGGGGATAGACTTCATGGGGCCGTTCGTCTCATCGTATGGGACCCTGTATATTTAATTGGCAGTTGACTACGTCTCCAAATGGGTGGAAGTGGCAGCCCTTCCAACTAATGATGCTCGGGTGGTTCTAAGGTTTTTATAAAGGATTATTTTCATAAGGTTTGGGACTCCGAGGGCCATTATTAGTGATGAGGGTAGCCATTTCTGTAATCGTCAGTTCACAGCTTTGTTAGCCAAGTATGGGGTGAATCATCGCATTGCTACAGCTTACCATCCCCAGACTAATGGCCAAGCAGAGGTGTCAAATTGTGAAGTGAAGAGAATTTTAGAGAAGATTGTGAACCCTACAAGGAAGGACTAGTCATTGAAGCTTGACGATGCAGTATGGGCCTACAGGACCTCTTATAAGACACCAATGGGAATGTCACCATTTCAGCTTGTATATGGAAAGGCTTGTCACCTTCCTATAGAGCTCGAACACAAGGCATATTGGGCAATAAGGAAGCTGAATTTCGACTTGAAGGCTGCGAGAGAAAAATGTCTACTCCAACTCAATGAGTTGGATGAATTCAGATTGTAAGCCTACGAGAACTCCAAGCTGTACAAAGAAAAGGTGAAGAGATGACATGACCGCAAGATTATGGAAAGAGTGTTTGAATCGGGGTAAAGAGTTCTATTGTTTAATTCTAGACTTAAACTTTTTCTCGGGAAGCTCAAGTCAAGATGGTCAGGGCCATTTACTGTGAAGATGGTTTATCAGTGCTCAAGTGCGATTGAGATATTTGATAAGTTCCCAGACAAGTTCCCAGACAAGCCATTTAAGGTAAATGGAAAGCGACTTAAGCACTATTATGGTGGGGAGGTTGACAAGCAGAAGGTCACCTCAATTCTTCCCTCTACATGATCAGAACAGAGATAGTCAAGCTAACTGACTATAACTTAGCGCTCAATGGGATGCACCCCATTATTTCTCTCCTTACCTCTTGTTTAATTATTTTTGAATCATGTCTATTGTCTCATCTTCATGTTTAATTCTTGTTAATATAGAATTTTTGATATAAGTTTTGTTGGAGCTGAATGTGCATATCATTTTGGTTAGGAGTAGCATATAGAGCATTCTTTTTGATATATTCATTCTCACATGCTATTAGTACATATTTTTATTTGAGGAGTTGTTATATCTCATATTTGTAAATGCTTTATGTGCAGGTTTAGTGAAGAATGTCATTCGCTACTGATATCATACTTCAAGTGCAGCTCAGTTCTTGTCAGGGTACAGGGCAGCGCTGCCACGCGGTTTAGTAGTTCAAATATAGCGTGTCCGCACCATCAGTAGGTATAAAAATTGCACGACCGCGCCCGAGGTCGGTTGCAAAAAAAATTTAAGTCTTTAAAATGTGCCCCACTCCACTTCTTATATCAGTTACCATTTCTTCAAACGTGCGCCTACCCATTTTCTTTTCAAAAACTGACGCCTATCTCTTCTCCTATTTCAAGCCATTTCTTTTCAAATTTCTAACTCCTCACCACTACGCATTCTACGCGTTTAATTTCCTTCCCACGTTCAAATTCTTATATACATCCATTCAGTTCCAGAGATAAAGCTAGGGTTTGTGAGAGATTATCAAAATAGCAAGTTTGGGGGTGGTAGTATACAGAACGCATTTTCTCAGTTAATTTCTTCTCTTCAGTTAGGGTTCTCTTTATCAGTTGCTATGGGGCCAAAGAGAGCACGTTCACTCACTCCAGACTCATCATCTTCAAGCAACCAAAGTGAGGACATAGTCGACCTCACCAAATTCGTCAGCCTCGATGCTCAGATGGAGTATTACAGGATAATTGCAAAAATATTTATAAAGGAGCGTGGATTCAAACTTGGGAAAGAGGATGGAGAGCTGTTGGTAATGATTAAGGAACGGTGCTGGATGGGATTGGTGTCTACACCCATGCCTTCACCGATGAGCATTGTTCGTGAATTTTATGCCAACGCGAAGGAGACTATGAGTAGACTATCATATGGTCGGGGTGTTCAAATGGATTATCGCCCACGGGCGATTCGAGGTGTGTTCAACTTACCTGATCCACCAACTGGGTGTTCAAACTAGGTAGAGGCTGAACGGTTTGAGATTGACCTAAACATGGTTATCACTGACTTGTGCGTACCGGGTACATAGTGGAATTTCAAGCCTGGCACAAATTAGCATACAAATTTCCCAAGCTCAGCCCTCAATCGCTATGCCAAAGCCTGGAATTTATTTATCTGTGCAAAACTGATGTCGTCATCCCATTAACATGACATCACAGTCGAGCGAGCAATTATTTTATGGGGAATAGTCACTGGAAAATATATTGATGTGGATCATCTGCTTAATCAGAATATGCTACGCTACATGAGGGGGAGCAGCACGGGAAGTATTCCACATGCATCAGTTGTTGCTCATTTATGTGCACGAGCGGGAATCATGTGGGCTAATGTACAAATGCAGTTTCTAAGTCAAGACATCACTCATGCCATAATTGCCAAGTTTGAGGATTGGACAGGAGGTACACCGCACCCAAGGGGAAAGGGTTTCATTCTTCCAGCCGCGTCTTCGGTACCATCCCCGCAGCCCATTGCAGCAGAAACTTCAGCCCATGCCACAGCTGAAAATGATGATCGTTGCCTTCGAAGGTTGGAGAGGAAAATGGATGCTATATATGATAATTTTTCGACCTTTGCAAATGGATTATCGCGATCTCTAGCCGAAGCTTTTGTGCAGCAAGGAACAATGCTTGAGTGGCCACAGTTCGGGACAACCGTACCTTTTCCACCGCTGGATTCACCACCCGAGGAGGGTGGCCATACTAAAAATTAGGGGAGTTTCTTATAACCCTTTACCTTCATTCATTGGGGACAATGATTATTATAAGTTTGTGGGTATTGGGTGTTTAGTAGTGTAGAGCATGTAGTTTAATTTGGATCATTTTTTCATGTTTATTATAATTTTTGCATGATAATGTGTTTAGTTTAATTGTGCTGATTTTTTTTTGTTTTTTCTTACTTATTTTCTATTTTAGTTGCATGTTTAGTTGCATAATCCCAAGTATCTAGTTAATGGAATTTTAGTTTAGCCAATGATGAATTAGAAATTTGATAGATTCTTGAATTTGGTTGATAGTTGAGCTTTGTTATAATGTTATACATGAGTTGATTCATACTTGTTGTTTAGATGCTGTCGGTTAGCACGTAAGTGTTCATGTATGCTTGTTGGTATAAGAATAATTTATTTTCTTGCTGAGAAGTAAATGTTTATTTTAAAGATAGAATTATGTAGAAAGTGGACATAGACTATGAAAACACAGATATTCAAACTTTGGGAACACATGGGTATGCTTATTAAAAAAAAAGAAAAAGAGAAAAATAATTTTTTTTACCATGGCTAGTCTTGTTTCGGGGCCTTTATTACTTGAGCAAGTACACCCGTAGGGGTGTCTCAACACCTAGCGCCCTAAGGTCTTTTATGGTCTGGGAGTCGTTGGTTGAAAGCTTGCTAAGGGGTAGCACTGTTGTTCGCCTAATGGAACGAGGCATTGCACAGTCATGGGAAAAAGAAAAGAAATCAATAAACACCGCGGGAAAGTGCGAAAATCGCCCTCATGAGTAAAAATAAAGCAGAATAAACCCATTGTTGAACCTTAGTTTGTATTGATGTGTTGGAGTAGTTTTTGTTTCATTAGTATATATAATTCTTGATTTGATCTTCAGTTTTATATCTTAAGCAGTATAACATGTGTAGTCTTTGCCTCTGTCAAGCTTATTTGTGAGCACATCACACACACACAACATCTTTATAGCGAGTTTGGATGATTTGATTATATGATGTTATGTTTGTAGCTTAGTTTGATACTTTATTCTAGAATCTGGATAATTCTCTGAGGCACACTTGATTGGAATTGCAATTTGGTTGGAAATCTTGGAACTCATTTGCATCATAGTATAGTTTGCATAACATGTAGTTGCATTATTTATTTTATTTTTGAGTGCATTGCTTGAGGGCAAACAAATAGTTCAAGTTTGGGGGTATTTGATAAGTAGGTTTTATACCTACTTATTGGTTATCAACTCACTAGAATTATGCTCAACTTAAGTAGTTTTATTATGTTTTATTTGCTTTTTGTGCTTATTTTGCAGTATGCATAGCTGGAACTCCCATAGCAACCTAAGGCGTGGAATGGCATGAAATGGCAAAGAATGGCATGGAAATAGCATTAACATGGCATGGTGAACTTGAGCTAGAATGAAGAGCAGCTGAACTACAACAAATGTGGAGAAGGATCAATGCAGTGGTAGAGTGAAGAAGAAAAGAGATGAAGGAGAATGAAGTAGCAGACAGTAGCAGCAACAAGAAGCCAGCAGAATTCAAGAAGCAGCAGCAGCGTGACCTCGCTGCCATATAGCTTAATCATGGCGCGCCTGCGCCAAAGGCATTAAAGAGGCAGATCAAGCAGTCGCGCGGTCGTGCCTCAACAACAAAGGAACATGGCGCGCCCGCGGCATACAATCGGCATAAACTCCTACAGCGTGCCCGCGCTCGATCTGCAGTGTTATACCGCACGGCCGCGCCGGTCATATTCAGTTTAAACTGCTGACTTTTTGTAATTTGAAATTTGTGCGTGTTTGTTATCTGTGAGATGATATGGTTGGTTACCAGGGACGTGATTTTAGAGTTTTTATCATTATTCCTAGGTTTAGTTCTCTAAAGAGAGGGGGAAGAATTCTCATTACTACTTTAAGCTCCTCTTTTTATTTAGATTGCTTAATAATATTAGTTTTCAATTCTGGAGATATTTGTGGATTTGAACAAGCCTGGAAACATACTTTGCAGTAGGAATTAATAGATTTTATCTCTCAATTCTCTTTAATCTCTTGTTTACATTGTTCATTTCAATGGTTTGCTATAATCCCATAATGGCTATTGGTTTAGAAATGAACTAATTCCCATTATGGGATTCTAATGGATTTCGATGCGTAGTCTAAATATGTATGTCTGATTGTGATGTAGCTTATTTAACAATGGATTGCCCATTATGGTTATGCTTAATGCTTGAATGCTTGATCACCATTCACTTTAATTGCTTGTATGGATTTGGAAAATGAAATATAAGTATAGTTTAAACCATGTTGGCATATGTTCATGAAACTTACTTGTATTAGGTTTTATGATTTGTGACCCGGATAGGCATATACCAGTTCACCGTGTATAGTCATTAAGAGAGCTTGTACTTAAAATCATTATTGCTTTAAATTCACATAGACATATAGTGAGTTTAGTAATTGTGATGCTTACATGAATTCTATCAAATGTGGATTTTGTGTATATTGGGCATAGTTAATTGAAAGATGATTATGTTTCACTTTTGTGCTCTTGACTAGCTTTCTATAATAAATAATTAAACATAGCATGAGGCTTGCATTTTATATGAAACATTAAATGAAATTAGGATCCCATTTCTCTCCAACGTGATTATCTTACCTTAGTTATTTTAATTTTTTTGTTGATAATTAATTTAGGATTCAATTTATTTGTGGGATGATCGTTTAAGCATACGAAAATAGTGATTAGGTTGTTGCATAATAGTTTAGATTTATTCACCTTTCTCCGTGGGATCGATACTTTCTTACTTTGTACTACTTGTTGACCCATGTATACTTGCATGAGTTAGAGTCCGTTTTGCTAAAACAAAAAGGAGGTGACATACATATTTTACGCAATGCGCTTAGATGTTGGTGCACAATACATCGTACGAAGGGCTTAACACCTTAAGTACGGGAGTCCCTACAGTCTAATGACTATTTAGGTTTAAGTTGAAATAAATATTTATAACCGTGGACGTAGTTCAAGGTTTTGTGACCCCTCAACATGATTCGAGGATCTTTTAAATTCTTGAGTTATTCCTAATGCTTCCCAATTATTGAGCAATTATGGAAGATTCTTGTTATTCTAAAAGGCGAATGTGGTAAGGATGATATTCCTTGGAAAGAAGTAAGTCGTAGAATGTGACACTGAATGATGAATATATTGAATAAGTGAGAAAAGAAATTTTGAAATGAGAAGGAGATGAGTTATCAAAGAATAATGTAAAACTTTTAATAGAAAAGTTAATAATTGTAGAAAGATCTTTGTGGAAAGAAAGTGGCTATAGAACCCAATGAATGAATAAAGTATTAACGTAAAATCTATTTTGATAGATTGAATGAATGAAGAATAAAAAAATAAAAAAAAATTCGAGGATGAAATTCTTAGAAAAAGGGGTGAATGTGATATCCCGAGTGTTTATAAGTTGAATAAAAGATAATGGATGGGTTAAAGAATGTATAATACTCATAATATAGTTAAGTCTAAGTAAATGTTATATAAAAAAAACTTTCAAGAATTGTTGAGAGGAACAGAAAATATAAAACCTATATTAAGGTAAGGTGTTGAAGTTATTCAATGAAGAGATTTAATGAAAACCTTAGTAAGGTAGGATTTCGGTGATTCCGAGGACAAAATCTTTATAAGGGGAGAAGAATGTAATAACCTAGAATTTTATTTATAATTTTAAATATGTATTGAATTAAATAAATATTTTTAATTGACGTGTTTGTTATTTAGTAGATATTTGTTGGATTATTTATTAGTAAGTAAATAATTCATGAGTTATAAAAATTAACTTAATTAAGATAAAAGTGTGATGAATTAAATTTATGAGATAATACTCTAATTTAACTTAATAACTAAATTAGAGAGTTATTAAGGATTATATGGTTTGCTAGAATGTTGTTTTAATTTAATTTAGTAATTAAAGTGATATGTTAATTTATTAAGTAAAATTATAATGACAATTATAATTTTGTGGTAATTAGTTTTGTTTATTTAATTAAGATTGGATATGAAAATCCAAATAAATAATGTGGAACTATAAACTATAGTATAAATGATTAATTGAAATAAATTAGAGTAGTTTTAAATGGGTTTACCAAATAAGGCTTAAAGATATTAAGTCTTTATTTTAAAAGTGTTTTGCCAAACAAAGCCTTATGACTTTTGAATTTGAATTTGAATTTGAATTAAAAAAAACAAAAACAAAAACAAAAATATATTAAATATTTTTATAACTGATACATAATTATTATATTTAATAGTATGTCAGTTTTAGACGTTTAGTTTTTTTGTGCGTTGGTTTTTACGTAAAGGTTTGGCCTAAGCCTGAGAAAGGAGAGAAGAGATTTTACAGAGAAAAATAGAGAGAAAAGATAGAATTCTCTGAGAATTGGAGAAGGGCTTTGGAAGAACAAGAAGAAAATAACCTTATTCATCATCTAATTGGGTTAAGAAGGAATTAAAATGTATTAATCCAACCTTAAAACTCTCTACTTTTGTTTGCCTCAAATATTAGGTTTCTATAAAATTAGTTTGGGTTGATGAAGGATAAGGATATATTTGTTTATAGGTGTGTATAATCTGTGGTATGTCATCTATAAACAATTTTAGAGTTATCAAATTCATAAAAATCATGTTAAGGATGAAGAGTATGAGTTTTGTTTAATATATGTATTTTGGGTCTGTTTTGAGACAAAAATATGTTAGGAGTTTATGTTATAATTGTAAAATTTGTGATGGATTCTGTTAATACGATAAGAAACGAAAAGAACGCAAGTTGAATGAATCAATTTGGTTAAGAAACGAATTCTTAGTGAATGAATTCGTTAAACATGTTAAAACATAAAAATAGAGTATGAACATATGTTTTGGGTCAAGATTTAGGCTAGTTAGTATTTCTGTAAATTGTTATAATTCTAGCATGTTGTAGTTCTGTTAATTACGAATCCATATTATCGAAAACGGACTAATTTGGATGTGTATAACTCAGGTTATGAAGATTAGAAGGAGAAAAGGTTCAAAAATCGTGAGAACAGTGAACTACAGAGTCCCGATTTTGTTATCGGGCGCAGCTGCGCTGTGCCCTAAGTCATTTGGGGCGCAGCTGCTCTGTGTCCAACGCTAAGGGTGCTAAAAAATTCAGTTTTTTTAGGTTTTTTACTGAACCGGTTGAAACCGATACCAATTTTTCGGTTTTGGGTTTTCGGTTTTTTATACTTTTCGGTACCGGTAGCGGTAATGAAAATTTTGAATTCGGTAAATACCGAAAAACCAAAAAAAAAACCGAAAAGTTGAAAAAACCCGCATTGTGAAGCTTGTCAGAGGATGCAAGAATTAGGAAAAGTAGATTATGCACTGGCAAGGCTGTAGTGGATTATTTCATGTGGACTAAATAATGTGGGTGGGTCTAAACTCTGGAGTCTGGACCACTTTACATGGACATTTGGAGTTTAGCGGTAACCAAAAATTTCAAACTACAATTACTATTTATTACAACTATGATAGTTAAATACTCTTAGACTAACAATTGTAATTAGTATTTGTAAGAATGTAATTTACTAGTCTCATTTCTTAGTTTTAGAAAAATTTGTTAATATAAAAAAAATTATTTAATTATTGAGGTATAACCGAAAATCGAACCGAAAAAATTGGTACTGACTTTGTACCGAACAGGTACCGAAACCGGTTATTCGGTACCGGTACCGGTTCTTGATTTTCTAGGTTTTTTGGTTCGGTACCGGTTCATTTTTTTTGGTACCGGTTCGGTTTTTTACCGATGAGCACCCCTATCCAAGGCTTAATTATGCGCAAATGTGCCCAAAGTGTGTCAGGTGTGACTATTTTGACTTCCTATAGTAAAACAGTCATAACGTTTTCATACGAACTCCAATTAAGGAAATTCAAGATGATCCGGAATGAGGACGAATAGACCTACAACATTTATTCTTTAAGATTTTAGATTTGAGGTCGGGAACAGGGGTCAAAATGGTCATCTTTAGGACTGTTGTGTTTTCGGGGACAATCGGAGGGCGTCGGGCATGCACGTATGTAAGTGTATTGCTTCTGACGATAAAATATGTTGTTCTAAGTTATAAAACATAAATGTTAGTAAATATAATGATGCTTAACATTAATAAATGATGTATTAGATAAGTTATATAAGTATACTAAGCATACATAAGAGAGACAAATCAATAATGATTCCTAGCAAGACTTAAACACTTGAATGAACTTCGAGTATGAAATATTGTGAGATATAAGTCGAAAGTTAACACAATCAAATTGAACATTGTGTATTGATTAATAAGAAGGGTTATGGGATGTAGAGTAAAGTTTATATTACAACTACTATGCATTGCTATATGACTAATAGTTGATGTGTATGATTATATAATTGTGTAGGGCACGCGAAGTGCAGATAACTGTAAGCTGTTAAACTGTTATTGGAAAATAATGATCAATGCAAGTCTTTTAGTTTCTATTTACTATGTGAACGTGATGATGAACTGTTTTAAATATTTGTTGCAAAGAGCATGATGTGTTCTATATATATTGAATGTATGAAACGTTAAAGACAATTTATGACTACGTTGATTGAATAATGAAGGTTGATTGAGTAAGGAACTCAATCTTTATACTTGTTATATGAACTGCAGCATGTTTGTTATGTTAGTATAATGTTTATGGGATGTATATGATAAGCATGTTATTATGTGCTACATGATGCATGAAAACTGTTAGATTTGTTGGGCTGTTGAGCTCAACCTTGAAAATAACCACTTTTGCAGGTTAAGGATTCAAGGTAACGTTATGTGCTACTTGAAAGACATGAGTCAGATGTGATACTTGAAGATTTATACATTTTGACTGAGTTATTATTATTTGAACCATGTTTAAGGTTCTGAATAATGTATAATGTTTAATAGATGTTGAGTTATAAAATTTAAGTTTTGTTTGTTGTGTGAAAGGGTATTGAACCTGGATGTAAGTTTTATTTATTAACTTTGATAAGGTGAGTAATAAGCTAAATATGGTTTAAAGGTAGGTAATGATAAAGGTTTTGAGAAATGTACTTGATAAGTCACAATGATTATGTAATGATAAACTGTCAAGTTTGAGTTATTTGATATGTAAAGGTTATCGGATTGAAATATAAAATTTTATATAATAACTTTGATGAAGCGAATCATAAAATAACTTGATTCAAAGATGTGTATATGATAACGGTTTTGATTCAGGGAATTAAAGTAAGAAGATAGAAAAGTATTTAAATTATTTCGCATTTTATTAAGTTTAACATCGAAAAATGATGTAAAATCAGTAGTTAGACATGTTATTAACGACCGAAGTTGATAGTTTAATTGTATGAATTTTGTGGTCGTTACAATTTATACATACGGTACTATTCATGACAGAATTTAATTTTCTTTTCTGTCCAAATTATTTTTGATATATGAATATCATTCTTGAATTTTACTTCACAAATAGTTATCATGTTGACAATTTGGACATATTTGAACTCTGGATAAATTGAATTAGAATTCCCTAATATTTATCCTTTATATCACTTGATTGAATCTTTATATCATTGTTATCATCCTCATGCTTATACTGGAAGTCATCTTTGGCCCGTAGTGCAAAGATGGACTATTGATTGGTATGATTATGTCCAGAAATTATGTATTGGTATAATCATAACCTTTAATGTTACAAATAAGGTTTGTGGTGAAAGTCCTCTTTGGCCCGTAGTGCATAGATGGACATATGTTTGGCATGATCATGACTACTAGTGATAAGAACAAATATCCTTGGCCCGTAGTGCATGGATAATTTGTTGATTTGAAATATTTATTGAATGATGTTACATGGATAAAATATTGATGATGGACTTTTAAATCATAGAAGATAGTAGATTTCATTATCTACTTGACTCTTATAATGGATTACTGTTTCCGCTCCTGTTGTACTCTAAAACTTGTTGTCTATTGCATTCTATCAGATTTTTCCCTGTTGAGGACTAATGATAATTTGTTATATATTATTTTAGTCATAATATTTTTTACTAGGCTAGTTGAGCTCACCCTTTTCCTTTTAGTTCCATTGTTCTTCTCAGGAGGCAAGAATATAGCTGGGACTAGTCGGGGGTGTGGAGTGATGGTTCAAAATGATTATTATAGCAGTCCTCACTATTTTGTAAAATAGTGTATCAATAATTGTAATGGGAACTTTATTTGAGTTTGGATATTGTCTAAAAGACAATATTTGTATTAAAACTCTCAGCATATGTGTTGTCGTATTTAGTATAATAGTTGTATTAACGAAATTTGTATTTGGTTTCTGTACAATGTATTTGGCGACTCAAAATGAGTTGTGTGGACCGAATGTGGGGGCGTCACAACCTATATGAACTCGAGAGATGAAGAATGGGTTTAGACTTAATCATAATAGCATGTGATTGTGATTTCTACTTTTTGTTGGGATTCATAATTTATATCTAGGATAGAGATATACCTATACATCGCATGTAATCTTATGAGAACTTGGGATTAAACCTTCTTTAATTGTAATTCACATAGAGATATAGTGAATTAGTTAATTAGGGTGTTCTGCTTAATTCTATCATCTGTGGATTTAAGTTGATATGAGTATAGTGCATCGAGAGATGGTTATATCTACTTTTGTGTTCTTGATTAATGAACTGGAATAGTTAATTTGAATTAAAATGAAGTATGACAATCTAAGTGAAGCATAAAGTGAAATTGTAGGCTTAATTCTCCAATATCTGATTAAAGTTTGTAGTAGTTAGTTGGTTTTTCTTTATTTAGTAATTTTCCATTAATTTCATTATTAAATCATTAGTTTAATAAAATTGAGATAATACAAGATTGGTAATTGTTAGGATAAAATTCATTATTTATCTTTTTGGGAACGATGTTCTATTTATCATTATATTACTTGTTGATTATGTATACTTGCGTGCCATGCGTAATTATATTTTACACACAACAAGTTTTTGGCACCGTTGCCAGTGATAGATAATTGAGTATATTACTTTCAATATCAATTTAATTATATCAATTTTAGTCAAACAATTATTTTTTCTTTTTCTTTTTATTTTATTTCTTATTTCAGGTTCTCTTGAATAGTGCATGCAAACTCGGTCAAAGAAGCCAGACTTATTACCTTACGAGGACAATATCGAAAGAAGGTTTCAACAGTTGAGTAAGTGGATAAAAGAGACTGGAGAGAACTTTGAAAAATAAGAAACAATGGCTGCGGAAGATCAGAAAGCACTGAAGGATTATGCCACACAAGGGTAACCGACATTCAGTCGAGTATTACCAGACCTGCGATTATTGCTAACAATTTTGAGATAAATCCTGGTATAATACATATGATCCAGAACTTGGTGCAGTTTGGGAGTTTGACTAACGACAATCCGAACGAGCATCTTGTGAGCTTTCTGGAGATTTGTGAGACTATCAAGTACAATGGGGTATCGGATGATGCAGTGAAACTTCATTTGTTCTCATTCACACTGCGAGATAAGGCAAAGAGCTGGCTACATTCATTGCCAGCAGGTTCAATTACTATTTGGGATGACCTAGCTCAAAAGTTTCTAGCAAAATTCTTCCCACCAGGGAAGACAGTAAAAATGAGGAATGATATTACTACATTTGAACAATAGCACGGGGAGTCACTATATGAAGCTTGGGAGAGGTATAAAGAGTTATTGAGGAAATGACCACATCATGGATTGCCCAAGTGGTTGTAGATGAACACCTTCTATAATAGGTTGAACAGTAATCTTCGGACTAGCATAGACGCAATGTCGGGAAGAGCATTTATGGCTAAGAGATTTGAAGAGGCATATAATTTGATTGAGACTATGACATCTAATAACTACCAGTGGCCAACTGCAGGGATGACTCAACCGAAGGCAGCTGGAGTGTTAGAAGTGGATGGAGTTACAGCCTTAGCACCTCAGATTTCTGCGCTATCAAAGAAAATGGATGCCCTCATGGGAGTACAGGTTCAACAAGTAGCTTATGTGTGTGAGTTGTGTGCGGGAGAACATCCGACAAATCAATGTGCTATAAATCTGGCAGCAGTTCAGTTGTAGGTAGCTATAATCAACCACCTAATCCATATCAGAATACCTACAATCCGGGGGCAAGGAACCATCCTAATTTTTCATGGAGCAACAATCAAAATCAGCAGCAAGATCCATAATCATCATACCCCCCTCGGATTTCAAAATCAGCATCAACAGTCAGCTCCGCAACATGAGAAGAAGTCAGATTTGGAGGAGCTACTTTTGAAGTATATATCCGGTAATAAAACGACAATGAAAACTCAGGCAGCTACAATTAAAAATCTGGAAAATCAAATTGGATAGCTTGCGATGGCCTTGAATAATAGACCTCAAGTGTATCTTCCTAGTGATACTGAACAGAATCCTAGAGGTGGTCATGAGCAGTGTAATGCTATCACGCTTAGGAGTGGAAAAATATTGGTTTCATATTCTGATAAGGATTGTGAAAATGACGGGAGAGATTCGACAAGGAAGGTTAAGGAAATAGTTATGGAAAAGCCGAAGGAAGAAAAACATAATACAGTCACACCACATGTGCCTTTCCCTCAACGTTTGAAAATTCAAAAGCTCAAGAACCAGTTCTCCAAGTTCATGGACATCTTTAAATAGTTGCACATTAATATTCTGTTCACCGAAGCAAAAGAGCAGATGCCACGCTATGTCAAGTTTATGAAAGATATACTTTTAAGGAAACGCAAGCTTGATGAATTCGAAATAGTGGCGCTAACTGAAGAGTGTAGTGTAGCTCTGCAGAAAAAGCTCCCCCTTAAGTTGAAAGATCCGGGGAGTTTTACTATTCCTTGTGAAATTGGTAATTAGGATGTGGGAAGAGCCCTATGTGATCTAGGAGCAAGTATAAACCTTATGCCACTGCCCATATATAGAAAGTTGGGCTTAAAGGAAGCAAAGCCAAAAAATATCAGTTTATAACTCGTAGATAGATCGATAACTTATCTGTTGGGAATAGTAGAAGACGTGTTGGTAAAGGTTGACACATTGATATTTCCAGCTAATTTTGTGGTGTTAGACTTTAAAGAAGATAAGAATATCCCTATCATCTTGGGAAGACCATTCCTTGCAATGGGACGAACACTAATCGACGTGCCTAATGAAGAATTGACCATAAAAGTGTTCGATCAAGAAGTGAAAATTAAAGTGTTTGAAGAAATTTCAATCCCAAATGATAAGGAAGAGAGCGATTTGGTCGAAGTGTTTACACATGTGAGACACAAGGATCGTAAAGAGATTGGTGGTCTAAAAATGCTCATTAATGATATAAAGTCAAATTTGCCTCCAGTAATACAGTTGAACGGGCATGCAACAAAGCAGTGTTGGTTATGTGCAGTACACAAATAACATGCCAAAAATATCCCGACCGATCCATATTAGTAACAGGGAGTAGTCAGGCTGAAAGACTTAAAATCAGGCGCTTATTGGGAGGCAACCCAATGTTTATGTTATTTCAGTATTTAGTTTAAAATTTTACAATTCAGTATACTAGTTATCAATGTTAGTAATTAGTTGTCATTGTTTTTTGTAATTCATAGGATAGTTAGTTAGTTAGCTCATTAGTTAGTCAATGTGTGTTAATCACAACTTTCTTGCTCAATCTCCATATTACTTTCTCTAATTATAGGTTTTATATGATTTTAGATACTAAGAGTGAAGTTAACGAGCATGCAGGGCAAAATTAAAAGCAAAAAGTATGTCTGGCAGGAAAATACACCCCGCCCCGGCAGGGCATTATAGCTGAAAAACTCCCGCCTCGGTGGGGTATTATAGCTGAAAAACTCCCGCCCCGGTAGGGGTGGCCTCTGTATTATCCCTCCCCGACGGACTCCCAAAGAGCAAAGGTGCTCGCCCCAGCGGGGGGTGTGACACCCCCAAATTCGGGTACTTCCATTCCCACATGATTTGGTGTTCATGATACAACATCATATATCTATCTACCCATAATAAGTGCAAACCATGCAATAGATAGAAATAAATCCTCCCCTTATGGGATTACAACATCTGAATAATAAATACAATCCCAGGTCATACTAACCTTAAACATCTATGGAGAAACATAAATAAATAATAAGTCTTAAACAACATTAACATAAGTCTTAACATATAAATTCAACATCACATAAACAACAAGTCTTCATCACTTGTTAATCTTGCCCTTGCCTTTGCTAGTAGAAGGTTCGTCTGTTCTTTCATTCTTAACTGCAATGTTATTATTCGCAAGAGTGAGCGCAATTGCCCACAAGTATAATAATGAAAGTAACAATGTAATAACATGCGAGTGAATCAAAGACTTCTGAAATAAAGTTCAACTTTTGAATCAAGAATGAATACCAAGAATCAAAAGAAATCTGAGGGTCATAAGACCTTGAACTATGTCCTAGGTTATCAAGGGTTATACTTGAAACCTTTAACAGTCATAAGACTATGGACTCTTCTTCTCGTACTTAGGGGGATCATCCCTTAGTACCATACTGTGCACAATATCTTAACGCTAATGCATAAGTAAATCCCCTTGCAGGGTTGTTCATCTCAGTTTGACATTAGAGTCCTCACCAAAGGAAGTTTGGTTTGGATAAATCAATAAGGGTTCTGAATTTAGAACATTCATCAATTATGGACTAGTTGAATCAATAAGGATTCGCTAGTTTAACAAGGTTCAACAATAAATGTTATTTATAATGAATAACAGTCTCGATAGGTATACAATAGAACAATCACTGTATAACAGAATCATACTTTGAAAAGATAGTAAATCTTTAACATAACAAATGAACTTGATTTATAAACTTGAATAATGAAATTAAATAGGGATAGGAAACTTGCCTTGTGCGTAGATTACACTTTAATTAAACTCGTTCTTCGATATAAATCCTACATACCATTTCCATTCATAACTCTAGTTAATTATAATGTAACTAGTCATCATAAATTCATTCTCTTTGTCTAACTTTGATTATGACCACACTTAGACAAATTACTACATTCCTTGTCACATAATTTACACTTCACGAATAACAAACTAATTATGTATTCAATAATTCAATTCACATGCAATTATGTTATTTACATGTTAAGCATCTATTTTAACATCTCATTATAGTTCTAACATATTTCTATGTTCATTAATTTAGGTTAACATCACATTCAAAGACTTGAACACTTAAAAAAAAATTTACTTCTGAACATTCTGGAGAGTGGCGCTGTGGCGCCACTTTTATACTTGTACTCAGCGCTGCGGCCAGACTCTTGGCGCTGCGGCGCGGGACATCAGTTCTGGAGTTGGCGCCGCGGCGCGAAACTCCAGATTTTGATTCTCAGTTCGCGAAGAACACAGAGTTCAGCGAAATAAACTCTACATGGTCATTAATTTCACCAATTTAACATACCTACATGCTAGAATTCGTATATAATCATTACCCAACATTTATAGAATGATTTTAACCCATTAAAACACATAATTACAGAATTAAATTATGTAAATTTCACTATTTTTGATGTTCTTAAAGGTTTTGAACATAAATCATACAAATTAACACTATGAATTCGTTATAACACCGAATCTGTTCATTTAAAGTTTGGTCTCTTCGTATCAACATGCATAATAACATACAAGCATAAATTTTACAAAATAATTTATGTTTGACACATTATAATCACGTATAAGGGCCATATGGCCATAACCCATACTCTGTAAATTTTGAAGCAATCATATATGATGTATTTTCATGAACTGATGATGTGGAAACCTATATAATATATAATTAAATACGATATGATACATCATAACACATACACAGCCTATAATCATTACTCTTTTCTCAAATACAGAGGTTTAAACAAAAACTTTGAAAGCCATTTTCATAAAATCTTAATGACGTAAAAGAGAAATTGGGTTTGGAGAAATTACCTAGAGTATAAAGTGTATATTTGTAGACTTAGATGCTTTCTTCAATCACTGAGTTTCTCACAAATTCTCTGAATTTTCTCTAAAATCTCTCTGGCTCTCAGTTTTGCTTTTCCAAACTTAGCAATAATGAAAAGGGAAAAATACGTATAATAATAAGGGAAAGGAACTGACGCTCATAATGGTCAGTTAACCCAATAATGGGTAACTGCTTCCAACCACTACTAGGGCCTTGTTTGGCTGGTCAAGAATAGGTTTCAAAATCATTTAATTTAATAAATCTCTTATACTATAGTTTAAATCGTGTCACATCTAATTATACAATAACTCAAATATATTATTTAATTTAATTTGAATAAAATATAATAATTTCTCATTAATTCACATAGTCATATAATTAATTTTCTCATTAATTATAAAATAATATTAGGCTTATTAAATATTTCCTTTAATTTAATAAACTCACATAATTACATACTTTGAATAATAATTATTCTCCACATTAATTTAATAAATATAACACATATAATTAAATTAATCTACCACAACTTCATCAATTAATTATTTAATCTAATAATTAAATCATCGAAAATATTTATTTAATTCAATAAATATTAAAATTAAATTACAAAAATCTTGTTCGTCATATCTTTCCTCCCTTAAAAGGATTCTGTCCCCAGAATCACCAATCAATTAATTCAACTCGTTACATTCTCTCCTCCTTACAAAGATTTTGTCCTCAGAATCATTTACACACAATTAAGTAAATAAATGAGGGTAATTCTTCATCATATTCTCTTCGAGTTCCCACGTAGCTTCTTCAGCGTTGTGGTTCCTCCAAATTACCTTAACAGAAGGTATTACTTTATTTCTGAGAACTTGTTATTTTCTATCGACAATTTGAACAGGAATTTCTTCGTAAGATAAGTCTTTTTCAAAATGTAGGGGTTCGTATTCAATTACATGCTTGTAATCTTGTTTGTAGGGTCGTAAAACTGAAACATGGAAGATGTTGTGGACATTCTCGAGTGCTGGAGGTAGGGCTACCTCATACGCAACTTCTTCGATTCTTCGCAGTACCTCAAATGGTCCAATGAATTTTGGGCTTAATTTTCCTTTCTTTCTAAACATGATCTTTCCCTTCCAGGGAGAGACCTTTAAGAACACATAACTACCCGGTTCAAACTCAACATTCTTACGGTGTGGATCGGCATTTTTCTTCTGCTTATCTTGAGCTGCTACCAATCGTGTTCGAATTACTTTGACTATTTCTACTGTCTGTTGTACCAATTCTGGTCCTAGCAACTGTCTTTCACCAACTTCATCCCAGTAAAGCGGAGTTCTGCACTTTCTGCTGTATAATGCTTCATATGACGGCATGCCAATACTAGCATGGTAACTGTTGTTGTAGCCAAACTCTACAAGTGGTAGGTGATCGTCCCAATTACCTTTGAAGTCCATTACACAAGCTCTTAACATATCTTCTAATGTCTGAATCGTTCTCTCGCTCTGTCGATCTGTCTGAGGGTGATATGTTGTACTCATTCACAATTGCATACCCATGCATTCCTGTAAACGTTTCCAGAAGTTCGATGTAAAGCGCGGATCCCTATCGGAAACAAATGATACCGGCACTCCGTGCCTCGAAACAATCTCTTTTACATATAACTTTGCCAACTGATCTAAGTTGAATTTGATTTTGATCGGAAGGAAGTGTGCAGATTTCGTCAGTCGGTCAACGATAACTCATACTGCGTCGTAGCCATTCTGAGTCGTTGGAAGGCCAACCACGAAGTCTATTATAATATGTTTCCATTTCCATTCTGGGATCTCCAACGGTTGTAGCAACCCACTTGGTCTCTGATGTTCTGCTTTCACTTTCTGACAGGTCAGACACTTGGCAACACACTCTGTAACATCACGTTTCAAATTCAGCCACCAGAAAAGTTGTCAAAGATCTTGATACATCTTGGTACTACTAGGGTGAATCGAATATCGCGAGCTATGAGCCTCACTCAAAATGTCTTCCTTAATCATTGGTATTGGCGGTACCCAAATTCTACTTTCAAATCTCAGTATTCCTTCTTTGTCCATCTTAAATCTCGGTTCAGTTCCTTTAGATATCTTCCTTATCACCTTTTTGTATTCATCATCCTGAAGTTGAGCCGCCTTAACTTTATCCAGTAGGGTTGTACCAGATTGCATCTAAAACAGTTTCTCATCTATTTCCATAGGATACTTCACTTCCAACTCCAGTTTCTCCATTTCTGAAATTAGTTCCTCCTGAGCGGTCAACATCATCAACTTTTCCCGACCCTTCCTACTTAAGGCGTCCGCAACCACGTTTGCCTTACCCGGATGGTATAAAATCTCACAATCGTAGTCCTTAATTAATTCCAACCACCTTCTTTGGCGCATATTCAGTTCTTTCTGTGTAAAAATATATTTCAGACTCTTGTGGTCTGTATATATTTCACACTTCTCCCCGTAGAGATAGTGCCTCCAGATTTTTAAAGCAAAAACCACTGCAGCTAACTCCAAATCATGGGTCGGATACCCCTTCTCATAATCTTTCAATTGTCGTGATGCATACGCAATGACTCTACCGTTCTGCATAAGTACACAGCCAAGTCCCTTATGCGACGCATCACTATAAACCACAAAATTTCCTGTATCGTCCGGAAGAGACAACACATGTGCTGTACTCAACCTCTTCTTCAATTCTTGAAAGCTTTCCTCACACTTCTCCGTCCAAACAAATTTTACAGCTTTTATAGTCAAATTTATCAACGGAGTTGCGATCTTGGAAAAATCCTGAATGAATCTTCTGTAATAACCTGCCAATCCAAGAAAACTTCTTACTTCCAACGGTGTCTTCGGCTAATCCCAGTTAATCACAGCTTCAACCTTGGAGGGATTCACCGAAATTCTGTCCCTATCGATCACATGTCCAAGAAATTGTACTCGCTCGATCCAGAATTCACATTTTTAAAATTTGGCATACAACTTCTCCCTTCTCAACACTTCCAACGTTAATCTCAAATGCTCTTCATGTTCTTCCATGGTTTTCGAATATACCAAAATATCATCTATAAATACCACTACGAACTTGTCCAAAAACGGCTTGAACACACCATTCATTAGTCCCATAAATGCTGCAGGAGCATTCGTTAGACCAAACGACATTACTAAAAATTCGTAGTGACCATATCGTGTTCTGAACGCTGTCTTCGGTACATCCTCTGGTCTCACCTTTAGTTGATGATAACCACTTCGCAAATCTATCTTGGAAAAGTATTTCGCTCCCTTCAGTTGATCAAACAGATCATCGATCCTCGGTAATGGATATCTATTCTTAATCGTGACCTTATTCAGTTCTCTGTAATCAATGCAGAGTCGCATCGATCCATCCTTCTTTTTCACAAACAATACCGGTGCTCCCCACGGCGATACGCTCGGTTGAATGTACTTCTTGTCCAGTAATTCTTGTAGTTGTACCATCAATTCTTTCATTTCTATCAGCGCTGCGACGGGACTTTTATACTTGTACTCGGCGCTGCGACGGGACTCTTGGCGCTGTGGCGTGGGACTTCAGTTCTGGAATTGGCGCCGCGGCGCGAAACTCCAGATTTTGATTCTCAGTTCGCAAAGAACACAGAGTTCAGCGAAATAAACACTACATGGTTATTAATTTCACCGATTTAACATACTCACATGCTAGAATTCGTATATAATCATTACCCAACATTTATAGAATGATTTTAACCCATTAAAACACATAATTACAGAATTAAATTATGTAAATTTCACTATTTTTGATGTTCTTGAAGGTTTTGAACATAAATCATACAAATTAACACTACGGATTCGTTATAACACCGAATTCGTTCATTTAAAGTTTGGTCTCTTCGTATCAACATGCATAATAACATACAAGTATAAATTTTACAAAAAAAATTATGTTTGACACATTAAAATCACGTATAAGGGCCATATGGCCATAACCCATACTCGATAAATTTTGAAGCAATCATATACGATGTATTTTGATGAACTGATGATATGGAAACCTATATAATATATATTTAAATACGATATGATACATCATAACACATACATAACCCATAATCATTACTCTTTTCTCAAATACAGAGGTTTAAACAAAAATTTTGAAAGCCATTTTCATGAAATCTTATTAACGTAAAAGACAAATTGGGTTTGGAGAAATTACCTAGAGTATAAAGTGTATATTTTTAGACTTAGATGCTTTCTTCAATCACTGAGTTTCTCATAAATTCTCTGAATTTTCTCTAAAATCTCTCTGGCTCTCAGTTTTGCTTTTCCAAACTTAGCAATAATGAAAAGGGAAAATACGTATAATAATAAGGGAAAGGAACTGACGCACATAATGGTCAGTTAACCCAATAATGGGTAACTGCTTCCAACCACTACTAGGGCCTTGTTTGGCTAGTCAAGAATAGGTTTCAAAACCATTTAATTTAATAAATCTCTTATACTATAGTTGAAATCGTGTCACACCCAATTATACAATAACTCAAATATATTATTTAATTTAATTTGAATAAAATATAATAATTTCTCATTAATTTACATAGTCATATAATTAATTTTCTCATTAATTATAAAATAAAATTAGGCTTATTAAATATTTCATTTAATTTAATAAACTCACATAATTACATACTTTGAATAATAATTATTCTCCACATTAATTTAATAAATATAACACATATAATTAAATTAATCTACCACAACTTCATCAATTAATTATTTAATCTAATAATTAAATCATCAAAAATATTTATTTAATTTAATAAATATTAAAATTAAATTACAAAAATCTCGTTCGTCACAAGGGGTTTACCCCACTTCGGCGGGGGTTTATAGTGTAAAATGAGCCCGCCCCGATGGGCCTGACAAATTCCAATTTTTAAAAACCCCTTATCAGACGCGACTCTTCCCACTTCTATCTTACATAACCGAAACCTAAACCCATGAAACCCTCCCATAACTCCCATTATGCACCAAATTCATCCCCATATCACCATTCCTTTATATACCTAATTGCAAATTCATCAAATACATACCAATTTTGAGCTTTCCATCACAAAATTAGGGTTTCATCACCATTGTTAAACTCTCAAAGCAAAGGAGTGGGAGAAGGATCTGAGATTGGAAGGGAAACATCCTTATTTGCCAAACACCAACGACTTATACAATGGGTAAGCATTTTTAGTTGATCTTCCTCATACTTGGTACTTGTTCTTTAATTTGGGGGTAAATTTTGTTCTCTTTGGTTATATACACACTAAGTGTTCGACGAAAAGCCTATGTAACAAAGTTTGGGGGATTTTGTTCAAATTGATACAATATGGCTCCTAAGAAACCTGTCAAAAGACAACGGGGTGAAGGCTCCTCACCACCTATATGGAGTTTCGATAAGAGAAAGTTTGTCAGTGCCGCGGCGGCGGACAAATTTGACTATTTAGCCTCGAAGGCACTGACACCAAAGCGTGAATTGAGGCCTGAATCCTTTGATGGGCAGATGCAGCGATAAATTTATGAACACGGTTGGGACACATTTATCGATCAACCTGAACTTGCGATAGTGACGGTAGTTAAGGACTTTTATGCGAATGTGGAGGATAAAGCTCCATTTGTGGCATTCATCCGAGGTAAGCATGTGTCGTTTAGTTCAGAGGTGATCAATGAGTTCTATGATGTGAGGGCCTCAATCGTATGTTAATATGCCCAGTTGAGAGATGGTAATCCAGATTATGACCAAATTCTGACAGAGATTTCAAAGCCCGACACTACATGGGTCAAAGGCAAGAGAGGAGGATATACTTAAGTTTGTACGGGAAGATTTGGTATGCCTTTCTGTGTGCAAAGTTGTTTCCATCCCAGCACACTAGCGAGGTGACAAAGGAGAAGCTTTTACTGCTTTATTCAATCGTGAAGGACTTTGATGTCAATATTGGGGAGGTCATCAGTTTTTCCATCAGGCATTATCTGCGAGGCCCATTTTTAGGGGGGTTGCCTCATCCATCACTAATTTGTGGATTATGTCATCAGTCAGGCATGCGATGGATGGCAGATAAGCCTGTACAGTAACCTCTGCAGCTGCTAGACCCATGGTTAATTGCAAAATATTCGGTTTATCCAGGAGGCGAATCACATCGTCGTGGGCTTGGTTTTATATTTCTAAAGGTTTCGGAGGAGGAGTAGGCAGAAGTCGATTCAGAGGATGAGGAGTTTTGGGTTGATGAACTGTCTAAGGGTGAGGATGCTGCTGCGCCTGGTGCTTCTAGGAAGACCAAGTATATGTTTAGTACACAGTTTAGAAGCTTGCAGCACCATATGGATGCCAGAGATACGATTGAAGATCGAAAGTTAAAGTGAATTACAGCCAGACAAGACCACGCCTTTGCTACACAAAATGCATTCAATGAAACCTTAGAAGAAGCATTTACTCATTTGAACCCTGCTGCTAAACCATCCCAGTTCCTTATTCCTCAGCCACTGCCAGCCTATCTACCTTGTGAATCGGATGTCGAGGAGGTGCCACCTACTGCCTAGCCATTTCAGAGAAGTCCTCTTGTACTTTATTTCTATATATTTAACATTGAGGACATTATTTTGTTTAAAGTTTGGGGGTGTTTTGTTATTTGCATGAGCATATGTAGTTTTGCATTGTTAGTTCATATTTAGTATAATTTGCATTGCATGTTAGTGTTATTATAGTGTAGCTTTCATTGTAGTTTAGTTTTTGTAAATAGTTTTCGTTTTTAGTTATTTATCGTAAAATTTTTTTTTGAAAAATGGATAATCATAAAAATATTAGTTAAATGTTAATGTGTTGCATTTAATTAGTTCATTTTGCATGATTCCAGTTTGTTAGATATTTGAAGTTGATTTGGCCGATGATGAGACTGGAATTGCTTAGACAAGAATTGGTATCGACAGCCATGGCTTAGATGTAATTTCATATCATAACCTAAATCTTTGCGTTTTTGAAACTGATGTAATCAAGATAGCACAAAAGAATGACTATGTTGACTGACTTAGTTTAAATATACACATAATTAACTTCTTAAGGGAAATTGAGGTTTAATGAAAGAAATTCAATGAATTAGTGGTGAAGGCTAAGATTAGGCAGAAACCTAAGTTTGGGGGAAGTATGGGATCTATCTATGTAAAAAAAAGTGAAAAAAAGAGAGAAAAGAAATGGAAAAAAATATGAATAAACACTGTGACTAGTTTAGTTCTGTAGCCTTTGTTACTTGAGTAAGTACGCCCGAGGGGATGTCTCTACACCCAACGCCCTAAAGCCATCTGGTTTGGGAGTCGTTAGTCAAAAGCTCGATAATGGGTAACACTAAAAAGCCTAAGAGAACTAGACATTGCATAGTCATGAGTAAAGTAAAAATACGAGAAAAAGAGTAAAAAGCCCCCGTAAGTGAATAAGAAAGCAAAAATATCCCATATTGACTTCTATTTTGGCATCTGCTGAGTTTTAGCCGGATCTTTGGTTGTTTGCGAATTTCTTGACGTTAAACTGTGTTTTCTCTTTAAAGAAATGTATTATGTGTCTTATTTGATTTACAGTCAGTTTCCATGGTTGTTGTAAGAACCCGGATTTTTAGAAATTATTAAATAAGAATTTAATGAATAAAATTCTTAAGTGTGAAATGGGTTCGAATAAAAATATTTATGTGATACGAGGTATGTAGGAATGTGTTACATAGGGTAATATGAACTATGTAATATGTGATTTTGTGATTAATATATTTATTATTATTATATATTGTTATTTATCGCAGAGATAATTCAGTTGAGATAAAAGAAGTTGATAAAATTTCCTATCGATATTTAAATAGTTAATAGGATTATTTTATCATAGTAAGTGGGTGACATTAATGTATAATCGTCATTTTCTTGTGTATGTGTACTGATAACTGGTATGATTAATAATATAGTAAATATATTAAAACGTATTCGCTATATGTAAATAAATTGATGGAAACAATTTATTATAATAGAAAATAAACTTATTATCTATTTTCTATATATAATATATGTACATGTGTCGTACATATAGTTAATTGATATTATATTAACAATAATATCTTGAGACAATAAGCAAATTAATTTCTAATTGTAAATGTCTTTATTCGGAGAAAACATAATATGTATGTTATGACAAAATACATAATTTCTAATGTATTTTCAAGGGAGTTAATTAATGAAAGAAAACTAAGTTATTTTAATATATTAAATAACTTAAGTTATTATTTTATCGTGGATGTTATCATTTAAATAATTAATAGAGTATATATTAATTATTATAAGCGTAAAGGTTATACTTATAATTAATTGAGGTAGTTTAGCATTTAAATGCTTGAGACACATAAATATTTTATTGAAAGAATAATAAGTGTGGAGAATGAGAGAAGCTTAAGATCGAGCTTGTGAAATATGCCTTGTGTGGCACAGTGATGGGATATATTAATGATGATATTAATTAACGAATGATTTATTAAGTGAACAATTAATCTATATTAATTGTTAATTGTTGTTAATTATTATCGTAGAATATTAATTAATTATTATAGTATGTTGCCAAGGCTAGTACTAGTGTAATAATAAGAAAATTGATTAAGAATATAATCGGAAATTGTATTGATGAGGAATGAGATATATTGTCTTATAATATTAATTATTGTTACGGATAATATACTAGTATCTAGTAATTATTTGATGGTATATTGAATTATTTTTATTGCGAGTGATAGCATGATAATAAGTATATTAGTTATAAATATTATAAGATTTACATTTATTGTGATAATTAACCATATAAACGCTAATCAATTGTTATAGAGATTAATAATTGATTTACGAGGAATGGATTAATTAATACTATTAATTAATTGATAAGATAAGTAATTTATTAATTTCTATGTGCAAGTATGCGATATTAAAAGTATAACGTATGGTAGTTAACTATATATTATACGAAGTGTAAAGTGTGGTGTGACTATATTATATAGAAACCATATATTAAGATTTATTAATCGATATCACATGAAACGTTGTGATTGGACATATTAAAACTATATGATATGAATACATCATGAAATGTGTATGTGACAATGTAAGTGTGTGAACATCAAAATAGTACATCACAAGTATATTGTAAACATTTATTGATTAATAAAATTTAATAATAAAGGAGACAATATAATGTGATAATACCCGATAGAATTATATCCGGTAGGATGAGATATATATAGATGATATATGATACATTGTAATTAAAAATTACATTTGTAATTTAATTATAACCTAAGTTATATGGGAGGAATAGTATACATATATTATATAACTTAGTGTACTTATTATATGACTAAGAGTTGGGCATAAATGATTTATACTTACAAGTTACTGAGGTTTGTTTGTCCCATATTAAGTGTCCAATTGCTCTTCCTTTTCTCATTCACGTGAACTCTAGAGACTAGCCTACTCTTCCCTCATTTTCATCAAAGTGCAGCAAATAATTTCGAAGGGAGTGGGCAACAAGATGGGATTCAACAACCACTCACCAACTCTTCCTTAACCATAATACAATTCTCATTCCCGTTGGTTTGAATTAGGGAGCAAAGCTATGGGCTGTGTTTTGGGTTTTCTATATATAGAGCATTCCCTTCTCCCTCATTACACTTGCTAAGATTCTAAGTTGAGTTTGTATAAGTAAGTGAATAGAGAGTGAGTGTACTGATATCGAAGGAGAGTGGTATAACATCAATTGTTTCACAGAGGTATAATTTCTATATTTTCCCACTCATGTTCATCAATGGCAATTATTTTGATTCTTGCTAATTAGATGTTAATTGGTTTGGAGAATAGTTGTTAATCGATATATAACCATTATAAACATGTAAAAACCATTATGAAGCATGTTTAGATTCGAATTGCTGTGAAAATTCTGAGATGGGTTATTAAAACTACCGAAGCAGTCAAGCTCTCTGGTCTGGAAAGGGAGCTGCGCGACCGCGCGTCTCCCTAGTACAAATGGGGTGCGGCCGCGCCCCTCTGTAAAATCAGTTTCTGGTTTCTGTTAGGTACTGTTATATGCTAGCATGTGGTGTATCATTAGAACAAGCATGTACACATAAATAACATGTATATATGAGTATCATGACATGACATAAGCATGATAGTATACATTATTGATGAAGAACTTATAGTTTTAAAATGAAACTTATAGTTTTTAATATGAACTTTGATACATGTGTAACATGTGTTCTGACCTTATAAGCGCATTTGTATACCTTAGACATGCATAAGAGTTGGTATTAACTTATAGTATGTGTTCATGAACTTTCATGGCCATGTTAGTCCATACTATAGAAGTAAAACGTATGATTTTAAAATAAAACTTATGGTCTTGGATTTGAACCTTGACGCCTACATAGCATGTATATATTCTGATTTTGTGAACGTAGTCATGTGGCCTATATTGACATGAAAGGCATGCTTAAAGTGTTGAACACACACCAGCATATACGATTAAAGACTCCATTGATTTCAAAAGACAAACTTAGAGTTTTTGGATGTATATATAGGATGTACACATTCCGATCATTTGAGCATGTATAAGTGACTTATATAGGTGCTCTAATACATGAGAGTCGTGGTTATAAGGCACTTGACATGTACTAAGTTACCTTGTTAACTTAGTGCGATTTTTATAAAAAATTTAGAATGTGTAAAATGATAGCATCAAACACTGTGTGAGTTACATTATGATCATGCGAGCATGTATATTAAGATTCATTATGCCTATAGACATGTTGACATAAGCAACAAGTGATGAAACCTGGATTTCACCTACGCACGCATATTCAAGGAAATGAATTTCTAAAGCATAGACTATGTGATTAAGTATACATGTGTATTATAACCACGAGCATGCCTACTTAGTATTGTTCAAGCTTGTTATGTGATAACATGACCTTAGTAGTTGACCTTGAAGCATGTACTTGAATTACTTAAGGTATATGAAAGTCCGACATGAAAAATCATGTAACTTTGAATTGGATTTGAATGAGCATGCTAGGTTTTAAAACTTGAGTTAATGCCCTTATAAACGTGTATACAAACATAATAGCCTTGCATGACTAGTTTAAGTATGACAAGGATTTTGAAAAAGTGAAGCTTAGAAAGTTGAATGTAAGGGTTTCTGTGACAACCCGAGAATTTAGAAAACTTTTAAAATTTTAATTAATTGATTTAAGGTTCAATATTAGAACCTAGACATAAAATAAGTGTATGCGTTTGATATTTTTGAGAAAGAATTTTGAGGATTTTAAAATTCTGTTAAGGATTTAAGTGAATATGTTCTGTGAATATGATATTATATGAGTACAGTATATGGTTAAAGGTTAAGGGTTGATCAGATAACCTATGTCGGTATCAAACCCTAAGTATATATTTAGAACGTCCACGTTCAGTTAGAAAATTCTTACGATTTATAAAAAACCCTAAAACCGGTCCTGAAACCCTAATTTCAGTTCCGAGAATTTAAAACCCTAATCCGGATATTAAAATCCTAATTTGGGAATTTAAATGTTATGTATAAGGTTTTTGTATTTTAAATTACAAACCTAATTAGGGATAACCCTAATGATTAATTAGATTTTCTAATAATTTAGAAACCCTAATTTATAAGTTTAAAACCCTAATTGTTCTGTTTGAAACCCTAACGGACCAAATTGCTAAATTAGAAATCTTAATTAGGAAACATTAATTCTAATTAGCAAGCATGAATTATGATTAGAAAATTTTAATATAATTAGAGAATTCTAATTCTAATTAAGTAATGTTAATTTTTTTTAAAAAAATAATAATAAAATAAAATTTTAAGGGTTAAACCCTAAGGGTTAGGGTAAATGACAAATATAAACACAAAATGTCCAAAATACCATTTACTTAGTTATTAAGTAATTAGATTTACAAATCTTGTGAGTCATCAAGCCTAATGTGGAGCCATGTGCCATAAAATAATTACAAGATCAGATTTGGGCCAGCTAGCAACTTCTTGGTTCATTAAATTCAAAGATTAAACCTAAAACTAAAGAAACGTAAGTTACTTTACTCTTTATATTATCCAAGACATCCTCTCTCTATAATTTTCGAAACCTTGAGTGAGAGAGTGTGAGAAACTAAACTAAGATCAGTTCATAGCAAGCCTGTGAGACCCCAGATTTTATAAATAAAGATTTAATTTTCTCGAAATATTTTTTTGAATATTATGGTGTGGATTTAATATAATGTTATAGTTGTGGGTAGTATTTATAAATTTTGTAAAGTATGCAAGTGGTCATATTATATTCGATTGGTTGGGGAATATTCATTTTATCAGGGAATATTCGTACAACGGCACAATCATTGGTGGACCCCGCAACAGAATTATTGTCGGATTGAGAAAATGACTAAAATATTTTATGAAAATAACGGCGGAAGTTTTACCGGTAACTGTTAAAACACTCGGTGTTAAAAGTACAATAACACGCGTGGTTGCATAGTAGCACACGGTATTGATTATTGATGCTTAAGTGATAAGTCACTCAATTTTTTTTATTGATATAATTAATGTAATAAAACAGAAAAACTTTTTATATAAAACAGAATACTTTTATAAAGTTATTCTATAAATACAATATATTATATTCTATTATGCATAGTATTTTGCATAGTAAAATCTTATTATATAAAACAGAATACTTTTATAAAGTTATTCTATAAATATAATATATTATATTTTAATATGCATAGTGTTGCGTAGTGCCTGCATAGTATTTTGTATAGTAAAATCTTTATATATAAAACAGAATACTTTTATAAAGTTATTTGTTTTATTAGATTATAAATAGAATATATTATATTTTATTTAAAAAATCTTACTTTAAATATGGACCGTCCGATTAAAAGTAAAATCAATTTGGACCGTTCATGAATTAATTACTATGCAGTCCATTCTTCTATAAATAGAAGCTCATTCCTTCATTATTTCTTACGAATTCACTGAAACTCTAGAGAGAGAAATTATAGAGAGAAAGAAGAAAAATATTCTGCTACTTCAGTACTCCTATATCCAGTACTATTCTTCTTAAGGTAAGGGATATTATTTGTTGTACTCGTAAGGGGTATTATTTCTTTTGTATTCATGAAGAGAACTTCTGTTATTTCATTATTTATTATTCTGTTGGAATAACCTGTATACGCGGGCTACCCCATACTTGGTGAAATTCTTCTAATATTTCATTTTTTATTATTCTGTCGGAATATTCTGTCTGTGCGTTTATGCATGACCTGGTTCCATTCTTTATTATTCTGTTAGGAATAACCTGTCTGTGCAGTCTATCGCACGCATGGTGAATCCTTCTGTTATTCCATTCTTTATTATTCTGTTGGAATAACCTGTCTATGTGGATTACCACATGCATGGTGAATGATCTTTTGTATTCATTCCTTATTAAATTGTGGACATGATATGTCTAAGTGGATTACCGCATGGCGGCGAAAATCTATTTGCAGTTTCATATATTCTATTATACTCAGTTGGTTAAAGTGTTGGCTTCTATACTCCATGAAATTAGTGGAATATCCTTGATATTTGCGCTTCATCTAGTATCTTTTCATGGAAATATTCTTCTGAGCATTCTTGAATTTTACTCTACAAAAAAGTATCATGTTGGCAATTTGGACGTTATTGGTTCCTGGATAAATTAATTCTTGAACTTGTTTTATTGAATTATTATGTTATTGTCATCATCCTCATGTTTATATTATGTTGAAAGTCATCTATGGCCTGTAGTGCATAGATGGACTTAGTATGATTATGACCAGGGATTATTCGGTATAATCATGACCGTAATGTTATAAATGATGTGAAAAAAGTTCTCATTGGCCCGTAATGCATTGATGGACTATTTTTGGTATGATTATGGCTAGGGATTCTCTTCGGCCAAGGGTGCAAAGATGAATTGTTTTATGGCATGATCAGGACCGTTGATGAAAACACGATTATCTTTGGCCCGTAGTGCATGGATAATTCGTGGTCATGATACTAAAGAATATCCTTGGCCTGTAGTGCAGGGATGATTTAATGATGTGGATTATTTATTGAGCTGAGTCTCAGCGATAAAAGTGATGAAAAACCTTTTTAATCATATAAGATAGTAGATTTTATTCTCTACTTGACTCTTCTAATGGATTGTTTGTTCCACTGCAGTTAAACTTGATGTTTGTTATATTGTATCAGTTTAACACTGTTGAAGGCTAACGATAATTTATTCTGCATTATCTTAGTCATAATATTTTTTACTGGGCTAGTTGAGCTCACCCTTTCTTTCACTGTTCTCTACAGGAAATGAGAACGTAGTCGGGACTAGTCGGAGAACGGAGTGACGGTCCAGATGATAGTATTAGTAGTACTCACTATTCTATTAAATAGTGTGACAATAAATGTAATGAGAACTTATTTTGAGAGTGAATATTGTCTAGAAGATAATATTTGTATTAAAACTCACAGCTCTCTTGTTGTATATTAAAGATTCTTTATATTAAAGATTGTATTTGTATTCTGTACTATGTATTTGGCGACTTAGAATAGGTGATGTATACCTATTTTGGGGGCGTCACAGTTGGTATCAAAGCTTAGGGATATGATCCCTGGCTAAGATGTGAGACAAGAACTAGGAGGGGAGAGACGGAGAATTCCTTCGCTAGTATGACCTACCTAAGTTTATTTGGTATTTAATTGTTCAGTCAGGGTATAGGGATAATATGTGATATGTTAATTAACCCTTGTTTTTTTTGGCAGTGTTTGAAAATGGTAGCTGAAAATGTTCACAATGGAGTGAATGATACCGTTGAGACACCTTTAATCACTAACCAGGTTAATGTGATATCAAACGAAGAAGAAATTAGAGATATTTACGTGGTGAGTGAAGAACTAATAGTTACACCCGAGTTAGTTGCAGAGGTAGCAGCTGAGAGTGAGGAAGAAGAGGAACCTGAGGAGAATTGGTTAGAAGAATTTTATGATCGAAACTTAGAATTACAAAATCGTATTCATGAGTTAGAAGAGTAGGCTGAAGAACGACAGGCGGTCGTGGAGCAAAGAGATGTAACAATTCAAAATTATGTTACCCGATGCGTGATGCTTGAACAGAAGCACTCTTTGGCAGAATATAAGATATTAGAGCTGGAATCTGAGAATGCTATGATCAAAGTTCTGATGAAAGAAGAAACAACTGAACGAAGGAGAATAGATGATGCATGGGTAAAAGCCGCACGACGCATAGATATTGTAGAAAAAACGTCCGGTCCAATAAGGCCAAAATAGATGAAATGGATTTTGCTTTTTGGACAACAATTGGGAGAATCCAACATCGAATTCGGAATTACCCTGTGTAGAGCGGTCAACCCCAATTCGATATGGATCGAAGAGTAATGATTTAAATCATGGATCAGGAATGTGAAGAAGCACTTAAGGGTGGAATGTACCCTATAACAAAGTCAAATCCAGTAGTTTAAGTGACAGCGTTTGTCGAGGAACCCGAACGAAGTTATTACGGGTAAGTTAATGATAAACTCTTGCGAAGTTTATACCTTATTAGATACCAGTTCTACCCACTCTTTTATTTCACCTAGTTGTGTTCAATGTTTGAACTTAACTCCGGAGAAGTTAGATTTTGATTTATCTGTTGAAACTCAGTTGGGAGAAACCTTCATTACGTCCACTATTTATAAATCTTATTTAATTCAAATTGACACTTTCACGTTACCTGTTAATCTTATCTCTTTGAAAATACTTACCTTTGATGCGATTTTAGGAAACGATTGGTTAACTACTCATCATGCTTTTCGTAAGGTTGTTAGCTTTTATATTCCTAACCAACTTGTTATGCGAATTCAAGCAACCAAACCACTAAAGTCAATCATTGTCATATCAAGCCATAAGTAAAGAGCCCCGGTCCTTTCGTTGTTGACTTCCTTGTGTGGAATGCACAGAAGCCAAACTTTCTGTAGGTGACATCGTGAATGACGATGGCAAGTTGATAGGTATCAATGTGACGTACTATCCAAGTCTTGGATGAGGGTCACCGTTTTGAATGATATTTCTATTGTTAATAAATTTCCTGACGTATTATTGAAGACTTCTTAGCCTACCCCTAGAGCGTGAAATCGAATTTTGTATTGACCCTAGTACAAAACCCATTTCTTAAACCCTCAAATATTTCTTCAACTAAAATAAATGTAACATGCGCCAAAGACGTTGGCTCGAGCTGTTGAATATTACGATCGTACCATTCAATATCATCGTGGAAGTGCGAACATGGTAGCTGACGCGTTGAGTAGAAGATTGTATGCGAGTGAGATGTTGTTAACACAAAGACCCATTTCGTATAACTTACAAATGATGAAGATAGAGTTAAAGACTCTAGGGACCCACGTAAAGATAACGAATATACGATTAGAATCGACTTTAATCGATAAAGTTAAATCCGCTCAAGCTACATACTTAGAGCTGATGAATGTGAAGAAGAAGGTTCAAAAGGGCGTTATTCTAGAAGCAAGATCGATGAAGAGAGGAAATCTCAACCCTCGATTTAATTGACCCATTTAAAATTTTTGATCGAGTAGGAACTGTGGCTTATAGACTCGTTTTGCCGCTAAGTATGTCGCCTGTTCATAACGTTTTTAACGTATCGACGTTACGTAAATATGTGGACGATCCGAACCACATTATTAATTTAGAACTAAACGATATAGCAAAAGATTTAACGTATAAGGAGTTACGTGTTAAAATCTTGGATAAGAAAGATCGTATTCAACACTCAAAGGTTATACCTTAAGAATTAGAATCTGAAATGAAGTCAAGGTATCCTCACCTGTTCGGTATATTAGGTACGTCCGTAAATTTTGAGGGCAAAATTTCATAAGGAGGGAAGATTGTGAGACCCCAGATTTTATAAATAATGATTTAATTTTCTCGAAATATTTTTTTGAATATTATGGTGTGGATTTAATATAATGTTATAGGTGTGGGTAGTATTTATAAATTTTACAAAGTATGCAAGTGATCATATTATATTCAATTGGTCGGGAAATATTCATTTTATCAGGGAATATTCGTACAACAACACAATCATTGGTGGACCCCGCAACGGAATTATTGTCGGATTGAGAAAACGACAAAAATATTTTATGAAAATAACGGCGGAAGTTTTACCGTTAATTGTTAATACACTCGGTGTTAAAAGTACAGTAATACGCGTGGTTGCATAGTAGCACACAGTATTGATTATTGATGCTTAAGTGATAAGTCACTCAGTTTTGTTTTATTGATATTATTAATGTAATAAAACAGAAAAACTTTTTATATAAAACAGTATACTTTTATAAAGTTATTCTATAAATAGAATATATTATATTCTATTATGTATAGTATTTTGCATAGTAAAATCTTTTTATATAAAACAGAATACTTTTATAAAGTTATTCTATAAATAGAATATATTATATTTTATTATGCATAGTGTTGCATAGTGCCTGCATAGTATTTTGTATAGTAAAATCTTTTTATATAAAACAGAATACTTTTATAAAGTTATTTGTTTTATTAGATTATAAATAGAATATATTATATTTTATTTAAAAGATTTTGCTTTAAATATGAACCGTCCGATTAAAAGTAAATCAATCTGGACCATTCATAAATTAATTACTATGCAGTCCATTCTTCTATAAATAGAAGCTCATTCCTTCATTATTTCTTACGAATTCACTGAAACTCTAGAGAGAGAAATTATAGAGAGAAAGAAGAAAAGTATTCTGCTACTTCACTACTCCTATATCCAGTACTATTCTTCTTAAGGTAAGTGATATTATTTGTTGTACTCGTAAGGGGTATTATTTCTTTTGTATTTATGAAGAGAACTTCTGTTATTCCATTATTTATTATTCTATTGGAATAACCTATATACGCGGGCTACCCTATACTTGGTGAAATTCTTCTAATATTTTGTTTGTTATTATTCTGTCGGAATATCCTGTCTGTGCGTTTACGCATTACCTGGTTCCATTATTTATTATTTTGTCGGAATATCATGTCTGTGCATTTACGCCGGACCTGGTTCCATTATTTATTATTCTGTTGGAATATCCAGTCGGTGCGAATTTCGCCTGACCTGGTTCCGTTCTTTATTATTCTGTTTGAATATCCTGTCTATTCGTTTACGCATGACCTGGTTCCATTCTTTATTATTCTGTTAGGAATAACCTGTCTGTGCAGTCTATCGCACGCATGGTGAATCCTTCTGTTATTCCATTCTTTATTATTCTGTTGGAATAACCTGTCTATGTGGATTACCACATGCATGCTGAATGATCCTTTGTATTCATTCCTTATTAAATTGTGGACATAATATGTCTAAGTGGATTATCGCATGGCGGCGAAAATCTATTTGCAGTTTCATATATTCTATTATACTCAGTTGGTTAAAGTGCTGGCTTCTAGACTCCATGAAATTAGTGGAATATCCTTGATATTTGCGCTTCATCTAGTATCTTTTCATGGAAATATTCTTATGAGCATTCTTGAATTTTACTCTACAAAGAAGTATCATGTTGACAATTTGGATGTTATTGGTTCCTGGATAAATTAATTCTTGAACTTGTTTTATTGAATTATTATGTCATTGTCATCATCCTCATGTTTATATTATGTTGAAAGTCATCTGTGGCCTGTAGTGCACAGATGGACTTGGTATGATTATGACCAGGGATTATTCGGTATAATCATGACCGTAATGTTACAAATGATGTGGAAAAAGTCCTCATTGACACGTAATGCATTGATGGACAGTTTTTGGTATGATTATGGCTATGGATTCTCTTCGGCCAAGGGTGCAAAGATGAATTATTTTATGGCATGATCAGGACCGTTGATGAAAATACGATTATCATTGGCCCGTAGTGCATGGATAATTCGTGGTCATGATACTAAAAAATATCCTTGGCCTGTAGTGTAGGGATGATTTAATGATGTGAATTATTTATTGAGCCGAGTCTTAGAGATAAAAGTGATGAAAAATCTTTTAAATCATATAAGATAGTAGATTTTATTCTCTACTTGACTCTTCTAATGGATTGTTTGTTTTGCTGCAGTTAAACTTGATGTTTGTTATATTGTATCAGTTTAACACTGTTGAAGGCAAACGATAATTTATTCTGCATTATCTTAGTCATAATATTTCTTATTGGGCTAGTTGAGCTCACCCTTTCTTTCACTGTTCTCTTCAAGAAATGAGAACGTAGTCGGGACTAGTCAGAGAACGGAGTGACGGTCCAAATGATAGTATTAGTAGTACTCACTATTTTGTTAAATAGTGTGACAATAAATGTAATGAGGACTTATTCTGAGAGTGGATATTGTCTAGAAGACTGTATTTGTATTAAAACTCACAGCTCTCTTATTGTATATTAAAGATTGTATTTGTATTCTGTACCATGTATTTGGCGACTCAGAATATGTGATGTATACCTATTTTGGGGGCGTCACAAAGCCCATAACAGAATCATGATGTTAGAATCAAGATCAAGGCTCAAAAAGGTATAAAAATCCTAATCTTAGAAATCTGATTATTTGATGTTAAATGTTGTTTTTGTTTGGTTAAAGTTATGTAATAAGGTGTTAATTAGTGATCTGGGTTGTTAAATCCCAGATCCATAATAGCAAAGTCCCCGAATCTAGCATTTTATGAAATCTGGAAATGTTGAAAATAGTGGCCTGACAGCCATATGTCAGAGCCCATAGATCGTTATCTGTTAGTTGGTTGTTGTGTTTTATGTTAGGAATATGTTCTTTGTTGTTAGGACTTGGATTTGAGACTAGAATGAAGTGCAGATCATGTGTAGATCGAGAGTTATTGTTGGTCAAACAACGTTGACCCATCACGAAGTCTGGAATCTGGGCAGCCCAGATTTTTCCAGAAAGTTTCTGACAAGTTTTGTAGCCCTTTAATCTTGCTGATATTTGATGTTTTAGCTATGTTATTGTTTGATCCTTGTAGCCTGACATGAGTTCTACATATCCATGTTTTTATATTACTCAGATCGTGACCAGAATGGGATTTAATCATGGTCAAACTAAGTTGACCGAACTGCCTGAAGAACAAATCTGGAAAGCCCATATTTGTTTATGAACAACTTCTGACCCCTACTTTGATCGGCTTGAATCTTGTGCATATGTTGTTGTTATGATGATATAATGATATATTATGGTACCTTGACATCCTTCCTATATGTTTAAACCTTCATAACACTTAACTAATGACCAGAACCCTAAGATATTGGAGCCACATAGTGAGCACTCGGACCTGTCTGGGTTTCTGGGTAACCCAAAAAACCCAGCAGGCCTCTGACAGTAACTTTGTGAGCTTGGATCTTGCAACTTAGTGATGTTATTACTATGGAACGTGTTCATAATTGTAGTGTTACACTCATACTATCATCACAACCCATTAGCCAGCCTAGAAACCATATAACCTTGAATCAAATGGTGGTCAAACTAGTTAACCTGTAAACTGACTATGAAGCTCAAGAACAGTCCAAGAACACCATTAGCGACGGATTCGTCGCCTATGGCCCCTTTAGTGACAGTTAGTTTTAGAAATTAATATTTTTAATTAAATAAATCGAAATAAATGGTTTTTAATTATTAAAAAATACAAAATAAATTTCAAAAAATTATTTTAAAGTCTGAAAAATAGTTTTTAATTATTTTGAGTATATTTCATAAATATTTAATATTTTTGGAATATAAATGGTATTTAATTTATTTAATTATAATATTAAATAAATTATTTAAAAATAATTTTAATACATGAAAAATCATGAAAAATAATATTATGGTAAAAGAAAATATTTTAAGTTATTTTAAATGACTTTTAATATTTTTGATGAAATTCATTAATAAATTAATATTAATGGTAATTAGTTTATTTAATAAATATATTAAATAAATTATGAAAAAATAGAATTAATGGTTTAAATATTATATAAAAATGATTTAAGTGTTATAAAAATATTATAAGTTAAAAAATATAACTTTTGATATTTTTTCATGAAAATATTAATATTTTAGTATTAATAGCAATTATCAGATAATGAATTTAAGTGTTTAAAAATCATATAAATATGATTTTAAAGTATTAAAAATACTTTGTGATATTATAAATATATTATAATATTATGACATGAATTTTATTAATATTTGATAATAAATAAATATTAATGATAATAGAATATTGGGGTATTTAATTCATTTAAATACGAGTTAATGATTGAAAAATATGATAAATAGTAATAATTACATGAAAAATTATTACGAGCTTAGGAAAATTATTTTGACTGATATTAAAATTATTTGAGATAGTTGTTAAGCGTTAGGCAGAGTTTAATTGAACTTAAACTCGAAATTTTGTCCGACTAGACCGTCGGGATGTCAGATTTGTGTCAGGTTCAACTCAGACTGCAATAGCTTGACTTGAAACCAAGTCTTATGTGTGTTGTAGACTAAAATATGCAGCTAATTTGTAATAGTATAGTTTGATAATATGTTATATGTCTGATAGTTTATGAATTGTGTATAAGTTAAGGTTACTCGATTTTGGAGAAATAATGTGTACGTTTATTGTATAAACAATTTATGTTTATATCTTTCGTAAATAGTGATGAAATGATTGTACCGGATCCGCGGTGATTTGGGACCCGGATTCGGGGCTTTCACAGTTTCGATAAGGTTTGAGAAACGTAAGAGCAATATTGTGACAACCTGAATTTTTATAAGTTATTAAAATAAGAATTTAATAATTAAAATTCTTATTATGAAATGTATATATTTTGAATTATGTGTTTTGAATGTGGGTAAGTATATATATTTGCAATTTAACTTGAAATATGTGATTTAGTGTGAAGAAATTAAGTGTGAATATAAAAGAGATGTATATGTTTGGAAAATAAGGTTTAATAGTTAATTTAACTATTAAAGAAATTAAATGAGATTGTTACGGGAAGGTAATTAACTAAATAATATTAGTTAATTTAATTAAATTGAAAATTATATTATGAAATAATATAATTCGATTATTATGCTAAGGCAATGAAATTGATATGCATTAAAATTTCATAAATAATGAGAATAATTCACTTATTTAAAATGGTGAATGAATATAAATATATTTGATGGTAATTGTTATTAGATTTAATTAAATTGAATATTAGAATTTGATTAAATAAAGTGTGACCATAAAATATACTATAAATGAGTTATTAAAATAAATTAAAGGATTTAATTTAGTTTTGCCAAACATGGCTTAATGCATATTAAGTCTTTAATTTAAATATATTTTACCAAACAAGATATAAGGATTAATTGATTAATTTTTAAGGTAATTCCAAACAAGCCTTATGGCTTTTGGTTTTCAAAAATAAGATAACTTATGTCAGTTAATTGGTATATTTATATTATATAATTAATACCTATATTATTATTATACGTTATATTGTTAGTACGTAAGTTAGAGTTAGATAGAAAGAACTTAGAAGAAGAAAAAGAAGAGAAGAAGAAAGTTGCAGAGAAAAAGTTAGAGCGAATTGAGAGAAGTCTAGAGAATTTGAAAAAAGAATGGGGGAAAAGAAAGCTTGTTGATCAAAAGGAAAAGTTATCATCTTCTAGAAAACAAGGTATCATCTTACTCTTTTAAATTTCTTTAAAGTTATAGTTTTATTCTCTTCCAAAATTTTCTGTAAAAACTTTGTGAAGGTTAAATTATTTGTGTTATATAGTTTCTGTAACAACCTGGAATTTTGGATTATCCAGAATTTAGGTTTAAAGAATTAGTTATTAATAAAATGAATTTTTATTAATACTATTATGTGCTATGTGTTTATTAATCGTTCTATGACCTAGGATGATTATAAGTCGGGAGTATTCTGGCTACGAGCTAGTTTAAGCGAGTAAGAATTTTCAAGACGAAAATAGAATTTTTCCGGGAACAAAAATATTTCCAGGAAAAAAGACGAAATAGGCATTATTCCTCAGTTTCTGCTCGGAGTTTTATTTTGAAATTCCAAGAAGTTATTGATTACGTAAAATGTTGAGACGCGATGGAATATTCAATAATATTTCAATTATGGCCAAAACGAAGTTTTCGCCCGCGGACGTAAAACCTAAGGGTTAGGAAAAGTGATTTCCAAGAATACTATGAGTACGTATAATAACTAGGGTTATTATGCGTGAGAGATACGAGTATAATACTAGTTATTATACGAGTATAGTACGAAGATTAGTACGACGTATAATACGAATATCGTACGAACGATATAAGAAGAGAATACGAGAATACGAGAATGGAATGCGTAGAATACGGTTAGTCTTAATGGACTTTGAGTTCATGTACTTTGTAGAATCCAATTGGACTTGGATTATGTCAAGCCCAATGATTTGTGAAATCAAGCCCAAGATAAGCCCAATAAGAATTAGGGTTAAGGCCCAAACCAAGAAAAGAAACCGCGGATCGAACCGATGGGTAAACGGATGGGTAAGAACCATTGGGGCAACCCATGGGCATGTGGACCGGCCACTTGGCAACCAAGTAAGGGTGGAGGCAAAGTTTACTTGGTGGCTAAGTGTTGGAGGAGGTGGGAACAGTAAGGAGGTGGGTGCGAAATGACCAATATGCCCTAAGCTTTGGTTTTCTATAAATAGGAAGCTAGATTTCATTATTTTGAGATTTTGAAAATCCTACACCTTAGAGAGAGAGCTTGAGAGCTTGGAGAAGAAGGAGAAGGAAGTGAATGAGCATGAATGCTCGGATCAACAGTGATCGAGAAATAGAAAAGCTCGCAAATCGCCGACTTTGTATAACGGAAGAAGAATAAAGAAGAACGGTAATCCGAACCCTAGTCTCTTCTAATATTTTCTTTAAGTTTTTATGTTCAAAAATATAGCTTAACGAGAATAGAGAGAAGATAATGTCAGAAATGATTTCATATGGTTGAAATCATGAGAAAATGAAGAAATAAGAATTAGAAATTTAGTTTATAAATTTCTTAAGGAAGTATAAGATTCGTAAGGATTTTGAGCGATCCAAATGAATATTATGAACGAGTAGATGAATTAAGTAAGGAATGGTGTTCTATAACATCAAATTGTAAGAAAAAGTAGAATCGTAATCCAAAATATCGATTAAAATGAACAACGAACGAAGAACACGAAGAACGTTGTTGATGAACAAATTTAAAACCATCGTAGGATAATTGTTATTGATGGACAAGTTTAAAACCATCGTAGGATAATTGTTAATGATGGACAAGCTTAAAACCATCGTGTATAAGTTAGTTGCATATTGCTTGGTTAGGAACGGAAGAAAAGTTCATGAAGAACGGATTAAAACGTAGCTATAACGAAGTTATGGCAAAATTTTTGTAAAAGATGAACGAGAATTAGGAAGTTAGTAAATGAATCCGAACGTGTAGGGTTTTATAAGAAAGTAAGAGAATATAGAAAACGTGAGTCGTGAACTCAAGAACGATCGAGTTTCGAGTTCGAATGACCGAATTACGGACGAATGAGCGAAGAACGTTAAAAGCGTAAAAATGATCAAAGGGTGTAGATTAAGCCAATTGAATGGCACGTTAACAGATTCAGAACGAAGTTCTGTCCAAGGGGTACTGAAGTACGTAAGATAAAGAAAAGAATGGCTTTGGAATGATCTCGTTCCGAGTTATAATGAAGAAGTTATGAGAACGGGAAGTAAGCATCTCGAATCGGATTTAACACTTAGAAAAATTTCTAGGGCTTTGGTTCAGCGCCGCAGCGCCGGCTAAGCTTGCAGAAGTGGCACTACAGCTCGAGCTCAGAGCCTTAAGTACTGTTAGTTGACGTCGCAGCATGAGAGATAACGAAGGGTTTGGCGCCGCAGCGCCAGACCAAGGGAAGAGAGAGACGTAGGTAGCGCCGCAGCGTGAGAGAAAGGAAGGGGCACGGCGCCGCAGCGCCGGTGCAGGGCAAGGCCCAGAAATGAGACTTTATGTGCTCAATTACTAGGGGATGTGCAAGAAAGAAATATGAACATATAGTTCACGTAACGTAACACTTAAGAAAGTGAGTTAAATCTTTATTAAAGGTTGAACGAAAAGATTAAAAGATAGAGAATGTAAGCGCTAGATTACGTAACCGATATCCAGGGACCGCAGTCGTAATGAACGAACGTGAGGGATTGCTATAGTTGTGATTCCTCAGACGTTGAGTGATGAAGGTCATGAATAACATTTCGATGTTATGTCATGGTAATGAGAGATAAGTGTAAAGCGTATAGATGCTATGAATGCAACGTTGTTGCGATGAACGATCGGTCTTAGCATATAATGAACGGTATGGCTTCAACATTAAGAAAGAATAATGAACATGGGGTTTATGGGTTGGATAACGAATGAAAGCGATTAAAACCTTGAGCAAAGGTTGAATGAGAGATTAAGAGACGAGCAACGTAAACGTCGAATACGTAAACGATCCTCGTGAATCGTATTCGTGTCAGACGAACGTTCTAAGTATACAATGGTTGTATGACTTAGAGTTGATGAAGGTAGTAAGGAAGATATGATTTATCGTAAGAAAGCCGCAGCGAATGGTAATAAGAGTAATGAAGGTCCGAGTATGGGTCGGATAGAGAATGTTAGAATAAAGTAAGCATTAAACACTTTAACCAACGTAAGGGTTGAGTGTAAGTGAATATTAAATGGGCAGAACCTACACTCCGTGTATGGTTTGACCGTAAGGTAATGAAGACTAAGATTTAGTCGTGAACGGTGAAGAAAATGAATGGAAGATAATAATGTATAACGTTAAGAAGCCGAGTTAGTAGTTTTAACTTAGATAACGTTTCGATTCGAGTGAACCAGACGTGGTAAGATAAGAATAAGGGATTGTAAAATATTTCACACTATGACTTCATAGTATTGATATTGAATGATCGCTCTGAGTATGTGAAGGACTGTATGACTTAGACGATAAAGAATGAATCCTGAGGTATGGCATTTAGTTGCCAGAAAGCCGTAAGGAATATGAATTTGACTTAACGAACATTATAGTTGAATGGTTCGGATAAGTTAAGAGAAGTTAGGTTGTGGTACAATCGTAACCTTTGATGGTTGACATATGAGAGCTGGGCTGAACAATTCCTTCAGAGAGCGAAGGTATATACAAAATTGGCAACTGATCTAACTCACTGTGTGGGCAGTGTAGATAAGACGGGAACTTGTTTGTTGGTTGTTTGTGGGAAACCACTCAGAGTACCATATGGACTACTAGCAGAGATACGATGTGTGTTGAGTCCTAGGAGAGTTATAAGAAGAATATAAGAATGTAAATCATCAATGATGATGAACGTTTTGAGTAAGACATCTCCGAATGTCATAAAGCCGTAAACTGGTAATGAAAGTTAGTCGCGTAAGCTTAAATTACAAGAACGTGAACCTTAAGAAGTAAAGTTAAGTAAACCAATGCGTAAGTCAAGTATATGACTAATTGGTATACATGATATTTTCTTATGTGCTACATAGGAATTGGAATGAGCAGTTCAGCGTAAACTATAAGCTGTAGCTGTGCGTAAGGAAAGTTTTTCTAACTTCATTCATATTTTACATGAATGCTAGTTTCTTAAACTTCTCAGATGTTGAACTTGAGAAGTTCTGTATGTGCGCGAATGTGTGATATTTGTACAAAGTGGTAGAACGTATGAGGCCTGGTGCCACAATGTGAACACTTCGGTGTTTCTTTGAGATGAATTGTTCTATGATTGAACTGTTCAATACAAGTATGTTCTGTTTATACATGAACCATTATTGTTAAGTCCGTGCTAATGATTCTAGCCAGACATGATATGTATGGAAAAAGGTAGAAGAATGAAAGTAGTGTAAAGAGTATGTGATGAATGTTGTAAAATGATAGGAATCGAGACTATTCCTATTATTCAAGCTGCTTCATAACCTTTGTTCGGTTATCAAAGTTCTGAAGAATGTTTAACCTCTTGAAGTTGTTTGTTCAACTGTTATGACTTGCTGGGCAATTGAATGCTCACACTTACTTTAAATGAAAAACATTTTCGACGTACGATGTTAGAAAGGACTTAAGGATCCCTTAAAGATCAAGCTGAGCGGTATCCAGAAGAAGTGCCATTCAGTATGTGAATGTGCATGAAGATCAAGTGAAGACTTGTAATGTATCAAGATGAATTGAACTATAGAATAGTTTAATAAACGTTGTGTATCCTTGGTGGCGGATGAAAGTCACTTGCGTAAGATGTAAAGAATAATGTAATTATCATTATTTGTAATGAAAGAGGTTTTATGGGTTCCAGAACCTGGGTTTTGAGAAGATATGTTGTTATATTTAACTATATAATGATGTGTGTTTGGTAAGAAACGGAACCGTGACGCACGGAATCCGGATGTGAAAGTAGACCGGATTTCAGGGCATTATAGTTTCTATGTGATAACAAGTTGTTATGAAATTGTTTTCATAAGTATATATATGAGTATGGTAAATAAATTCATGTTATGTATATATTTTGTGAAGAAAATCATATTACAGTGAATTGGTATATATATATATATATATATATATATATATATATATATATATATATATATATATATATATATGAATATGGCTTAGTTTAAAGTAAAATTGAGGTTTAATTCTATGTATAATATATAAATTGACTATTGAATTCGAAAGAGGATGAATAAACATAAACAAGGTATTTTGAATTAACTGTTTTGGTTGAAAAACAAAATCACTGTGATGATTTTCACTGAAACTGTCAAAAAGTGAAGCTTTAGTAAAAATAGTGAAAATTAAATATTGTAATCTTGATATTTATGTTGTTTAGGTGGTTAAAAACGTGTTAGAAAATATTAGTTTATGTTTCTGTAAACATATTACACCTTGGGTAGGTTGGTATGGTTGTCAGAAAGTTGTTTATAGGCATAATTTGGCTTTTCGTAGTGTTCTAGAGCATAAATCGCAAAAAGGCAGAAGGGATTCCCGCACTGGCAGGCCCCCCAGTACAAAAACCCCCGCCCCGACGGGGGGGGGGGGTAGTCTGTGTAGCCAAATTTTGGAAAAAACAAAACTAACCGGACATGGTTTACTAAAATGACCATAACGTTTTCATACGAACTCCGATTGAGGCGATTCAAGATGATCCGGAACGAGGACGAATAGACCTATAACTTTTATTCTTTAAGAATATAAATATGAGGTCTGGAACAGGGTTCAAAATTATCATTTTGGGACTGATATGTATTAGGAGGCAATCGGAGGGCGTCGGGCATGCACGTATGCAAGTGTAGTGCTTCTGACGATAAAAGATGTTGTTCTAAGTTATAAAACATAAATATTAGTAAATATAACGATGCTTAACATTAATAAATAATGTATTAGATAAGTTGTATAAGCATAGTGAGTATACACAAGAGAGACAAATCGGTCGTGTGACGAATAAACGTTGAAACGCCGTGATAAGTGTTAATGAACATAAAAAAAAGTATTTTAAATCAAATGAAATGAATATTATAAGATATGAAATGGGTTTAATATAAAACCAATAATAATTCCTAGCAAGATTTAAAAACTTGAATGAACTTCGTGTATAAAATATAGTGAGATATAAGTCAAAAGTTAACACAATCAAATTGAACATTGTGTATTGATTAATAAGAAGGGTTATGGGATGTAGAGTAAAGTTTGCATTATAACAACTATGCGTTACTATGTGACTAATAGTTGATGTCTATGATTATATAATTGTGTAGGGCACGTGAAGTGCAGATAATTGTAAGCTGTTAAACTGTTATTGGTAAACAACGATCAAGACAAGTCTTTCAGTTCCTATTTGCTATGTGAATTTGATGATGAACTGTTTGAAATCTTTATTACAAATAGTATGGTGTGTTATATTAATGCTGAAAGTATGAAATATTAAAGTCAATTTATGACTACGTTAATTGAGTAATGAATGTTGATTGAGTAAGGAACTAAATCTTTATACTTGTTATATGAACTACAACATGTATGTTATGTTAGTCTAATGTTTATGAGATGTATATCGAGTATGTTATTATGTGCTATGTGATGCATGAAAACTGTTAGATTTTGTTGAGCTGTCGAGCTCAACTCTTGCAAATAATAATTTTTGTAAGTCAAGATTTCAAAGTAAGGATATGTGCTATGTGAATTATAAAGATCCATATTCACAAAGATTACTTATGTCATGAGAAATGTATTTAATATTTTGAATTTAACATGATGTTGAATTGTAAGTTGAGTTATCTGGTGTATATGGATATCTATTTATGATGTAAGACTTTGTATAGTCATTTTGTTGTAACGATTCATGATATAAATTTAAATCGAAGAGATATAATGTAAAGGTTGCGATTTAGGACAACTTTTTCAGACTTTTGTGCAAATAAATCACACTGTCTGACCATTCTGCTAACTCGCGTTGTGGCGCCACAGTTTACACTGTGGGCCGGCGCTGCGGCGCTAGACACAGGCCAGCGATTGGCGCTTCAGCGTGGCGCCGGCGCTGCGGCGCGAAACTTACACTGTTGGGCCGCGCTGCGGCGTTGAACTCCAAACTTTGGCGACCAGTCTCGGCAACAACATGAACAAAAAGCCAATTTGGCCTACAAGCTCCTTTCTAACAACCTAATTAGCATATAATACATACAGAGACTTCATATAAACATAATTGAAAGACTCTTAGCATGTTTTTACCTACATAACAACATAAACACTGAATTTACAACAACTAATTTCATTGTTTTTAGTAAAACTTCACTTTTTTTTTGACGTTTTAATGAATCATCACAGTAACTTTATTTTTCAATCAAAACAGTTAATTCGAAGTACCTTGTTTATGTTTATTCATCCTCTTTCAAATTCAATAGTCAATTTATAAATTAAACAACTAATAAAATCTTAATTTTACTTTAAACTAAGTCATATTCATATATTTTCATATAAACATACTGTAATATGGGTTTCTTCATAAATTACATACATACATGAATTAATTGACTAATCACATATATAACTTATGAAACATAACTTATAGCAAATAATTATCACCTAAAGCTATATACAACTACCAATTCAACCTCTACAAAGATTTTTACAGGGAAATTTTGGAAAAGAAGACCACTAAAGCTTTTGAAAAATAAAAGAGTTTAGATGATACCTTGTATGTTAGAAGGTGAAAATTTCCTTCTTTTGATCAACAAGACTCCTTTTTCCCCAATTCCTTTCTCAAAACCTCTCTTGGATTCTCTCGAGTTCTTTTTCTTCTGAGTCTTTCTTCTCCTAACTCTATCTTATGTACTAACATATAACGTATGGTAATAATATATATTAATTATATAATATAAATATAGATATAACTGATGTCAGTTATCTAAATTTTTGAAAATCAAAAGCCATAAGGCTTGTTTGGCTAACCTAATTAAAATTAATCAATTAATCCTTATACCTTGTTTGGTAAAACACATTAAAAATAAAGACTTAATATGCATTAAGCCTTGTTTGGAAAAACTAAATTAAACTCCTTTAATTTATTTTAATAACTCCTTTATAGTAAGGTTATTTGTCACACTTTTATTTAATTAACTTTTAATAATCAATTTATTAAATTACTTTAACGCATAAATCAATACCACATAATTATAATTTCCTTTATAATTATAACTTTATTTAATCAACTAACACTTCATTTTAGTTACAAATTCAAATTAAAATATAATAATTCATTTAATCATTATAAACTCTCTAACTTAATTATTAAATTAAATTAATATATTACCTCATAAAAATTAATTTTCTTAATTATTTACTTAACTAATAATTAACCAATCCAGTCAAATCAATTAAACAAATATTTATTCAACGATAAACACATCCATTAAATATTTATATAATTTAATAAATATTTAAACATTTAATTTAAATTTCTGGAATGTTACACCATTCCCTCCTTACAAGGATTCTGTCCCCAGAATCACAACTCAAAAAAAAATTCATTCGTTACATTCTTCCCTACTTACAAAGATTCTGTCCCCAGAATCGAAGACACAGATTAAACAAATAACTCAGGGTAATCTTTCATCATTTTATCCTCGAGTTCCCACGTAGCTTCTTCAACATTGTGGTTCCTCCATATCACCTTCACAGAAGGTATAACTTTATTCCTGAGCACATGTTCTTTCCTGTCAACTATATGGATAGGAATCTCTTCATAGGATAAGTCCTTATCGAACTGCAACGGTTCGTACTCGATCATGTGCTTGTAATCGGGTTTATATGGTCGTAACACCGAAACATGAAAAACATTATGAATGTTTTCTAGCTCTAGAGGTAGAGCTACCTCGTAAGTGTGACAACCCGAGAATTTAGAAAATTTTTAAAATTTTAGTTAATTGATTTATGGTTCAATATTAGAATCTAGACAGAAAATAAGTGTATGCGTTTGATATTTGTAAGAAGGAATTTTGAGGATTTCAAAATTCTGTGAAGGATTTTAGGTGAATTATTCAAGATTAAGTGTATACGTGTTTATGTTTTGTGTATATGGTCATTTATGTATTCAGAATGTGGTTAAGGGTCAAGGGTTGACCAGATAAACGATATCTATAACAAACCCTAAGTATATATTAAGAACGTCAACGTTCGGTTAGAAAACCCTAGTGAATTATAAGAAACCATAGAAACCGGTTCTAGAAACCCTAATTTCAGTTCCGGGTATTTGAAATCCTAATTCAGAAATTTAAAACCCTAATCTGGGAACTTAAAGGATAATTATTATGCTCAAGTGTTATTAATTATAATATTAATTAGGGTAAAGCTTAATTATTTAGCAAACCCTAATTTCAAATTTTTAAATCCTAATTTTTGGATTTGAAACCCTAAAATATAATTAGGAAAAACCTAAGTGTTAATTTAATACTTTTAATGTTAATTAGAAAATATTTATTCTAATTTTCAAGTTATAGTAATTAGAAAACCCTAATCTCATTAGGAAATCTAATTTCGAAATTTGAAATATTATTTTTCTAATTAAAACCCTAATTCGTGGGTTATAAACCCTAGTGACCAATTTTGACCCTAATTGCTTAGTTAACAATTTTAATTAGGAAATACTAATCCTAATTAGCAAAATTTAAGTTATGATTAGGAAATTTTAATATAATTAGAAAATTCTAATTATAATTTAGAAATATTAATATTTTTATTTTGAAAACCGAAATTCGAAAATGTTAGAAACTAAATTGCAACCCTAAAGGGTTCAAACCTTTAAACACTAAACCCTAAAGGGTTCAAACCCTAAATCCTAAGGGTTTCATCTAATGACAATTCTAGAATAAAAATTGTATGGAAAATGACATTAATGCCCTTTTTATATTTTATTAAGTTGGTATATAGGTTTTGACTTTAGGATAAGTTGTTCACCAAAACCTAACCCTAGCCATGTGCTCTATATTAAATAACAGCCAATCTTGACACCTAACAATTAGATGCAATGAATCAACTAGATTAAAAAGGAGCAAAGTAAGTAAAGTTATTCACTTCACTTGTCAAAATATCCAAGACCATTCTCTCTCTAGAAATTCGAGTATGAGAGTGAAAAGAAGTGAGAAGTTAAGATATAATCATCTCTTAGCTTAACAAGAACAGATTCAAGGATCAGAAATCAAAAATCAAAGCTCAAAAGGTATAAGAACCCTAATTTTTAAAATCTCATGATTTGATGTTATATGTTGTAATTTGTTGGCTAGATATGTGTAATAGGATGTTATTTAGTGATCTGGATTGTAAAATCCCAGATCCATTACATCAAAGTCCTCGAATCTAGAATTTTGTGAAATCTGGAAATCTAGAAAATTAGTGTCTGACAGTCAAATGTCAGACCTCATAGATCGGTGTCTGTTATTTTTTTTTGTGTTTTAAATGTTTGAACATGTAGTATGTTATGTGGTCTTTCCTTTCCAACTTGAATCAGAGTTGGATCGTGTTTAGAGTTCATGTTATGATCAGTCAAACAACGTTGACCAGTCACGAAATATGGTTTCTGGGCAAACCCAGAATTTCCAGAACGTCTGACAATGAGATTTCAGGCTTTAGATCTCGCTTATTTTAAGTATTTGTGTTATGTTGTTGGTTGAATATTGTAGTTTGTCATGTAATATACCTACTAAAGTCATTGGAAACCTCAAATCCTTCACAGAATCAGAGAAATTCATGGTCAAACCACCGTTGACCAAACTGCTCAAGAACATTTCTGGGTTTTCTAGAAATGTTCAAGAACAATTGTTGTGGCCTAGTTTGACTGACCTAGATCCTACTGTTTTGATGTTGTTAAGTTGATCTATTGAATTTTTGTGGTACCTTGACATAACTACTATACATTTGAACCTTTACATCACATAAACAAGTCATGAAACGCAAATATTCGAGGCTACAAAGTGGTACCTTCGAACTGCTTAAGTTTCTGGGCAGCCTAGAAACTTAAGAACATGTCTGACAAGTGTTTCTGTAGCTTAGATCTTGAAGGTTGTTCATGTTTTGGCCATGTAATTTGTTTAGGATTGTAGTACTATATTAGAACTGCAATATTATCACATTATGCAACCCAGAAAACATCAAAAACACGAATCTATTATTGGTCAAACTACCTAATTTGGAAACTGAGTATGAGTTTCTAGGTTCGTTGAAGAACACAATTAGCGACAGTTTGATCACTAAACCCACCTTTAGCGACACTTAATTACTGAAAATTAGTTATTTAATTAAATAAATAGAAAAAAATAATTTTTAATTATTAAAAATACATAATAAATTATGAAAAAAATTATTTTAAAGTCCAAAAATTAATTTTTAATTATTTGGAGTATATTTCATAAATATTTAATATTTTTGGAATATAAATGGTATTTAATTTATTTAATTATAATATTAAATAAATTATTTAAAAATAATTTTAATACATAAAAAGTCATGAAAAATTATATTATGGTAAAAGAAAATATTTTAAGTTATTTTTAGTGACTTTTAATATTTTCTGAGAAATTTCATTAATTAATTAATATTAATGATAATTAATTTATTTAATAACTATATTAAATAAATTATAGAAAAATAGAATTAATGATTTAAAAATTATATAAAAATGATTTAAGTGTTATAAAAATATTTTAAGTTATAAAATATAACTTTTGATATTTTGCCATGAAAATATTAATATTTTAATATTAACAGCGATTATCGGATAATGAATTTAATTGTTTAAAAATCATATAAAGGTGTTTTTAAGGTATTAAAAATACTTTGTGATATTACAAATATATTATAATATTATGTGATGCATTTCATTAATATTTGATATTAAATAAATATTAATGATAAAAGAATTATGTGGTATTTAATTTATTTAAATACGAGTTTAATAATTAAAAAATTATAATAAATAGTAATAATTATTTAAAAATTATTACGAGCTTATGAAAAATGTTTCGACTGTTAATAAATTATCTTAGATAATGGTTAAGTGTTTAGACAGAGTTTAATTAAACTCAAACTTGAGATTTGTCCGACTAGACCGTCGAGATGTCAGATTTATGCCGGGTTCAACTCAAACTGCAATAGTTTGACTTGATACCAAGTCCTATGTGTGTTGTAGACTGATAGGGTTATGTGTTATGTGTTATATGTTTATGTTATTCTATGAATATATATATATATATATATATATATATATATATATATATATATATATATATATATATATATATATATAATAGTATTATATTGTGATGATATTATTCTAATATTGGAGATCTATATTACTAATATTAGGTCTTCGGATAAAACGTTATAAATTGCGTAGCAGTAATCAACCGAACATGTAAGTTTTTACTTAACTCTATTAAGAGTTGTTTCATTCAAATATGCTTATGGTTAATCATTGCTGATTGCCATTGTAGAATTGTATTATGTACATATTGTATGTATAAGTCAGTTATGAAAGGCTGATCACCTTTATTACCATTCGGTCTAGATATTGTTCATGTTAAATACTTGTTCAGTCATAAAACTTGTTCCTGCTAGTTCACAATTATATTGTTGAATTATAGCCAGCTTATTATTCAGATTCTTTCAATCATGATATATCATTATATTATTGAACTTAAACTTGTTGGGCAATCTCATGTTCACCCTTGCTATATCATGATTAACATTGCAGATTAAGACGATTACGTTGGATACAAGGAAAGGTCAAAGACAGTTCCAACTTTAGTATACGTGTGCAATTAGAATTATAATAGTATAGTATGATAATATGTTATGTGTTAGACAGGTTACGAATTGTATTTATATGAAGGTTACACGACCTTAGGGAAATAGTGTGTTAAATGTATTGTATAAACAATTTATATTTATATCTTCCGCAAATATAGTAATAGTGATAGAATGATTGTACCGGATCCGCGGTGATTTGGGGCCCGGATTCAGGGCTCTCACAGTAAGCCACTTCTCCAACTCTTCGCAACACTTTGAAGGGTCCAATAAACCTCGGGCTTAGCTTTCCCTTTTTACCAAAATGAATTTTCTCCTTCTAAGGAGAAACTTTTAGGAATACATAATTACCTACGTCAAATGCACGATCTTGTTTGTGTTGATCAGCATACTTCTTCTGTTTGTCTTGAGCAGCTACCAATCTTGTCCTAATGAATTTGATAACCTCAGCAATTTGTTATACTAGTTTTGGTCATAACAGTTGACGTTCACCGACTTCATCCCAACACAGAGGAGTTCTGCACTTCCTGCCGTATAATGCCTCTTAAGGCAGCATGCCGATGCTCGCATGGTAACTGTTGTTGTAGGAGAATTCCACCAACGGTAAATATTATTCCCAGCTTCCTTTGAAATCCATGATGCATGCTCTCAACATATCTTCTAATGTCTGGATTGTTCGTTCGCTTTGGCCATCTGTTTGTGGATGATAAGTCGTACTCATTCGCAACTGTGTTCCCATACATTCTTGTAGTCTCCTCCAGAAGTTTGACGTAAATCGCGGATCTCTATCTGACATAATTGACACTGGCACTCCATGTTTCGAAATGACCACTTTAACGTCTGGCCAACTGATCAAGATTGAACCTAATCTTAATTGGTAAAAAGTGTTCTGATTTTGTCAATCTGTCTACTATCACCCAAATCGCATCGCATCCTCTCTGAGTAGTTAGAAGACCCACCACAAAATCTATTGTGATGTGTTCCCACTTCTATTCTGGTATTTCTAACGGTTGAAGTAATTCGCTTGGTCTTTGATGCTCGGCCTCGACTCTTTGACATGTCAAGCATTTCGCGACACATTTTTCAACATCTCTTTTCATGTTCGGCCACCAAAAATGTCGTCGTAAATCCTGATACATCTTCGTACTTCCTGGATGAATCGAATATCTTGTGTTGTGTGCTTCAGTCAAGATTTCGTCCTTAATCTCTGGTACTGTTGGAACCCATATTCTTCCCTCGAATCGTAGTAGCCCTTCGGTATCGATCTTGTATTTCTTCTCTTTTCCTTCATTCACACCTTCCTTTATTTTTCTGCATTCTTCATCCTGTAGTTGAGCATTCTTCACCTTGTCCACTAAAGTTGGACCAGCTTCTATCTGGAATAGTCGTTCATCGGATTCCTTTGGAAATTTTATTTCTAACTCTAGCTTTGTCATTGCTGAAATAAGCTCCTCCTGAGTGGTTATCAGCATCAACTTTTCCCGACCTTTCCTGCTTAAAGCATCTGCAACCACATTCGCTTTGCCCGGATGATAAAAGATCTCACAATCATAATCTTTTATCAATTCCATCCATCTTCTTTGATGCATGTTCAGATCCTTCTGAGTGAAAATATACTTTAGACTTTTATGGTCTGTGTAGATTTCACATTTCTCTCCATAGAGATAGTGTCTCCATATCTTCAGAGCAAATACTACTGCAGCCAATTCCAAACCATGAGTCGGATAACCTTTCTCATAATCCTTTAGTTGTCTTGATGCATACGCAATAACTTTGTCGTTTTGCATAAGAACACAACCCAACCCTTTATGTGAGGCATCACTATACACCACAAAGTTTCCTGTATTATCTGGTAATGCCAACACAAGTGCCAAGATTAATTTCTTCTTCAAGTCCTGGAAACTTTCTTCACATTTTTTCGTCCAAACAAATTTCACAGCTTTCCTTGTCAAATTTGTTAGCGGAGTGGCTATTTTGGAAAAATCTTGAATAAATCTTCTATAATAATCGGCCAGTCCCAAGAAACTCCTCACTTTCGATGGTGTTCTCGGTTGTTTCCAATTAATTATAGCTTTCACTTTCGATGGATCCACTAAAATCCCATCTTTGTCAATCACATGACCCAAAAATTGTACACGATCGAGCCAAAATTCACACTTAGAGAATTTCGCGTACAACTTCTCCTTTCTTAGTGTCTCCAACGTTAAACGTAAATGTTCTACGTGTTCTTCTTGAGTTTTGGAATATACTAGAATGTCGTCGATAAATACCACTACAAACTTGTCTAAGAATGGTTTAAACACCCTGTTCATCAAATCCATGAATGCAACAGGGGCATTGGTTAAACCAAAAAACATCACCAGAAACTCGTAATGTCCATACCGAGTTCTGAATGCCGTTTGAGGTATATCCTCCTTCCTTGCCTTCAATTGGTGATACCCACTCCTCAAATCTATCTTTGAGAAGTATTTAGCACCTTTCAACTGATCAAACAAGTCATCTATTCTTGGCAATGGGTATTTGTTCTTAATAGTGACTTTGTTTAATTCTCTATAATCAATGCAAAGACGTATTGATCCATCCTTCTTCTTCACGAATAATACTGGCGCTCCCCACAGTGATACGCTTGGTTGAATATACTTCTTGTCTAGCAGCTCTTGCAGTTGTACCATTAGTTCCTTCATCTCTACCGGAGCCATTCTGTACGGGGCCTTTGATATCGGTGTAGTTCCTGGTGCTAATTCGATCACGAACTCAATCTCTCAATCAGGCGGAAGTCCTGGCAAATCCTCTGGAAACACATCTTCAAACTCCCTCACCACTGGTATCTCTTCCAGTTTCACACCCTTTTTCTGAGTATCTACTATGTAAGCTAAATAGCCCACACAGCCTTAACTCAACAACTTCTTGGCTTGCATAATCGTCAGACATTTTATTTATCTAGGCAATTTGCTACCATAGAAAACTACATTTGACGGAGTCATAAGGTTTACACATTTCTTTTGGCAATCAATTACCGCTCCATAATTGAACAGCCAATCCATTCCCAAAATAATATCAAATTCTCCAAGTCTAATGGGGACTAAATCTACCATCATGATATTACCCTTAATGTTCACCCTACAGTTCTTGTATACGAATCTAGCAGGGATTACTTCCTTATTCGCAATTTCTACGTTCAAAGGGAAATTCAATTCTTCTCTAGGCAATTCTAACCCCTTAGCAAATTCATCAGATATAAACAAGCAAGTAGCACCCGAATCGAATAATATATAAGTATCAATATCATAGATTGGGATAATACCTGACACCACATCTTTTGATTGCACATCATCTTGCACATTCATGTTGAAGGTTCTGGCTGTGGGTTTGTTTGATGTTGTTGGTCCAGCAATGGTGCATGTTCCTCTACTGCTACCTCCATTGCTTCTTGCTATCTCTCCAGCCTTCTTCTTGGGGCATTCACGAGTAAAGTGATCCTTGGACTCGCACGTGAAGCAAATGTTCTTCTTAGGTTGAGTGCAATATGGAGCAATGTGATCCTCCTGACCACAATTGAAGCATACACGTTTCCCCATCAAGCACACACCCTTATGAAACTTCCCGCATGTAACACATGCTTCAAACTTCTTATTTTTTTGGTTACCCTGCTGGTTTCCATCACCCACATTCCCATTCCACTTCCTCTTCAAATTGTTGTTGCCGTTTCCACTACTACCGCCTTCATTCTTGATCTCCACTTCATTCTTCTTCTTTTTTCTGTTCTTGATTGAACTTTGTCACTGTCTCGCCTCCACCTTCAGCGAGTATTGCCTTCTCCATCACTGCTGTGAATGTCTTCAGCTGGAACAGGGAGACCCTACTGTACAACCAGGGCTTTAGTCCCTGTTCAAACCTCTTTACCTTGCGTTTGTCTGTATTGACTTGATATGGCGCAAACCTCGCCAATTCGTTGAATTTTGCAGCATACTCAGACACCGTCATCATTCCCTGCTTTAGTTTTAAAAACTCTACTTCTAGCTGACTCTTCGAACTCTCTGGAAAATAGTTCTCGAAGAATATCTCCTTAAACCAATCCCAGGTCATCACCCCTGGCCCTTCTCGAGTTTTATTGGCCTGCCACCAATAACTAGCCTCTGCTTTCAACATGAATGTTGCAAAAGTAGTCTTCTGATCATCCCCTACCCTAGTGACATCAAACACCTTTTTTATTTTTATAATCCAGGTTTGTGCCTCGACTGGATTCATGGACCCACGAAATTCAGGTGGTCCAACCGCCTTAAAATCCTTAAATGTTGTACCTTGATTTTGAGGTTGATTCTACAACGCTCCCGTCAATAAAGTTACTAGCTGTTGAACGGGGTTAGCTTCAACATTATCGTTATTATTGGTTCCCTCATTGGTTCTTTGTCGTGGTGGTTGACGTCTTGGAGGCATTTTTTGTTAAAATATACACTCATTAGGTTATTACTCAACTTCTTTAAGTATTTTCTACATAACTTGCCTCTATAAAAGAAATAACCACATAACACATAACACTTTGAGTAAAATAATAACTTTTATTTATTCAAAATCTCTTTGAAATATAACACAATAGCATCACTGCTATCTACATTACTTTCCTGAACTACAAAAGTTTCAAGATAACACCATCATCATATCCCATAGGTTACATAACACTTGGGATTTACACATTATTTAACATTTATTATTTGCATAACAGGCACATTCCCTACAATGTTCTACTAAGATACTCCGTAGCCTTTCGACGCTCTTCTTCCATAACCCGGAACATTGTTTGTCGATCTAACACGTACATTAGAAGAGTCTCGAACTGAATTGTATAACCCATGACCCGATCTTAGGCTCGATTGATCACGGTATTGAATACTTTATCCATCTCCTCCATCTTCATCCTCTTTGATTGTGCGTCTCTTACTTCCATCCCGGTTCGTTGATAAGCTTCTTCGTATGCGTCTTCAGCTCTTGCCCTCTTAGTGGCTTCTTCCTTCAGCTTGTTCTTCAGTTCTGCGATCACCTCGATCAGTTGTTCATTCACTCTTTCAGTGTGTTCTAGCTTCTCTTCGACATTAGTCAGACGTTCTTCACGATCCTGGATCTCGTCGTCCTTCTGTGTCATTGTAGTCTGTTATTCCGCTACTATCTCCTGCAAATCCTCGACGGCATCCTGAAGTTCCACATTTCGGTTGTAGACTTCATCATACATACAACAGCTATCGAGGTTAGTGGAGTCTCTTCCTCCTCGTCCTCGCCATCCTCATTCTCATGTGGCAGCTCAACGGGATTCTCCTCATCCGTTTCCACGTCATCATCCTCATCTTCAACCACTGTGACCAACGGGGCTGACTCCCGTGGCAGTAGTTGTTCCCAAATAACCTGAATGTCGCGAGGCTCCTCCTCTATAAGCATCTGAGATCCTTCCTCCCTAGCCTGACTGGATTCTCCGACATTAGTCATCCTGACAATAAAATTTTAAGTTTTAATTATTAACCATTACTACTCGACTCTCACGAGCACATAACTTATAAACACATAAGCACATAAGTGTTTTATTAATTCTTCCTTAAAACTCGATAAGAGTTCACCACTATCTTTTCAAAGGTTACTTCCTAAGGCTTTTCCCCACCTAAGGTTCATAACCTAAAGCATTGATACAAACTTGTGACACCCCAAAATTTTGGTACTTCATTACCTCAAAATTTGGTCTTCACTTAATCAAAACATTCACACCTAACTACCCAATCATAATAAAAATTGAATAATAAATTTTCCCTTAAGGGATTACATTAATAAAAATCTCCCAGGTTATCTAACTTTTAAATACAATCATTCAATTGCGAAAATTAAATAAATACTTCATTACATCAATCAAATTAAAGTCTGATAAATAATTGTCAACATATTACAAGTCTTTAATACTTGTTCATCTTTCCCTTTCCCTTACTGGTGCTAGGTACATCTATCTTTTCATCCTTGGCTGTAAGTTATATAAGCAAGAGTGAGCAAACAAAGTTCACTTGAAATAACAATGAATACAATCTTTACAACAACTGCCAAGTAATAGGCTCAATAGAACTGAAAAATATGTTCTATTACATTCTGAAACATATAACAGAGGGTCTAATGACCACGAACCATGTCCATAGTTATAAGTAATCTTTCAACTTAAACTTTAACAGTCATAAGACTATAAGGACTCCACGTACTTAGGGGGATCAGCCCTTCGTACAATGTATTGTACACTACCATTTCAATGCTAAGCGTAAACCCCTAATAATAGGGTTGTTCATCTCAATATTTAGATTATAAGTCCGCACCAAAGTAAGTTTGGTTTGGATACATTTCAAGGTAATTTGAAATTCAACGACATCAACTAAGGATTAGTTGAATAAAAGGGTAATAACTCTAGGTTACGGAATAAACCATAATCGAATCAACATTGTATACTAAGTTCATGCTTTAGGAATAATCTAATAGCATAAAGATTGAATAATATGTCATACCTTGCTTTGAGCAACATTAAGCTAAGGTTAAATATTGGGATTGAATATTAAGCATGCATAATAAGTAATAACTTGAACGATAAACTTGTTCATTAGAATAAAGATACTTACATGCTAAAGATAATAAGTTTAGGTTTAGAAAAACATGCGCAACATAATAATAGAACTAGCTCAACGAAAGTGTTGAGTTAGGAAAAACTTGCATAATTGTAATTGAATTAGAAGCAATAACTTGCTCAACGAAATTAAACTTGCACAACGAAGTTTTTAGGTTTAGAAGAACTTACCTTGCGTATAAGCTATACCGAATTAACTTGAATCACAATACCCTATATGTATATATGTCATCAAGACATAATTAGTCACTACCACATTATATATATATATATATATATATATATATATATATGTAAGACCCCGAATTTTATGAAATAAAAGTATTCAATTTTTCTTATAATTACTATTCAGTAAATGGTTAAATTGATAAAAGTTTAAAGTTATGAGTGAAATATGATTTTTTTTTCAAAATAAGCAAGTGGTTATAAAATAATCATTGTTGTCGAAAAATATTCGTTTGGTCGTGGAATATTCTTTCTGTCGGGGAATATTCGTACGACGGCGCAGCCATTTGTGGGCCCCACTTGTGGTTGGTGAAGAAATGTGCTGAATTATATTTCAAATGTAGCTGGGTCGAGCGAGGGTAACGGAGAAATAGAACGGTGGTCTCTAGCTGTGGAGGTTCTCCCGAAGCAGTATAGAAAAGTTCATTTAGTAGTTTTATTTGGTGAATCCAATAGGGTAAGGTGTACCCAACGTTGGAAGGGTGTTTTTGCCACTATCATACAAGATGTCTAACGACATACAACCTCGTGTCATCATAAGACAGGGATGTGCTCATCCACTTGCTGAGTATATATACGAGCACTACCTATATAATCTTGGTGTTTGTTTGAAGTATAATTCTCAATTAGAGACAGTAGAGATAATGATATGTCAAGAGAAGACTCACCATTGGGAAGAATATGATAGTAATCTTCTCGTTTTTCTTTGGGGTCTATTGGGTCAACCAAGGATAATTCTGTGGCCATATGATATCTATCATAACCTAGACGCGTGGCCTCCCATGTACGAAGGTTTCCTTAAGCACTTCCAAAAGATTCTAATTTCTAAAACAGTTTTTGACTATACCTTTATGTAAGGTGTTATTGTGAGGTGATGTCCACGGTTGGAACATGAGTCACATTTGGTATATATTTGTATCCAAACTCACAGCATATGTGTTGTTGTATTTTGCATGACAATTGTTGTAATAAAGTTGTAGTTGTTTTCTGTACCATGTATTTGGCGACTCAGAATAGGTTGGATGGAATGAACCTATTTTGGAGTCGTTACAATATATATATATATATATATATATATATATATATATATATATATATATATATATATATATATATATATATATATGTAACTAAGTACATTCATCATGTAATATTTGATTTTTAATCACATAATCAAATTACATTAGTCATAAAACTAGTTAATCGATAATAACATGATCATTCTTGGTATAGAAATACTGAAATCATAATTTAACAGTCCTACTATTAACACATAACAACTTTTTCAGACTTTTGTGCAAATAAATCACATTGTCTGACCATTCTACTAACTCGCGCTGCGGCGCCACAGTTTACACTGTGGGCCGGAGCTGCGACGCTGCGCTGGCGCTGCGGCGCGAGACATAGTCCAATGATTGGCGCTTCGGCGTGGCGCCGGTGCTGCGATGCGAAACTTACACTGCTGGGCCGAGCTGCAGCACCGAACTCCAGACTTCGGCGACCAGTCTCGGCAACAGCATGAACAAAAAACCAATTTGGCCTATAAGCTCCTTTCTAACAACCTAATCAACATGTAATACATATAGAGACTTCATATAAACATAATTTAAAGACTCTTAACATGTTTTTACCCATATAACAACATAAACACTAAATTTACAACAACTATTTTCATTATTTTTTTGGTAAAACTTCACTTTTTTGGACATTTTGATGAAAATCATCACTATAACTTTATTTTTCAATCAAAACAGTTAATTCTAAGTACCTTGTTTACGTTTATTCATCATCTTTCAAATTCAATAGTCAATTTATAAATTAAACAACTAATAAAATCGTAATTTTACTTTAAACTAAGCCATATTCATATATTTTTATATAAACATACTGTAATATGGATTTCTTCACAAATTACATACATGCATGAATTAATTGACTAATCACATATATAACTTATGAAACTTAACTTATAGCAAATAATTATCACCTAAAGATATATACAACTACAATTCAACCTCTACAAAGATTTTTGCAAAGAAATTTTGGAAAAGAATACCACTAAAGCTTTTGAAAAATAAAAGAGTTTAGATGATACCTTGTATGTTAGAAGATGAAAATTTCCTTCTTTTGATCAACAAGACTCCTTTTTTCCCAATTCCTTTCTCAAAACCTCTTTAGGAATCTCTCAAGTTCTTTTTCTCTTCTTTTTCTTCTGAGTCTTTCTTCTCCTAACTCTATCTTACGTACTAACATATAACGTATGGTAATGATATATATTAATTATATAATATAAATATAGATATAACTGATGTCAGTTATCTAAGTTTTTGAAAATCAAAAGCCATAAGGCTTGTTTGGCTAACCTAATTAAAATTAATCAATTAATCCTTATACCTTGTTTGGTAAAACACATTAAAAATAAAGACTTAATATGCATTAAGCCTTGTTTGAAAAAACTAAATTAAACTCCTTTAATTTATTTTAATAACTCCTTTATAGTAAGGTTATTTGTCACACTTTTATTTAATTAACTTTTAATAATCAATTTATTAAATTACTTTAACACATAAATCAATACCACATAATTATAATTTCATTTATAATTATAACTTTATTTAATCAACTAACACTTCATTTTAGTTACAAATTTAAATTAAAATATAATAATTTATTTAATCATTATAAACTTTCTAACTTAATTATTAAATTAAATTAATATATTACCTCATAATAATTAATTTTCTTAATTATTTACTTAACTAATAATTAACCAATCCAGTCAAATCAATTAAACAAATATTTATTCAACGATAAACACATCCATTAAATATTTATATAATTCAATAAATATTTAAATATTTAATTTAAATTTCTAGAATGTTACATTAATATCGAATAATGATGTAAAGATAGATTAAAGTAATCTTGTTAACGATCGAGAAGGAAAATATTATTGTATAAATTTTGGGATCGTTACAAATACAGATTACATATGTAGGTGTTTTAAATATGTGTCGAACACTTAGATAGTTAAGTGTGTTAATATTGATATTAAGTGTGGTTAAGGTATAACTATACGTACCTAACGATACTAAGTGTATGATAGGAAAGTGAAACAAGGTTCTAAGAACCAAGATAGAAAATAATGTAATGCTTATTATTATATTGAGAATGTATGGAAGTGTATAACTGATGACTGTGATCTCTATGATTAATATATCTGTGTAGGATTACACGAAGTACAGATATCTATAAGCAGTTAAGTCGTAGTTGTTAAACTACGCATCAGGCAAGTCTTTCAGTTCTTATTTGATATATGAATTCGATAACTGTTAGTTAAGCTATATTATGCTATGAGAATATTGATGCATATATATGAAATGCATATGTGATATGTATGAAATTTGAAAGTTGATCTTTGATGATATGCTTATGAAGTAAATCTATATGCCTGTCATATGAGAAGTAACATGCGTAGTAAATAATAATGGATTACGATTGCATGTGCTGAGTATGTTATTATATGCTATGTGCTGCATGAAAACTGTTAGAATTGTTGGGCTGTCGAGCTCACCCTTACAAATAACCACTTTTACAGGTTAAGGACACACGGTAAAGATTACGTGCTACTTGATTAATAAAATCAATAATATCAAAGGAGATTGATTCATTTGTTTAAATATATACTCTTAAACCATGTTTAGGTTCTAAGAAATGTACATGATAGTAGTTTATAATGTGTAATACATGTTAAGTTGTACTATGAGGTATGTAGAGGAATTCGAATGGAGATGTAGAAATTTATACAATAATTGAATAGAATGAATCATAGTATAATTTGATTCAAGGATTTGTAATTGATTCAAGTTAAGAAATTAGTAAAAGTTTTATTTTTCAAAGGAGATTGAAAAAGTTTAAATTATTCCGCATATTTTTATAACATCGAATATGATGTAAGACAGGGATGGTAAATGACCAAGATTTGAAACTTATAAAAGTTTGTGGTCATTACATAGATCTTGGAAATGGAAAGAATTTATAATCTAAATTGTAATAAGTAAAGTTATATTCATTAAGTTATGAATAAAAGATGTAAATAGTTTGACGATAGTAGTATCGTGGCGGACCGAATCCGAGGTTCGAAGGGACCCAAATTTGGGGGCGTCACAGGTTGGTATCAAAGCTATAAGTTATAAACTTAGGTAAGTATACCTTAGGCTATAACTTGAGAGAGAGAGAAAGATGAAGATTAAAATGTATAAGTAATGATTCAAAGAAGAATCTTAAAGTATCTAGAGAATGAGGATTCAGGAGTTTTCTAACTCTGGTAATAAAAATGTTAAGATGTTGTCTATATGATCTATATGACAAGGATAATAGGAATGAACTCGAGTGGAGTTTTGTTGATAATAGGGAAAGAACCCTAAGGTTAATTGATGATCACGATATGATTGAATTGAGCTACGAAGTGATAAATGGTCTGTAACAACTAAGTGTGTATAACTTGATGCTATAAGAGAATGTACTGTGAAATGGTATGATGTGAACTCATAAAGAGTTGTATGTTATGAGATACAAAGAATTCGTATCGAGCAAAGAGCAAGTTAAGTGTGAGATAGAGTTAAGTGGGATTTCAGTTGAGGACTCATGTGAAAGCTGAGTTGTACAAACCTTTGTGTGGGCGGAGGCTTGTGCTCACGCTCGGTTCCTCACAATGATAATCAATGGAATGTCGGTGTTGCGCTATCGATGTGCTTATGGTGAGAAGGTGATTCTTTTTTCATATCATATTTGATAGATAGAGACTATTAAGATTAAGGTAGAGAATATTAAGATTAGGCGCGAGTTCTTAAAACTCATATTTATGGCAAGTTCGTGACTCATAATCATATGATGGGACCCCTCAGCGAATGGACGACTTTAGTCTGACCAGGATAAGTTCCTACACCCATATGATTGTGGTAAGTTCCTGAACTTTCATGGTGTGGTAAGTTGGTGAACTGTACTGAGAATAGATATATTATATAAGAGTTTTGGAATAGTGAGCATTGATGGTGTTAAGAGATTAAAGTGATGGAGAAATTGGATTTTCCTAAATCCTCTAGCTACGCTAGATTTTCAATATTTATTGACTTCGTGCTAGTGTTTGCACTTCTGTTTTCTTGAGAAAAACATTGGGTCAAGTGACTGAACCAATGAGTTTTAAAAAAAACAACATTGTTATTCGTATGTCTAAGCTACTTGTTTCGGCTAAGACAAAAATAATTTGAAAATCTTTCAAAATGTATTTTGACCATGTGCATCATTTGATATGGTGTATGATGGTAAACGATGGAGTCATCAATGCAATCGAACCTAGTGTCGGAAGTGATCATAAGATCGTCAGCCCATTACGGTAAGATGTATTATGGTAAAGTCACAAAATGACGGAATCTTCAACGTACTATTAAGTGGGTGTGGCATTTTGACGTCATAAAATGATTTTTGATTTTCTTTCGAATTATGAAAAGTTGACTAAATTATTTCGATTGATGTTCAAATTATTGATAAAAGTCTAAGCTATTTGATTCGGCTAGACGACTGTTGAAAAATTTTGTGAAATTCAAGCATTCTTGAGTAATTGTGCCAAACCAGATTGCTCTGGTGCGGATTCAGGTGTTGATAAGCTGGGATGAACAACCCTATAAGGGGACATATTTTTGGGAACAATGGTTCATGTAATAACCCAATATTTTCTGTGACGCCCCCAAAACAGGTATACAACACCTATTCTGAGTCGTCAATAACATGGTACAGAAACAACTACAACTTTATTAATACAACATAAAAACTATGAGTGTAAATACAAATATTATCATCTAGACAATATCCACACTCAAATAAGTCCTCATTACAATTATTGGAACAATATTTTACAAAAAAAATGGTGAGGACTACTAAAACAACTTCCTAGAACCTTCATTCCATACCCCGACTAGTACCTGCTACATTCTCGCCTCCTGAGAAGAAAATGGAACAACAAGAAAAAGGGTGAGCTCAACTAGCCCAGTAAAGAATATTATGACTAAGATAATATACAACAAATTATCGTTAGTCTTCAACAGGGAAAAATTTAATAGAATACAATAGACAACAAGTTTTAAATCAATATTCGCAGCGGAAAATAATAATTCATAGAGAAGTTACGTAGAGAAAGAAATCTATGATTATCTATGAATTTAAAAGCTCATCATCAATATTTTATCCCTGTAATATCAATCAATAAATATCTTGAATCAAATAGTCATCTTTGCACTACAGGCCAAAGATATTCATCAGTTGGTCATGTTCACCTCAACACCTGTTCATCTTTGCACTACGGGCCAAAGATATTCATTAGAAATCATTAATCTTTGCACTACAGGCCAAAGATATTCATTTATATCATCATTTAGGACTGAGGATGATGAAAAATATTTTTAAGGAAACGAATCCAGTGAAACAAAATAATAAATATTAAGGATTCGTATTTCAGCTATTCTATGTCCAAAAATACCTCATAAATAATTATAGTAGAGTAAAATTCAAGAATGATCAAAACATGGATACAATCAAAGCTAGTATCTAGAATAGATATTTTTGGACGAAAAGAAGAAAATTTCATTTTTCGGTGAATAGTAACTCATGAATAGTAACTCATGAATAGTAACCCCGACATGAAAAGTTCCAAATTTGATAAAAAGTTCAGATCAATACTTTGGCATAATGATATTGAAGAAAATAATATCATTTAAGAAGAAATAACATCCCTTACCTCAGAAAGACGGTACTTCTGACTGGAATACTAGATATAGTGCTGAAGGAAACTTGCACCGTATAGCAACACTCAAAGTATCAAATACTCACAAGAATACGCTCGATATAGAGAGAGAAATAGAGAGAAACTTGTGTTTCTGGTGTGATTTTCAATTCTAACCTAAGCACCCTATTTATAGGAAAATGCTTAGAACACCAAAGCAGAAAATTGAATAAATTAATAATATAATTTTCTTAATTTCCTTAGCACACCACATCAGCTGATTTCCACCATTAACATGTGCCACTCAAATGTCAAAAACGTTTTTCTTAATAAAAATAATTAAAACTTCCAAAAATCAATTATTTCGGAACTTCAGAACTTCAATAATTCATAAAAAATAACCCTTTATTCAGAAAATTCTAAACTCGCGAGTTTTTATAGGAAATTCAATTCTCTACAACTTTGCAGAAGAAAGTTTTTCCAAATTCCAAACAGAAATTGACCGAAATTCACAAACGGGCAATTTTACAGTCAATAATAAATTTTCGGTCAAGAATTATGTCCACCAACACACAAAACATGTGTTAATCATTTAATGCCACAAAAATACTCTTCCTCCTCACATACTCATATATCCCACATTCATTGTAAAAATACCACCATCAATATATTATTAAAATAATATAGTTAAATGAATTATTTTATCAGAAAAAGATAAAATATTAATTTTCAACAATTGTCACATTAGAATTTTTCTCTATCTATATCCACATAAAATCACTATTTTCCTCGTCATATAAATCGATAATTAATTATACACAAATAATATTACAGAACCACAGTACTGGCAACCAGACAGTTCCCAGGAAAGAGGGGGCTTTCCAATAAGGATTTCTCCTTACTGGCGCGCAATTAGATGACCAAACCTCTCCTTAGACAGAACTTTCTAGACATTGCCAATAATGTTATCTAATAATATTATTCAGATAATATGAATTATTGCTCCGATAATGAAAAATACTGTGTAGTGACAATTATTGAAACAACAGTAATATAAAATATCAACGCAGCAATTATTGAATCAATAAAATACAATATTGAACAGTAATTACTGTAACAATTATTGAGTAGTGTCTTCTTACGTAAGAATCAATAATTGGTGCAATAACGTGTGCTACGCGTATTACCGTGTTTTAACCACCGGGTATTCCAACAGTATTAACGGTAACAACTACGCCGTTATTTATAAATAACTTATTTTTGTCGTTTTCTTCATCCAATCGTTTTCTGTTATGGGGCCCACACAAGGCTGCGCCGCCGTACGAATATTCTCCGACAACAAGAATATTCCACGATCAAACAAATATTCCCCGACAACAATGAATATTTTATAACCACTAAAATATTTGCGCATTTTACCCATAACTAACCACATTAATCAAATCAACTCTTACTATTTCAGAATAATAAATAGAGGAAATTAAATTTCATTTAATAATAATTTGGGGTCTTACAACCTCCCCTCCTTATGAAATTTCGTCCTCGAAATTGACATACGTACCTGGTGTTTCGAAAAGATGAGGATACCTCGCTTTCATTTCCGTTTCCAACTCCCAGGTCATTTCCTCAATAGCATGGTTTTTCCACAAAACTTTAACTTGTGGTATGACCTTCGTGCGTAGGACATGCTCCTTTTTATCCATGATCTTGACAGGTACTTCCTCGTACGTTAAGTCTTCAGCTATCTCGTCCGGTTCTAACTCAATAACATGGTTCGGGTCTTTCACATATTTACGAAGCACAGATATATGAAAAATATTATGAACACGAGACATACTTGGAGGTAACGCAAGTCTATAGGCCACATTTCCTACTCGGTAAAGAATCTGAAATGGACCAATAAATCGTGGATTGAGCTTTCCTCTCTTCCCAAATCTTGTAACTCCTTTCCATGGAGCTACACGTAATAATACACGATCCCCAATGTCAAATTCCACGTCCTTTCGATGAAGATCCACATAACTCTTTTGTCGATCCTGTGCCGTTTGTATACGTTGTCGAATCGTTTGGATCTTCTCTGTAGTCATTCGTACCAACTCTGGTCCCAACAACGTTGCATCTCCCACCTCATCCCAACATACTGGAGAGCGACACTTTCGTCCATACAATGCTTCAAAGGGAGCCACACCTATACTTGCCTGATAACTGTTGTTGTAGGAGAATTCCACCAATGGTAGGTACTTATCCCAACTTCCTTTGAAATCTAGGACACAAAGTCTTAATAAATCTTCAAGAGTTTGAATAGTCCTCTCTGATTGCCCGTCCGTTTGAGGATGGTATGCCGAACTGAACCGTAAATCCGTGCCCATAGCTTTTTGCAAGCTAACCCAAAATCTTGAAGTGAATCTTGGGTCATGATCCGAAACTATGGATACTGGCATGCCATGCAACCTTACAATCTCATTCACGTACATACTAGCAAGACGTTCAAGGGAATAAGTCTCCCGTATCGGCAAGAAATGAGCAGACTTGGTTAATCTATCAACTATAACCCAAATAGCATTTATGCCTTGAGAAACTGTGGGAAGACCCGTAACAAAATCCATGGTAATGTGTTCCCACTTCCATTTCGGAATCTCAAGTGGTTGCAATGGACCCTTTGGTACTTGATGCTCCGCCTTTACACGTTGACAAGTTAAACACCTCGAGATAAACTTTGCAATCTCTCTCTTCATATTGTTCCACCAAAATGTATGTCGAAGATCACCATACATTTTAGTACTTCCAGGATGGATTGCAAATGGTGTATTGTGTGCCTCCATCATGATCTTGTACTTCAAATCAGAATCGTTAGGAACACAAAGTCTGGAGTGGACTCGAAGTATTCCTTCTTCATCGATTCTTGCTTCTGGAATAGCACTTTCTTGCACTTTCTTCTTCATACGCATCAGCTCCGGGTCTGTAGCTTGAGCAACTTTAACTTTATCGATTAAAGTTGGTTCTACGCGTATACTTGACATCATCGCACTCGTTCCTGCATATGATCTTCTACTCAATGCGTCAGCTACCACGTTTGCTTTTCCAGGATGGTATTGAATAGTGTGGTCGTAATCTTTTAACAGCTCGAGCCAACGTCGTTGCCGCATGTTGAGTTCTTTCTGAGTGAAGAAATATTTGAGGCTTTTATGGTCTGAATATATCTCCACTTTCTCCCCATATAGATAGTGCCTCCAGATCTTTAGCGCGAAAACGACTGCTGCCAACTCTAGATCATGAGTAGGATAATTCCTCTCATATTCTTTAAGTTGTCGCGAGGCATAGGCTATGACTTTCCCATGTTGCATGAGAACACATCCTAACCCTTTACCTGAAGCATCGCTGTAGATAACAAATCCATCCGAACCAGATGGTATTGTCAGAACAGGTGCCGAAATGAGTCTCCTCTTAAGCTCTTGGAAACTCTTCTCGCATTCTTCGCTCCATACGAATTTGATATCCTTCCGAGTCAGCTGAGTTAATGGGGTAGCGATTCGAGAAAACCCTTCTACGAATCTTCGGTAATAACCAGCTAAGCCTAGAAAGCTACGTACATCGGTCACCGTCTTCGGTTGCTCCCAGCTTTGTATTGCTTCAATCTTTGCCGGGTCCACAGATACTCCATGTTTTGACACCACGTGCCCTAGGAATGCTACTTCCTCAAGCCAGAACTCGCATTTCTTCAACTTAGCATATAACTTGTTTTCACGCAACCTTTGGAGTACCAGCTTCAAATGGTGCTCATGATCTTCACGGCTTTTGGAATATATGAGGATGTCATCAATAAAGACAACAACGAACTGATCCAAATAATCCTTGAATACTCGGTTCATCATATCCATGAAAGCCGCGGGAGCATTAGTCAATCCAAAAGACATGACTAAGAATTCATAATGCCCGTACCGAGTTCTAAAGGCAGTCTTCGGAATATCCTCAGTTTTAACCTTCAGCTGATGATATCCAGAACGAAGATCGATTTTTGAAAAGAATTGTGCTCCTTGTAACTGGTCAAACAGGTCATCAATACGAGGTAGCGGATACCTATTCTTGATGGTGACATGGTTTAATTCCCGGTAATCGATACAAAGTCGCATACTCCCGTCTTTCTTCTTTACAAATAAAACAGGAGCACCCCAAGGAGATGTACTAGGACGAATGAAACCGATGTCCAACAACTCTTGTAGTTGGACTTTTAACTCCTGAAGTTCAATAGGAGCCATTCGATATGGGGTTTTAGAAATGGGCTTTGTACCAGGTTCAAGATCAATAAAGAATTCAACTTCACGTTCTGGGGGTAGACTGGGAAGTTCTTCAGGAAATACGTCAGGAAAGTTACTAACAACAGGAATATTATTCAAATTTGACGTGTCTTTATTCAAATCCATAACATGGGCTAAGAAAGCTTGACATCCGTTTTTCAATAAACGAATAGCTTTATGACTTGATATGACAGTGATTGATTTTAATGGCTTTGTTGCTTGAATTCGAACAACAGGTTGATTAGGAATATGAAAACTAATCACCTTACGAAAACAATCAATTTTGGCATGATGAGTAGTTAACCAATCAATTCCTAAAATCACGTCAAATGCAAGTATCTTTAAAGAGATAAGGTCAACAGGTAAGGTGATGGTACCAACTTGGATCAAACAAGATTTGTAAACAGTGGATGTGATGAAAGTTTCCCCTAACGGAGTCTCCACAGATAAATCAAAGTCTAATTTCTCCGGAGTCAAGTTTAAACGTTGAGCACAAGCAGGAGAAATAAATGAATGGGTAGCACCGGTATCTAGTAAGGTATAAACTTCACATGAATTTATGATTAGCTTACCCGTGATCACCTCGTTTGGGTTCCTCGCATGTTGACCAGTCACGACAAACGCTCTTCCAGGAACCGTTGACTTTGACTTTTCTGGGGCAGCCTTTTGAGTCACCGTCCCCGCTGAACTTGGTTTCGCTATCGTACAATCTCGAGCGATATGTCCTTCCTTTCCATAATTATAGCATACCTTGAACTGTTGTGGACAGTTTGGGCTGATATGTCCCTCTTTTCCACATTTATAGCATATGACCGGTGGTCGTTCTCCTCCCTTGGAACCAGTTGCTGCTGGTGCTGACGTCTTCGTATTGTCATTGTTGAATCTCCTCTTTTTAAAATCTCCTCCCGACTCGCTTCTTCTATTTTCATAGCCACGATTACCACCAGAGTGGTTGCCGTTCTTGTCTGTATTTTTCTTTCTCCGCTGATTATCATTGTTCTGATGACTGTTGTCACCGATATGATCCTGGTTGTGGTCCCTCGGTTGACCGTACTCGTTATCTCGCTCTAATAATTGAGCCCTGTTGACAACATCTGAATAGAGAGAAAATTTATGAGAAATGAGATATTGACGTATGCCGGGTTTCAAACCTCTCAGAAACATCCGTGTCATACGTTCCTCATTCTCCACCAAATGAGGTGCAAACCTGGACAACTCCGCAAACTTCACCTCGTACTGGGACACCGTCATGTTATTCTGCTCCAGTCTAATAAACTCTACCTCCTTCATATGACGAATACTTTCAGGAAAGTACTTGTCATTGAATAGCTTCTGAAATATCTCCCAAGACATGCTGAGTGCAGCTGGATGGGTACGCTTCACAGATTCCCACCAGTAGTCTGCCTCGCCACGGAACATAAAGGTGGCAAATGGAACCTTCTGTTCCTCCGTGCATCCCAAGACATCAAATATCTTGGTAATTTGCTTGAACCATGTCTCCGCCTTAATCGGATCCGGCTTTCCCCAGAATTCTGGTGGTCCCAACTCTTTGAACTGCTTGGCTGTGACCAGCTGTGCGTTGCCATTGTTTCTACCTATATTTTGAACAGGAATCTCCTTCGTCTAGTTTTGCATGAATCGCAAAAAGCTTCTAAACATCTCATCGTTCACCGTCTGCTCAGTGGTGTTGTTCACAGGAGGAACATTGCCAGCCTGTTGCACGTTCTCCTCGTTGGTGAGTACAGGTGTCTCCACGATTTCATTTACTCCACTGTTAACATTCTCAGTCGACATTCTCAAATACTGCCAAAAAACAAGGGTTAATTTAACAAATTAACAAATCACATAATATCCCTATATTATGACCAACCAACAAATAAGCTTAGGTAGGATACACTAGCGAAGGATTTACTTGTCTCTCCCCTCCTAGTTCTATTCCCCGATCTCCACCAGAGATCATATCCCTAAGCTCTGATACCAACTGTGACGCCCCCAAAACAGGTATACAACACCTATTCTGAGTCGTCAATAACATAGTACAGAAATAACTACAACTTTATTAATACAACATAAAAACTGTGAGTGTAAATACAAATATTGTCATCTAGACAATATCCACACTCAAATAAGTCCTCATTACAATTATTGGAACAATATTTTACAAAAAAAATGGTGAGGACTACTAAAACAACTTCCTAGAACCTTCGTTCCATACCCCGACTAGTACCTGCTACATTCTCGCCTCCTGAGAAGAAAATGGAACAACAAGGAAAAGGGTGAGCTCAACTAGCCCAGTAAAGAATATTATGACTAAGATAATATACAACAAATTATTGTTAGTCTTCAACAGGGAAAAATTTAATAGAATACAATAGACAACAAGTTTTAAATCAATATTCGCAGCGGAAAATAATAATTCATAGAGAAGTTACGTAGAGAATGAAATCTACGATTATCTATGAATTTAAAAGCCCATCATCAATATTTTATCCCTGTACTATCAATCAATAAATATCTTGAATCAAATAGTCATCTTTGCACTACAGGCCAAAGATATTCATCAGTTGGTCATGTTCACCTCAACACCTGTTCATCTTTGCACTACGGGCCAAAGATATTCATCAGAAATCATTAATCTTTGCACTACAGGCCAAAGATATTCATTTATATCATCATTTAGGACTGAGGATGATGAAAAATATTTTTAAGGAAACGAATCCAGTGAAACAAAATAATAAATATTAAGGATTCATATTTCAGCTATTCTATGTCCAAAAATACCTCATAAATAATCATAGTAGAGTAAAATTCAAGAATGATCAAAACATGGATACAATCAAAGCTAGTATCCAGAATAGATATTTTTGGACGAAAAGAAAAAAATTTCATTTTTCGGTGAATAGTAACTCGTGAATAGTAACTCGTGAATAGTAACTCATGAATAGTAACCCCGACATGAAAAGTTCCAAATTTGATAAAAAGTTCAGATCAATACTTCAGCATAATGATATTGAAGAAAATAATATCATTTAAAAAAAAATAACATCCCTTACCTCGGAAAGACGGTACTTCTGACTGGAATACTAGATATAGTGCTGAAGGAAACTTGCACCGTATAGCAACACTCAAAGTATCAAATACTCACAAGAATACGCTCGATATAGAGAGAGAAATAGAGAGAAACTTATGTTTCTGGTGTGATTTTTAATTCTAACCTAAGCACCCTATTTATAGGAAAATGCTTAGAACACCAAAGCAGAAAATTGAATAAATTAATAATATAATTTTCTTAATTTTCTTAGCACACCACATCAGCTGATTTCCACCATTAACATGTGCCACTCAAATGTCAAAAACGTTTTTCTTAATAAAAATAATTAAAACTTCCAAAAATCAATTATTTCGGAACTTCAGAACTTCAATAATTCATAAAAAATAACCCTTTATTCAGAAAATTCAAATCTCGGGAGTTTTTATAGGAAATTCAATTCTGTACAACTTTGCAGAAGAAAGTTTTTCCAAATTCTAAACAGAAATTGACCAAAATTCACAAACGGGTAATTTTACAATCAATAATAAATTTTCGGTCAAGAATTATGTCCACCAACACACAAAACATGTGTTAATCATTTAATGCCACAAAAATACTCTTCCTCTTCACATACTCATATATCCCACATTCATTGTAAAAATACCACCATCAATATATTATTAAAATAATATAGTTAAATGAATTATTTTATCAGAAAAAGATAAAATATTAATTTTCAACAATTGTCACATTAGAATTTTTCTCTATCTATATCCACATAAAATCACTATTTTCCTCGTCATATAAATCGATAATTAATTATACACAAATAATATTACAGAACCACAGTACTGGCAACCAGACAGTTCCCAGGAAAGAGGGGGCTTTCCAATAAGGATTTCTCCTTACTGGCGCGCAATTAGATGACCAAACCTCTCCTTAGACAGAACTTTCTAGACATTGCCAATAATGTTATCTAATAATATTATTCAGATAATATGAATTATTGCTCCGATAATGAAAAATACTGCGTAGTGACAATTATTGAAACAACAGTAATATAAAATATCAACGCAGCAATTATTGAATCAATAAAATACAATATTGAACAGTAATTACTGTAACAATTATTGAGTAGTGTCTTCTTACGTAAGAATCAATAATTGGTGCAATAACGTGTGCTACGCGTATTACCGTGTTTTAACCACCGGGTATTCCAACAGTATTAACGGTAACAACTACGCCGTTATTTATAAACAACTTATTTTTGTCGTTTTCTTCATCCAATTGTTTTCTGTTATGGGGCCCACACAAGGCTGCGCCGTCGTACGAATATTCCCCGACAACAAGAATATTCCACGACCAAACAAATATTCCCCGACAACAATGAATATTTTATAACCACTAAAATATTTGCGCATTTTACCCATAACTAACCACATTAATCAAATCAACTCTTACTATTTCAGAATAATAAATAGAGAAAATTAAATTTCATTTAATAATAATTTGGGGTCTTACATTTTCAATCTAATTAAATAATAAATTTTGCATTTATTTTTTTTATATATATATATTTATAAAGGGGAGATTATGTGCAAAGTAAAGTGTATGTATATATGTGATAAATAAAAATTATTTATTACCATTGATCATTAAAGAGTATATTCTTATAATAAATTTTGTAATAAAAACAGTTATTATTTATTTTTCATGAATATATGATTTTTTTAGGATTTTTATGATAAGTAATGAATACGCTCTTAGACTTGTAATATCGCTTTTGTGGACATTAATTCATGTCATATAAAATGAGTTTAGCGATGAAAGTTGGCACGGGCTCGAAGCTAAACCAGTCTTGGCAATGTCAGGGTACAGCGCAGTTGCGTCGTCCCAGCAGTACAAACTAGCACAGCTGCGCCAGTGGAAATTCGGAGAAAATTAATTTTTTTCTTCTTTAGAAATAAAATGGAACATTTTGTTATATGTGTAACTTTGATAAACCATGAAATGAAGTGTGTTATGTTTGGCGAAGGAAATATTAAGTAACCCATTAATTAATATTAATTAATTGTGGTAGAATATTAATTACTTGGTAATTAATTAATAATAAGTGATTACTATTATTTGAAATATATCTATAAATATAATAAGAATTATATAGATAATTAATGATTATGGAGATCCATAAATACATTAACTGATGATGGTTAGAGTAATTACTTTTGGTGTTAATTAATCAAGGAAGTAAATAATTTATTTAATTAACATAAATAAATAAGTTATTAATATAATAATATTAGATTATCGGTTATGTGCATGTGAGCAATATTATGACTATACTATATTGCATAGTGTGACTTTTATGTGACTATATATTAAGTTTTATGAAACTATATTGTATGAAGCAATGTGTTTATACATATTAAAATTATATGGTATAAATACATCATGAAGGTGTATGTGGCAAAATGTATGTGGTTATATATTAAAATAATATACCATAAATATAGTGTAAGCTATTATTTTAATAAAGTATACCGGTGTGATAAAATATACATGTATTATATGTGTGTTACATCTCCATATTACATCTACTACCTTGAAATATTAAATATTAAATTATATTGTGGCATTAGAATTTAGCCTTGTATGGTTAATATGTGTATATAATATAGAATAAGAATAAGAGTTATGTATAAGTATATGTTCTAATGTTGCAAGAGTGCTGAGATAAATTTCTTATCCCAAAATAAGTGTCTCATTTGCTCAAATCTCAGTCACGTGTAGAACAAAAAGGCTAAGCCTATGTTCTTCATTTTCTTCTAAGCTTGCTAGGCAATGATCACGAGGGGAGTGGTACTCATGATGCAAATTACCAACTCCTTCTTATACTTCATGTAATATCTCAATCCTTGAGTTTGATTTCTTGGACAATGGCTTGGCATGGTCAAGGAATTCTTTATAAATTGAACACTTCCCTTCATTATCTATGTTGCTTGAATTGTCTGTTAATTTGTTAAGTGTGAGATTGAGGGCATACTAGTATTCTAAGTAACTGGAAGTTCATTAGAGCAAGTTCACTTCAGAATTTTAGAGGTATAAGCCTCATTCCTTGCTTTCCATTTTCATTCTCTGCTAAAATGAATTCTTGAGTTCTTGAATTTTAAATTCTTAAATTATGTGGAATTAGATGATGATGAGGTTGGGTAATGTTTAATTAGTTGTTATACAATCATACAAGCATGTTTAAACTGATATATGGATGTTTAGAATCAAGTTTGTGTATAATTGTTATGGTTGGGCTAAAGTTCTATCGAAGCAGACTGTTCTTGGCTCGAACCAGGCACGACGCAGTTGCGCCCGATTTACAATGAGGCACAGCGTAGCTGCGCCAGTCTCTGTTTCCAGCTTTTGCTTTCTGTTAAAAATCTGATCAATGTTAGTATATTATTATGACTCAAGCTAGCATGTAAACATGTGTATGATGTATATATGGGTATATTAACTCAATAAGAACATGTTTAGATTAGCTTACATGATTAACGAAGGTGTAGAGTTTAAAATGGATTTAAGACGTTAGAAAGGAACTTGTTATGTACGTATGCCATGTTATAGACTGACTTTGCAAGTATGTTGTTATGATTTAGAAATGCATGTATAACCGTTAATTTGTGTTTACATGATTCATAGTTCTTTGCTCATGAACACCTTATTTAGGATTTGTATTAAAGAAGTTTTAACTTAGTATAGTGAGCTAACATGCATGACTACTACATACTCTATATTCTGACCTTGTGAGCATTATAACATGACTTGATCTCAAATGATTAGAGCCTTAAAGTTGTCTAGTATGTGTTAAATTGAATTATTCAAGTTTAAAATAGTTTTAAAAGCAAACTTGAATATATTTTCTAAATATAGTTGCATCACATGAATGTTTAGATTCTAAAGGATTAAGAGATCATGTTACGTCTATAATATCCCTATACATGACCCATATGTATTGAACATGTAGAACCTACTAGTAAGGTTACGAATGAAAATACGAACTTTAAACGAGAATGTTAACATACTAATTTAGAAGTTAGAATCTGACTTTTATGTGCATGTTTGATGGTACTTTTAAACTTGCTAAATGTATCCTATAGGTATACCATACTTGTGTATCATAATTCAAGTAAAGCATGAACAAAGTATATTCTCAACTAAAGCGGTATTAGTTTCACGTATGTGTTAGGAATACTCGTAAGCATGCCTAATATGAGTAACTACCTTGTATGTTTAGAAGGCAAGCATGTTAGACCGTGTGATTTCATGACCTTAAACGACATTAAATTGTTGAAATGTTTAACTTAGAACCATGATATGAAATAAGAAACCTAGATTAACTTGAGAGGCATGAAAAGACCTTAACATGAAAAAATATATTGTGTATGAATGTTGCGTTCTAGCCAGACAGAAACCACAAGGCAGCAGCTAAGTCTTGGCTTGGCCAGAGGGCTGCGCAGCTGCGCCGACCCTAGGCCTAGCCATGGCGTAGCTGCGCCAGTCTGGGATTTGAGATAGTGAAATTTGATTTTTGACAGTTAATTTGTAGGATGTCTTTACTGCTAGAAATGGTTTAAAATCTACTAATGTGTGTGTATATGTAAGGACTAAATAATAAGATAGTGTTCTTTTAGATAATGAAAGTTCATGGGTAAAAATACCTTAAACTTGGGCATTCTTAATTTGCTTATAAAGTAACTAGATACTTGATTTCACGATAAACTTGTGAGGTGATTGTGTATCATATGTACATATTTGATTCATGTCGAGCTTGATTAACGAATGCGTTAGCTAATGAACATCTTGTGTTTGAAATACGTTATAAATAGGATTCGAAAGTGTTGATTTAATTACGTGGATAAACTATGCTTAAGGCAAGTATCCTAAACCCTTGCATTACTTTATTCGACGCATATCGTAAGCAAGTTTCCTAAACTTACTCCAATTATTAATGAGCAAGTATCCTACCTTTGCATTTCCTTTATGCAATGGACAGAAGTAAGAGAGTTTTAGAATTATATTATTATTGTACCAGATTATTAACCCTATTGTTATATATGTTATATCCGATCATTGAGTATTAACATGGTACTATATTGTAATTTAGATATATATATTCTGTTCGTTAATTTCTAAATATGGTTATTCAAGTGTCCCCATTTGGATAATCATTGTATTTAATCACATGTTGATATATATATATATATATATACTTATTGATCACCAGTATGTATACAATAAGTAAAAGCCGTCTAAGCTATTTGATCAGCTAGACACAGATTTAGAAATATTGTTGAACATGATAGAACCTTTTTGTATCCAATCAAATTGTTTTGGTTCTAATTCCCGACTAAGTATGAACATCCCGAACATGGGAAAACTTTTGTGCGCCTGAGGCGGATGTGATGAACGAGAATATAGTTATGGTATGTAGTATTGATCAATACAGGGCATAACGGGCTGATCACCCCCGTGCCTGTAAGTTATGACGGTTTGAGGATGAAGTTCTGCTAAACCTATTCGAAAATTGAAAACAATGTTCATAGTATGTCACCTTAACCCTATTTATAGTCAGTACGTAGTTTCAAAAATTTGATAGAGAGTTGTTATGTTATTATTATCATTTCAGATTACTTCACAACTATTGATTCGTTGTAGAAGGGTAGTACAAAGAAAATATTTAATCCTTTCAGCTAATATTTATAATTGTTGTTACCTGATGGGCACTCAAATGCTCATCCTTGCTTAATTTAAATATTTTCAGTTAAGTATGATCAACCAGAGGGCTCTGCTAGGAACAAAGGGAAAGGAAAGTTGTCAGAATAATATTGTATTATCATATGTAATAGCTAGACTTAAATAAGATAATAATATTTATTAAGTATCATGTAATGAATGTTTTAAGGCCGCGTACCTGGGAATAGACTCTGATGCATATGTAAATTAAATTTGGTATCTATATTATTATTATTAGTATTAGTATTATTCCGCTCATAGAAATGGTATCGTGAAGCACTGAGTTCGGGTTTCAAGTACCTGAATTTGGGGGCGTCACAGTTCCGAGTGTAGCGCGTGTAGTCATTACAAAACACTACGTTATGGCCCAACGTAGTGGTACAATAGGCTGGCCACCTAGTGTACGTGTGGAGGGTGTTTTCAATCTTTGTGATTGATAAATACTCTAGTTTGCAGTGTGAAGGATTATGTTGAAGCACTAGTAAACCTAGAGAAGATTTCACGGTCTTGTGACTCCTCAGCATAATTTGGAATCTAAGATTTTTCCATACTACTTCCCGATTATTGAAAAATCGTGGAAGATTCTTATTCTTCTGAAGGATGAATGTAGTAAGTAGAATGTTCCTTAGAAAAGGAGAATGTGGTAGAATGCAAGTGATCAAGTTATAATAAAACTTCCGAAAAGAGAATGGATAAAATTATTCAAAAAGAATATGTAATAATCGGAATAGCACCGAGTAGAGGAAGTTTCGGTGATTCCGAGGACGAAATTCTTATAAGGGAGAGAGGATGTAAGAACCCGGATTTTCAGAAATTATTAAATAAGAATTTAATGAATAAAATTCTTAAGTGTGAAATGGGTTCGAATAAAAACATTTATGTGATACGAGGTATGTAGGAATGTGTTACATAGGGTAATATGAACTATGTAATATGTGATTTTGTGATTAATAAATATATTATTATTATATATTATAACACCCCAAACCCGATATAGGCCCAAAGCTGCTACACGCCGCAAGCCTATAGGCCCGCAAGGCAACAATATCAATAACGCGCAGTCCAAACAAAACAACTTAACAATAATCTTAACTTAAAACCCAATAATAAATATATTTTAAATCAATCCAAATGAAATACTAATAAATACCACTTTCCAATAATGGAGATGCAGCTCCTCGAAACTAAGAGTTTTATCAAAATCTATTAACAAAAGAAAAACATCTAAAGCTAAACTCAAGCGTACCAAATAAGGGCTCAGCTTTCAACGACGGGACCTGTAAAAATCTATAAGGGGGTGAGTGATGAAGCCCAGCAAGTATTAATCCTCTCTATCTAACCGAATCAAGTACAATTTGTAAAATACTTTTTCGAAATAACTTTTTTGTTGAATAACAATAGTACAAAAGCTTTCAAAACTAAAACAATTGAAAAATGATTTCAATGTATAGCATATCTCTTTTAATCCACAGCCTTAGCGACTAAGGTTACAATAGCCCTGTAACACAGCCCAAAAGTTCGATAACATTATGATACGCACCCTACTAAGGTATCTATAAAATGCACGCTCCCCGAAGGGTATCTAAAAGGTGTGCGCCTTAGTAGGTCATATATTAGCTCCGGAACTAAACGTAATTAATAACGGGTTCTATACATAGTCAGACTAAGGATTTCAAAATCTTTTCTCAATATTAGCGATAATATAAACGATACTTTTTCACAGTTCAAAATCATATAATCTCATTTAGAGTTCAAAAATAAATACTTGACCCGAATTTTGAAATAAAAGAACATAACAATTTAATTTAAATGGAATCCTTAAATAAAACATAACGAATTTTGAAACTGTACATTTAGGCTTCCGAACAATTAATAAGACATACTTAAAAGTAACGATAATCTTAAAAACACTAAATAGTTCGAAAACCCACTTACCTCGATATTACGAATACGAAAATATTAGTCGAACAAATCCTAAATATAAATTTAGAACAAAAAGAAATCATTAGGATAAAATATCCTACCTCAAACATATTTTTATTTCATTATTTATTTATTTTTAACTCAATTTATATTTAGTTAATATACCTAAAATTATAAAGATTTTCCTAAATTATAATTACTTAAATATTCAATATTGAAACTATAACTTTAACATTAAAATAAATATTTTATGTAATTAGTTTAGAATTATTCTGTTATACTTATTAGTATATAGCCGTAGCCATGATTCATAAGTATATATATATATATATATTGATACACATACACACACACACACACACCAAAATTTACCTTTTTAAATTTTCTTCTTTTCTTCTTTTCTATTATGCAATACTCCAAAGCCAAATAAATTTTTACGTTCTTCTCTCTCTAGTTGTTTAAATATATGTCATTCTTTTGCGAAAAAGGTTACTAGGTAAAAGAGTCCTTTTTAAAATTAAAAGTTTGTTAAACTTGAATGACTTTTCTTATCCTTATAGGTTTTAGATATGTATAAATACTTATTAGTTACACTTCTATTATCTAATTATATTTATCTTTTATCTTTAATCTTTTTTTTTTACCGAATATTACATTCTACTCACCTTAAAAGAATTTGGTCCTCCAAATTCACAAATTACAATTCCAAAGAAAACACGAATATCACAGAATCAAGAAATTCATTATTTATTTACTAAAATTGGTGTTAGTAGGATTACTTCTTCTAGGCGGCATTTTCCCTACAAAAAGAAATCTCCATTCAACAACACTATACAAAACTAATAACGAATAAAATAAAATATCCAATTAGCCTTAGTACCAAACGTCAAACAAAACATAGATTTCTTACCTTATTCTATATTTAATTTTAAAATCATTAAATTTAGTCAATACTCTTACCCACAGCTAACTCTCAAAATCACTCCCCAGAAAAAATATATAGGTTTTTCAACCAAACACATTGCGAGGGGCCACTGCTTTGATACCACCTCTGTAACACCCCGAACCCGATATAGGCCCAAAGCTGCTACACGACGCAAGCCCATAGGCCCGCAATGCAACAATATCAATAACGTGTAGCCCAAACAAAATAACTTAACAATAATCTTAACTTAAAATCCAACAATAAATATATTTTTAATCAATCCAAATGAAATACTAATAAATACCACTTTCAAATAATGGAGACGCAGCTCCTCGAAACTAAGAGTTTTATCAAAATCCATCAACAAAAGAAAAACATCTAAAACTAAACTCAAGCTATTCCAAGCGTACCAAATAAGGGCTCAGCTTTCAACGACGGGACCTGTAAAAATCTGTAAGGGGGTGAGCGATGAAGCCCAGTAAGTAGCAATCCTCTCTATCTAGTCGAATCAAGTACAATTTGTAAAATTCTTTTTCAAAATAACTTTTTGTTAAATAACAATAGTACAAAAGCTTTCAAAACTAAAACAATTCAAAAATAATTTCAATGTATATCATATCTCTTTTAATCCACAGCCTTAGCGACTAAGGTTACAATAGCCCTGTAACACGGCCCAAAAGTTCGATAACGTTATGATACGCACCCTACTAAGGTATCAATAAAAATACACGCTCCCCGAAGGGCATCTAAAAGGTGTGCGCCTTAGTAGGTCCTATATTAGCTCTGGAACTAAACGTAATCAATAACGGGTTCTATACATAGTCAGACTGAGGATTTCAAAATCTTTTCTCAATATTATCGATAATATAAACGATACTTTTTCACAGTTCAAAATCATATAATCTCATTCAGAGTTCAAAAATAAATACTTAATCCGAATTTTAAAATAAAAGAATATAACAATTTAAATTAAATGGAAGCCTTAAATAAAACATAACGAATTTTGAAACTGTACATTTAGGCATCCGAACAATTAATAAGACATGCTTAAAAGTAACGATAATCTTAAAAATACTAAATAGTTCAGAAACCCACTTACCTCGACATTACGAATACAAAAATATTAGCCGAACAAATCCTAAATATAAATTTAGAACAAAAAGAAATCATTAGGATAAAATATCCTACCTCAAACATATTTTTGTTTCATTATTTATTTATTTTTAACTCAATTTATATTTAGTTAATATACCTAAAATTATAAAGATTTTCCTAAATTATAATTACTTAAATATTCAATATTGAAACTATAACTTTAAAATTAAAATAAATATTTTATGTTATTAGTTTAGAATTATTCTGTTATACTTATTAGTATATAACCGTAGCCATGATTCATAAGTATATATATATTCACACACACACACACACACATACCAAAATTTACCTTTTTAAATTTTCTTCTTTTCTTCTTTTCTATTCTGCAGTACTCCAAAGCTAAATAAATTTTTACGTTCTTCTCTCTCTAGTTGTTTAAATATATGTAATTCCTTTATAAAATAGGTTACTAGGTAAAAGAGTTCTTTTTAAAATTAAATGTTTGTTAAACTTGAATGACTTTTTTTATCCTTATATGGTTAGAAATGTGTTAGAAACATTAGATTATGTTTATGTAAACCTATTTACTCATTGTGTAGTTTGGTATGGTTGTTAGAAAGGAGTTTGGAGGCCTAATTTGGCTTTTCGTAGTGTTCTAGAGCTAAAATTGCATAATCGCAGCAGTGACCCCCGCCCCGACGGGCCCCCCTAGTGCAAAAACCCCCGCCCCGGCGGGGGGGTGTTCTGTCAAGCCAAAATTTTGAAAAAAAAAACTGACCGGACGTAGTTTACTAAAATGAGTATAACTTTTTCATACGAACTCTGATTGATGCGATTTAAGATGATTCGGAACGAGGACGAATAGGCCTAAAACTTTTATTCTTTAAGGTTTTCAATTTGAAATCGTCATGAAGGGTCAAAATGGTCATCTTTAGGACTGTTGTGTTTTCGAAGGCAATCAGAGGGCGTCAGACATGCACGTATGCTAGTGTAGTGCTCTTGACGATAAAAGATGTTGTTCTAAGTTATAAAACATGAATGTTAGTAAATATAATGATGCTTAACATTAATATAATGATGTATTAGATAAGTTATAGAAGCATAGTAAGCATACACAGAAGATGCAATCGGGCGTGTGACGAATAAACGTCGAAACGCCGTGATAATTGTTAATGAACGTAAAAAATATTTTTAGTCAAATGAAATGGATATTATAAAGTATGAAATGGGTTTAATATAAAACCAATAATGATTCCTAGCAAAATTTGAACACTTTAATGAATTTCGAATATTACATAAGTCGAAAAGTTAACACAATCTAATTGAACATTGTGTGTTAATTAATAGGAAAGATTATGAGATGTGGAGTAGAGTTTACATTATAATTACTATGTGTTGTTATGTGACTAATAGTTGATGTGTATGATTATATAATTGTGTAGGGCACGTGAAGTGCAGATAACTGTAAGCTGTTAAACTGTTATTGGTAAACAACGATCAAGGCAAGTCTTTCGGTTCCTATTTGTTACGTGGACTTGATGAACTGTTTTAAATTGTATGGTATGTTATACATGTTGAAATCATAAAATGTTTAAGTCAATATATGACTGTATTGTTTTGGCTAAGTAATGATGATTGAGTAAGGAACTCAATCTTTATATTTGCTATATGAATTAAAAGCATGTATGCCATGTTACCTTAATGAGATGTATATCGAGCATGTTATTATGTGTTATATGATGCATGAAAACTGTTAGACTTTGCTGGGCTGTCGAGCTCACTCTTGCAAATAACCACTTTTGCAGGTCAAGATTTTAAGGTAAAGATATGTGCTAAGTGAGTTATAGAGATCTATATTCACGAAGATTACTTATGTTTTATGAGAAATGTATTTCATATTTTGAACGTAACATGTTGTTGAATTGTAAGTTGAGCTATCCAATGTATATGGATATTTAGTTATGATGTAAGACTTTGTATAGTCATTTTGTTGTAACGATTCATGATATAAGATTGAATCAAAGAGATGTAATGTAAAGGTTACGATTCAGGACATGAAAGAAGGAAATGTATAAATGTTTTAAATATTCCGCAATTTTAGTGTTTTTAATATCGAATAATGATGTAAAATTTGAGATTTAATGTGTGGCTAACGACCAAAGTTGAGATTTAAATTGTATGGATTTTTGGGGTCGTTACAGTTGGTATCAAAGCTGTAGGTTATAAACCTTAGGTAGGAGTACCTTAGGCTATAACCTTAGAGAAGGAAGGTGAATATAATGAAAGAATAAGCTCAAATAGAGTTTGAATAATAAGAAGTAATGTAAGAAACGTATAAAGAAGGGATAAAACTTGCGTGAAATGATTCAAAGAAGAATCTCGCAGAGTTATAAGGAATGTGAATGTGGGGTTACCTAACTCCAGGATGTAAGGCGATAATAAATAGACAATGTCTATAAAAAAAAGAATGATAAAGAAGTTAAGAATAGAGAGTTATATTTAAGTATGCTGCAATTGTACTCTTTAGTAGTTGATGTATGGTATCTGGGCTAAACGATTCCTTCATAGAGCGGAGGTATATACGAACTAGCAACTCGGCTAGTTTGTTGGTTGTTTGTGGGAAACCACTCAGCATACCATATTGAAACTGTTAGAGACTCGATGTGTACCAAGTGTAGAAATGGACACGTATGATGAAAGTGTAGAACTCTAATGAAATTTTGAGCGATGTAAATGAAGTTAGAAATTCTTAAAGGAAGAATTTTTTTTTATAAACAAGAAGATTCAAAGAAGAATCTAAGAGATATAAAGATAAGAAATGGGAGTTTCCTAACTCCAAAAGCCAAGATAACGAATAATGTCGTAAATGATAAAAAAAAGGATCGTAAAACAAAACGATCACGAGTTAAGAAAAGAATTTTAAGGGAGATGATTATAGAATAAGATCACGACGTGGTCTGTTTAAGTTATAAAAGAAAGATGGTCTGTAATGTTAGAATGATTATAGCTTAATGCTATGAAGATGGAGTACTATAAAAAAATACGAGATAACTCATGAGGAGTTATGGATGATATGATACGAGGAATTCGTATCGAGCAAAGAGCAAGTTATAAGCAAGATAGAGTTAGGTGGGATTTCAATTGAGGACTCATGTGATGGTTGAGTTGTACAAAACTTTGTATGGGCGAGGGTTTTATGCTTGCACTCAGTTTATCACATTGATAATCATTGGAATGTTTGTGTCGCGCTATTTGATATATGCCTGTTGAGAAGGTGATTCTTTTCTCATGTGTATAACAGATAGGTAGAGTCTAGTTAGAGAATATTATAAGATTAAGTGCGAGTTCTTAAAACTCATACTTATGGTAGGTTCATGACTCATAATTATATGGAATGTTTTTGAACCCCTCAGCGAATGGACGCCTATGGTCTGACTAGGATAAGTTCTTAAACTCATATGATTGTGGCAAGTTCCTGAACTCATAACGTGTGGTAAGTTTGACGAATTGGGTATAGATAAGTGTGAATAGGGTATTAAGGATGATAGGAATAGATAGACCTATTAAGCAATGGATCATTATAGAAAGTGGAGTTGATGGTGGAAGCATAGGTATTCTAAATCTACTAGCTATGCTAGACTTTCGAAATTTATTGACTTCGTGCTGATGTTTACACTTCTATTTTTTTGAAAAATATTGGATCAAATGATGGAACCAATGAGTTTTAACAACAATACTGTTATTCGTATGTCTATGCTAATTGCTTCGGCTAGACAAAAATAATTTGCAATATATCAAAATATATTTTATATCATTAATGCATCATGTAACCTGGTGCAAAGATGAAAAAAAAACGATGGAGTCATCAATGCAGTATTACCTAGTGTTGGATGTGATCTAAGGATCGTCAGCCCACTATGGTATGATGTAGTATGATAAAATCAACAAATGACAGAATTCTCAATGGACTGTAAATACAGTGCGGTATCATGACGTTATAAAAAGATTTTTGAGATTTCTTTAAGATATGAGAATACATATGTATGTATGTATATGTATATTTCGATTGATGTTCGAATTGTTGTAGAGGTCTATGCTATTTGATTCAGCTAGACAAATATTGAAAGATGTTCATGAAATGCATGCGTTTCTTGAGAAGTTATGCCAAACCAAATTATTTTGGTGCGGATTCAGATGTTAAAAATCTGAGATGAACAACCCTTTTATAGGGGATTACGCGGAGGCGTTGAGATGTTTGTGCACAATACATTGTACGAAGGGCTGATCACCCTAAGTACGAGGAGTCCCTATAGTCTTATGACTGTTAAAGTTTAAGTTGAAAGATTACTTATAACTATGGACATACGCATAGCGTTTAAATGTTTGTGCACAATACATCGTACGAAGGGCTTAACACCCTAAGTACGGGGGTCCTTATAGTCTTATGACTGTTAAAGTTGAAGTTGAAAGATTACTTACAACTATGGACATAGTTCGTGGTCTTATGACCCTCAACATGATTTGAAATCTTTTAAATTCATGTTATTCATATCGCTTCCCAATTATTGAGCAATTGTGGAAGATTCTTGATATTCTAAAAGGTGAATATGGTAAGGATGATATTCCTTAGAAAGAAGTAAGTCGTAGAATGCGACACTGAATGATGAATATATTGAATAAGTGAGAAAAGAAGTGTTGATATTAGAAGGAGATGAGTTATCAAAGAATAATGTAAATCTCTTAATATAAAAGTTTAATAATTGTAGAAAGATCTTTGTGGAAAGGAAGTCTTTATAGAATCCAATGAATGAATAAGGTATTAACATAAAATCTATTTTGATAGATTGAATATTCATTGATAAAATTTCGAGGACGAAATTCTTAGAAGAATGGGTGAATGTAATATCCCGAGTGTTCATGATAACGATCCTTAAAAAAAAGGAAATGAACGGGTTAAAGAATATGGAATACTCAAATATAATTGAGTCTGAGTAAAGGTTATGAAATAAAACTTACAAGAATTTATTTTGAAGAATGGTGGGAGTAGGAAATATAAAACCTATATTAAGGTAATGTGTTGAAGTTATTCAACGAAGAGATTTGGTAAAAACCTGAGGAGGGTAGGGTTTTAGTGATTCCGAGGACGGAATCCTTATAAGGTGGGAAGAATGTAACAATCCAAAATTTTATTTATAATTTTAAATATTTATTGAATTAAATAAATATTTTTAATTGACGTGTTTGTTGTTTAGTAGATATTTATTAGATTATTTATTAGTAAGTAAATAATCCATGAGTTATAAAAATTAACTTAATTAAGATAAAAGAGTGAAGAATGTGACGATTTGATTATTTGAGTTGTGATTCTGGGGACATAATCCTTATAAGGAGGGAAGGATGTAACGATCCGAAATTTCAAATTGTAATATTAAATATTTATTAATATATAAATATTTATTTGATGAGCTTATTGTTGAAATTGATGAGAGAAATATTTTATTGATGTAATGGTTGCTAGTAAATATTTACTAATCTAAATTCATTAGATAATATTCTAAATTAAATTAATTTATAATTTAGAGAGTTATAATATAACATGAGATGTTATATTATTGTTTTAATTTAATAATTTAAGGTGGTATATTAAGTTATTAAATAAAATTATAATGAGATTATAATTTTGTGATATTTGGTCAAGTGGGAAATTTATTTAGTATGTGGTCATTAGTTTATTTAATTAAGATTGGATATGGAAATCCAAGTAAACAATGTGGGACAATAAACTATATTATAAGTGACTTATGAAAATAAATTAAAAGAGTTTTAATTTGGTTTTACCAAACAAACCCATAGAGCTTTCGAAATTCTTATTTTAATCTTGTTTTGCCAAATAAGGCTTAAGGAATGATTAAGTCATTATTTTAATATGGCTTTGCCAAACAAGCCTTAGGGCTTTTAAAATTCTAATTTTTTAACTTATATATTAAATTGATAATTAGTATATGTAATTATATTGGGAGTTACATATTCTATAATTATATGTGTTATATGTATATTGTATATACGCTAAGTTACGTTAGTTTTCTAAACTTAAGTCTAAACTAAGAACAAAGAGAATAAGAGAGAATGCAGAGAAGAAGAAGAAGAAGAAGAAGAAGAAGAAGAAGAAGAAGAAGAAGAAGAAGAGGGGAAAAACTTGAGAAAACAAAAGAAAAGCTTTCATCATCTCCATATTTCTCCTAATTCAACCTAGAAAGGTATCAAACTAACACTTATACTAAATTAATATGTTATGTATTTAGTCTTTGTAAAATTAGGTTTTCATGATTATGTATTTATATGTATATATAGTGTTCATATGTGATTGTATGCCATGAAAGGATTTTCACAATACAAGTATTGTAAAAATAAGTTTTAAAATCATGTTCTTCTATGTTTTCATAGTTTTAGAGTTTTATAGTTGTTCAAAAGTTTCAATTCACAAAGATATGATGAACATGATGAAATCATGTTCATAGTGTTTGATTATGAGTTATATGGTTGTTCTAGCAATTCAATCCATGTAATTTTGATAAACAAGATGAATTGGGTTCATAATGTTTTTCTATGAAATAATTTCTGAAAAATGGCTTTTTAAACTATTAAATTGATGTTTGGTTATGATTTATTATTGAAATTGATCGTGTATTGTGTTAGTATGTTAAGAATATGAGTTATCACAATTGGAATTACTTGAATTGGTTTAAAAACGAATTCACAGTGAATAATTTCGCTATGAATGTTAAAAGAAGAAGAAAGAAGAGAAATAGTGAAATTAAAGGTTGTAATCTTTGATGTTTACGTTGTTTATATGGTTAGAAACGTGTTAGAAACATTAGATTATGTTTATGTAAACCTATTTACTCATTGGGTAGTTTGGTATGTTGTTAGAAAGGAGTTTGGAGGCCTAATTTGGCTTTTCGTAGTGTTCTAGAGCTAAAATCGCATAATCGCAGTAGTGACCCCCGCCCCGACGGCCCCCCCCTAGTGCAAAAACCCCCGCCCCGGCGGGGGGGGGGGGGGGGTTGTTCTGTCAAGCCAAAATTTTGAAAAAAAAAACTGACCGGACGTAGTTTACTAAAATGAGTATAACTTTTTCATACGAACTCTGATTGATGCGATTTAAGATGATTCGGAACGAGGACGAATAGGCCTACAACTTTTATTATTTAAGGTTTTCAATTTGAAATCGACATGAAGGGTCAAAATGGTCATCTTTAGGACTGTTGTGTTTTCGAAGGCAATCAGAGGGCGTCAGACATGCACGTATGCTAGTGTAGTGCTCTTGACGATAAAAGATGTTGTTCTAAGTTATAAAACATGAATGTTAGTAAATATAATGATGCTTAACATTAATATAATGATGTATTAGATAAGTTATAGAAGCATAGTAAGCATACACAGAAGATGCAATCGGGCGTGTGACGAATAAACGTCGAAACGCCGTGATAATTGTTAATGAACGTAAAAAATATTTTTAGTCAAATGAAATGGATATTATAAAGTATGAAATGGGTTTAATATAAAACCAATAATGATTCCTAGCAAAATTTGAACACTTTAATGAATTTCGAATATTACATAAGTCGAAAAGTTAACACAATCTAATTGAACATTGTGTGTTAATTAATAGGAAAGATTATGAGATGTGGAGTAGAGTTTACATTATAATTACTATGTGTTGTTATGTGACTAATAGTTGATGTGTATGATTATATAATTGTGTAGGGCACGTGAAGTGCAGATAACTGTAAGCTGTTAAACTGTTATTGGTAAACAACGATCAAGGCAAGTCTTTCGGTTCCTATTTGTTACGTGGACTTGATGAACTGTTTTAAATTGTATGATATGTTATACATGTTGAAATCATAAAATGTTTAAGTCAATATATGACTGTATTGTTTTGGCTAAGTAATGATGATTGAGTAAGGAACTCAATCTTTATATTTGCTATATGAATTAAAAGCATGTATGCCATGTTACCTTAATGAGATGTATATCGAGCATGTTATTATGTGTTATATGATGCATGAAAACTGTTAGACTTTGCTGGGCTGTCGAGCTCACTCTTGCAAATAACCACTTTTGCAGGTCAAGATTTTAAGGTAAAGATATGTGCTAAGTGAGTTATAGAGATCTATATTCACGAAGATTACTTATGTTTTATGAGAAATGTATTTCATATTTTGAACGTAACATGTTGTTGAATTGTAAGTTGAGCTATCCAATGTATATGGATATTTAGTTATGATGTAAGACTTTGTATAGTCATTTTGTTGTAACGATTCATGATATAAGATTGAATCAAAGAGATGTAATGTAAAGGTTACGATTTAGGGCATGAAAGAAGGAAATGTATAAACGTTTTAAATATTCTGCAATTTTAGTATTTTTAATATCGAATAATGATGTAAAATTTGAGATTTAATGTGTGGTTAACGACCAAAGTTGAGATTTAAATTGTATGGATTTTTGGGGTCGTTACAAATATAATCGGAAATTGTATTGATGAGGAATGAGATATATTGTCTTAAAATATTAATTATTGTTACGGACAGTATACTAGTATCTAGTAATTATTTGATGGTATATTGAATTATTATTATTGCGAGTGATAGCATGATAATAAGTATATTGGTTATAAATATTATAATATTTATATTTATTGTGATAATTAACCATATAAACACTAATCAATTGTTATAGAGATTAATAATTGATTTACGAGGAATGGATTAATTAATACTATTAATTAATTGATAAGATAAGTAATTTATTAATTTTTATGTGCAAGTATGCGATATTAAAAGTATAACGTATGGTAGTTAACTATATATTATACGAAGTGTAAAGTGTGGTGTGACTATATTATATAGAAATCATATATTAAGATTTATTAATATATATCACATGAAACGTTGTGATTGGGCATATTAAAACTATATGATATGAATACATCATGAAATGTGTATGTGGCAATGTAAGTTTGTGAACATCAAAATAGTACATCACAAGTATATTGTAAACATTTATTGATTAATAAAATTTAATAATAAAGGAGACAATGTAATGTGATAATACCCGATAGAATTATATCCGGTAGGATGAGATATATATGGATGATATATGATACATTGTAATTAAAAATTACATTTGTAATTTAATTATAACCTAAGTTATATGGGAGGAATGGTATACATATATTATATAACTTAGTGTACTTATTATATGACTAAGAGTTGGGCATAAATGATTTATACTTACAAGTTGTTGAGGTTTGTTTGTCCCATATTAAGTGTCCAATTGCTCTTCCTTTTCTCATTCACGTGAACTCTAGAGACTAGCCTACTCTTCCCTCATTTTCATCAAAGTGTAGCAAATAATTTCAAGGGGAGGGGGCAACATGATGGGATTCACCAACCACTCACCAACTCTTCCTTAACCATAATACAATTCTCATTTCTGTTGGTTTGAATTAGGGAGCAAAGCTATGGACTGTGTTTTGGGTTTTCTATATATAGAGCATTCCCTTCTCCCTCATTACACTTGCTGAGATTCTAAGTTGAGTTTGTATAAGTAAGTGAATTGAGAGTGAGTGTACTGATATTGAAGGAGAGTGGTATAACATCAATTGTTTCACAGAGGTATAATTTCTATATTTTCCCACTCATGTTCATCAATGGCAATTTTTTTGATTCTTGCTAATTAGATGTTGATTGGTTTGGAGAATAGTTGTTAATCGATATATAACCATTATAAACATGTAAGAACCATTATAAAGCATGTTTAGATTTAAATTGCTGTGAAAATTCTGAAATGGGTTGTTAAAACTGCAGAAGCAGTCAAGCTCTCTGGTCTGGAAAGGGGGCTGCGCGGCCGCGCATCTCCCTAGTACAAATGGGGCACGGTCGCGCCCCTCTGCAAAATTAATTTCTGGTTTTTGTTAGGTACTGTTATATGCTAGCATATGGTGTATCATTAGAATAAGCATGTACACATAAATAACATGTATATATGAGTATCATGACATGACATAAGCATGATAGTATACATTATTGATGAAGAACTTATAGTTTTAAAATGAAACTTATAGTTTTTAATATGAACTTTGATACATGTGTAACATGTGTTCTGACCTTGTAAGCGTATTTGTATGCCTTAGACATGCATAAGAGTTGGTATTAATTTATAGTACGTGTTTATGAACTTTCATGGCCATGTTAGTCCATAGTATAGAAGGAAACCGCATGATTTTAAAATAAAACTTATGGTCTTGGATTTAAACCTTAACGCCTACATAGCATGTATATATTATAATTTTGTGAACATAGTCATGTGGCCTATATTGAAATGAAAGGCATGCTTAAAGTGTTTAGCACACACTAGCATATACGATTAAAGACTCCATTGATTTCAAAAGACAAATTGAGAGTTTTTAGACGTATATATAGGATGTCCACATTCCGATCATTTGAGCACGTATAAGTGACTTGTATAGGTGCTCTAATATATGAGAGTCGTGGTTGCGAGGCACTTGACATGTACTAAGTTACCTTGTTGACTTAGTGAGATTTTTATGAAAAATTTAGAATGTGTAAGACGATAGCATCAAACACTGTGTGAGTTACATTATGATCATGTGAGCATGTATATTAAGATTCATTATGCCTATAGACATGTTGACATAAGCATCATGTGATGAAACCTGGATTTCACCTACGCATACATATTCAAGGAAATGAATTTCTAAAGCATAGACTATGTGATTAAGTATACATGTATATTATAAGCACGAGCATGCCTACTTAGTATTGTTCAAGCTTGTTATTTGATAACATGACCTTAGTAGTTGACCTTGAAGCATGGACTTGAATTACTTAAGGTATATGAAAGTTCGACATGAAAAACCATGTAACTTTGAATTGGATTTGAATGAGCATACTAGGTTTTAAAACTTGAGTTAATGCCCTTATAAATGTGTATACATGAGGAACATAATAGCCTTGCATGACTAGTTTAAGTATGACAAGGATTTTGAAAAAGTGAAACTTAGAAAGTTGAATGTAAGGGTTTCGAAAAGGTTTGAGAAACGTAAGAGCAATATAGATTACATATTTAGGAGTTTTAAATATATGTCAAACACTTAGATAGTTAAGTGTGCTAATATTGATATTAAGTGTGGTTAAGGTATAACTATGCGTACCTAACGATACTAAGTGTATGATAGGAAAGGGAAACAAGGTTCTAAGAACCAAGATAGAAAATAATGTAATACTTATTATTATATTGAGAATGTATGGAAGTATATAACTGATGAATATGATCTCTATGATTAATATAACTGTGTAGGATTACATGAAGTGCAGATATCTATAAGCAGTTAAGTCGTAGTTGTTAAACTACGCATCATGCAAGTCTTTCAATTCCTATTTGATATATGAATTCGATAACTGTTAGTTGAGCTATATTATGCTATGAGAATGTTGATGCATATATATGAAATGCATATGTGATATGTATAAAATTTGAAAGTTGATCTTTGATGATATACTTGTGAAGTAAATCTATATGTCTGTCATATGAGAAGTAACATGCGTAGTAAATATTAATGGATTATGAATGCATGTCCTGAGTATGTTATTATATGCTATGTGCTGCATGAAAACTGTTAAAATTGTTTAGTTGTCGAGCTCACCCTTGCAAATAACTACTTTTACAGGTTAAAGACACACGGTAAAGATTACATGCTACTTGATTGATAAAGATCGATAATATCAAAGGAGATTGATTCATTTGTTTAAATATATACTCTTGAACCATGATTTGGTTCTAGGAAATGTACATGATAGTAGTTTATGATGTGTAATACATGTTAAGTTGTACTATGAGGTACATAGAGGAATTCGAATGGAGATGTAAAAATTTATACAATAATTGAATAGAATGAATCATAGTATAATTTGATTCAAGGATTTGTAATTGATTCAAGTTAAGAAATCAATAAAAGTTTTATTTTTCAAAGGAGATTGAAAAAGTTTAAATTATTTTTCATATTTTTATAGCATCGAATATGATGTAAGACAGGGATGGTAAATGACCAAGATTTGAAACTTAAAAAAGTTTGGGGCCATTACATAGATCCTGGAAATGGAAAGAATTTATATTCTAAATTATAATAAGTAAAGTTATATTCATTAAGTTATGAATAAAAGATATAAATAGTTTGACGATAGTAGTATCGTGGCGGACTGGATCCGAGGTTCGAAGGGACCCGATTTGGGGGCGTCACAGTTATTGAGCGCACACACACACACACACACACACACACACACACACACACACACACTACATCAGTGATAACTGGGATTGATTTGGAGATTGATAAGAAGTTATTAACATGTCTTGGAAAGATTTGTTGTTCACGTCTATTGTGATTTCTCTGTGACAATTTGATTAGACTTTGTGTTGTCTGACAGCTGGATTCGTAGGCATGCCAGTAGTTGCATTACATTGCATTGTGTTATCTTTGAGGTCAAGCATTGTCTAAGTTTGGGGGAATTTGATGAGTGGGTTTCATACTTACTAATTTGATACTTTTCAGACTTAAACGGATGCTAATCCGTATGTTTTAGTATTATTTTATGTGTGTATGTTGTGTCTGTGTACAGGTTCAATTTGTGTTGGCTAAGGCAAGGTTTGATTGGCAAGGCAGCAAAAAGAAGCAAAAACAAGAAAAGTCCAGAGTATATGCCCACCGGGGCGGGGGTTTATTGTTAGGTTTGCTAGAAACAAGTATATGCAATCAAATCACATAAATGAAGCGGAAGAAATGTAAAAACAGATTTTAAAATTTTTTTACAAACCATAAACCAAGATCATTCTTGTGCTTAGATTATCAGTCTATAAAAGAGTAGGAGAATTAGAATCATACCCTTGAAGATCCGAGCTTTCTCAGGTACAAGTTCAACTCCCATTCCTTTGTGCTCTCCTTGAATACGCGGGTTTGGTTCCTTCCTTTGATCAACGTTAGCCACCCAAGTGTTTGGCCTCTAGAGGTGATCCACCAAGGAAGAACAACAATCAAGAAGAACGGTGTTTTTGGCTCAAACCCTACTTTTCTATCTATATAAAAAAGGCGTACTCTCCAACTATTGGAATCACGTATCTCACACACTGATATCTAATATAAGACTCATCTTATAAAGATATCAGTTAACCTATTTTAATATAATTAAAATAGAGTATTATTTAATTAATTAAACTCCTTTAATTAATTAGGCTCCCTAATCTTATTAAGGATAACTAATTAAACTCTTTTAATTAATTTGCCTCCTAATCCTATTAGGAATAAATGAGAGTACTAATATTAAATTAATTTCTAAGCTCCTTTAGAAATTAAAATAATAATAATTGTAATAATATTAATAAGACTCCTCTTATTAAATTATATTTAATATTTTTAAAATATTAAATAATAAATATTAAGCTATTTAATTTATTCTATCACCATAGATTAAATTAAATATACTTAATATATTATTACGATTATGCCATTAACTTCTTCAATAATTATTCTTTCTTTTAGGGTGTGACCCTTTAGGTTCTCTATATTAAACCGGTTGTGAATAAATCAATTAGAACAATTCTAATCTTATTTAAAATAATAAATTAAACAATTAATTAATTTAAATAATATTTATTCTACAATAGGGATAAGTCTCCCTAGCGATCAACGACTTTTCAAATAATATAGATTTCAACATTAATCATAAAAGAACCTTTGAGTAAATAGTTACCGTACAATTCAATCCTTCCACCATACAATGTCCCAATTAAATATAAGACATGAAATTGCTGTCAAGTTTTATTTTATTTAATTATATGTATTTCGATTTCCAAATGCACAACTCTGAATAAATGCAAATTAGAAACTACTTTCTAATTTCATTCCACCTTGGCCAATGATTCCTGGGTTGTCATTTATCGAATCACATAGGACATATCTCTTCTTTTACTAGAAGCGGTAGATTCTTTATTAATAATTCATTATCTCCATATATAACTCATTATACCCAAACATACCCTTTGATATACCTTGAGGATCTTAATGAATTAGTCAAAATATAAATCATTATATACAAGATACTATAATGATCTCAAGTCTAAGGATCACTTGTACTACTATCACTTTTGGAATTTCTATTGACAGGCAATTAAAACTCCATTAGGTATTTCTTAGCGAGTCACATTTAGTAAACTTATTCTCTAATAAGCACCTACATACTTGCTTTAGTGTCTCCACACAAATAATTATATATCAATCATCCTCATCCAATGAGCAAGCAACGTATGTACCAATCTATCCGGATTCACTAATCTCCTTTTTAGTAATCCATTGATTGGGAACATTTTAATTTTAAGCTATCTAAGAATTTAGATCTCATTAGCATGACCTCATTATGATTCTAAAAGCATTGCTTAAAACTATGGGTTTATCACATACTATTAAAATATCACCATGTTGATAATTAAATGCCTTTAATTAATAATTTTTTTATTAATAAATAAATAAGATTGATTATAAAGTATATGTTTTATCATCATATATGATTGGTTTGTGTGCATACTACTTTCAATCTCCCACTTGTACTAAAGCCAATCGCCATGGTATCTCATACCCATCTTCTCTAAGTGATGATCGAACTGATATTGTGTTAACGCTTTAGTAAATGGATCTGCAATATTGTCTTGAGAGTCCACACGCTCTAGGGTGACATCTCCTTTTTCAATGATCTCTCTGATCAAATGAAATCGCCACAACATGTGTTTAGATTTCTGATGAGACCTAGGTTCCTTAGCCTGCACAACATCTCCGGTGTTGTCACAAAATAAAGGTATTGGTCCTCTAATGCTAGGAACCACACCAAGTTCCGTTATGAACTTCTTCATCCAAATAGGTTCCTTTGCAGCTTCACTTGTAACTATGTACTCTGCCTCTGTCACTGAATCAATAACTGTTTTCTATTTGGAACTCTTCCAACTCACTGCGCCACCATTTAAGGTAAACACATACCCCAAAATGGATTTACTGTCATCTTGGTCTGTTTGAAAACTTGAGTCAGTGAAGCCTTCTAGTTTCAATTCAGGCCCACCGTAGACAAGAAATACATCCTTAATTCTTCTTAAGTACTTGAGGATATTTTTCACTATTTTTTAGTGCTCTTCTCCTGGATTCGACTGATATCTGCTTGTTACACTAAGTGCTTGAGCTACATCCGGTGTAGTGCATATCATACCGTATATGATAGATCCTATTGCTGAAGCATAAGAAATCTTACTCATACGGTCCCTCTCCTCATGTGTTTTTGGGGCCTGTTTCTTGGAGAGATGTATTCCATGACTCATCGACATGAGATCTCTTTTGGAATCTTCCATGCTAAACCTATTTAGCATCGAATCAATGTACGTTTTTTGGGATAAGTCAAGCATCCTTTTAGATCTATCTCTATAGATCTTTATCTCCAAAATATAGGATGCTTCTCCCAAGTCCTTTTTATGGAGAAGTGTTTAGATAACCAGATTTTAATTGATTTTAGCATAGGAATATCATTTCCTATCAGTAGTATATCATTAACATATAATACAAGGAATGAAACAGCGCTCCCAGTAACCTTTTTGTACACACATGGTTCATCCTCATTTTTTATAAAATTAAACTATTTGATTGTCTCATCAAAATGGATGTTCCACCTACAAGAAGCTTGCTTCAATCCATAAATGGATCGTTGTAGCTTACAGACTTGATTTATTCTAACTTTTGAAATAAATCCCTCTGATTGTGTTATATGCACATCCTCCTCAAGTTTTCCATTGAGGAAGGTCATTTTCACGTCCATCTGTCAGATTTCATAGTCATGGTAAGCTGTAATCGCAAGAAAAATTTGGATGGACTTTAGCATAGCTACTGGTGAGAAGGTTTTAACATAGTCAACTCCTTATCTTTGTTTGAAACCTTTTGCGACCAGTCGGGCTTTATAGGTCTCTACCTTGCCATCTGCTCCAGTCTTTCTTTTAAAGACCCATTTACACCCAATAGACTTAATGCCTTTAGGTGGTGAAATCAAAGTCCATACTTGGTTTTCATACATGGAGTTCATCTCGGATTTCATGGCTTCTTGCCACTTCTTCGAGTCTTTACTACTCATAGTCTGTTCGTAATTCAATAGATCACCATCATCTATGATGCATACCTCATCGTCATCTTCTATGACAAATCCATACCTATCAGGTATCTTCGGTACTCTTCCAGATTTATGAATAGGGTGTGGTACAGAAGGTATCTCTACTTGGACAGGTTCATCCATTTAATCTATAGTGGTTTGTGGTTCTTGAATTTCTTCAAGATCTATTTTCCTCCCACTGGCCCCTTCAAGGATAAACTCCTTTTCCAAGAAGGCATCATGTTTGGCAACAAACACTTTTTGTTTAGTAGGATTGTAGAAATAGTATCCTAAACTTTGTTTAGGATATCCTACAAATGTTGTAAGACCCCAACTTATTATAAATAAAATCAAATTTTCTCTATTCATTATTCTAAATTAATAAGGTGTTAATTTGATATAATGCTTTGGTTATGGGTGAAATGTGCAAATTTTATAAAATAAGCAAGTGGTTGTAAAATATTCATTTTGTCGGAAAATATTCGTTTGGTCGTGGAATATTCTTTTTATCGGAGAATATTCGTACGACGGTGCAGCCATTTGTGTGCCCCATAACAAAAAACGGTTGGATGAAGGAAAACGACAAAGTATGGGTTTTTATAAATAACGACGTAATTGTTACCGTTAACACTGTTGGAATACATGGTGGTTAAAATATAGTAATACGCGTGGTTGTACAGTAGCACACAATATTATACAATATTTTTGAATTATTGATCCTTATGTAAGAAGGCACTACTCAATAATTGTTACAGTAGTTACTGTTCAATATTTTATTGATTCAATAATTGCTGCGTTGATAGTTTATATTATTGTTGTTTCAATAATTGTCACTGCACAGTATATCCCATTATCTAATCAATAATTCATATTATTTGAATAATATTATTAGATAACATTATTGGTAATATCTAGAAAGTTCTGTCAAGGAGATGTTTGGTCACCTAATTGCGCGCTAGTAAGGAGAAATCCTTATTAGAAAGCCCCATCTTTCCTGGGAACGGCCTGGTTGTCATAATTGTGATTCTATAAGATTATTTGTGAATAATTAATTATTAATTTATATGATAAGAAAATATTTATTTGATGTGGATATAAATGATGGATTTATTTATATGGTTATAAATGAAAGAATTAGTGTTGAGGGGTTTTATCAGTATTTTGTCGGAATTGAGGTTTTAAAAATCAAAATAGTGTTCTTAAAGCTCTATTGCATGAGTTATAATTTTAATCCGACCGTTGGATCGTTGTGATTTTTGGATATGTTATACATATATAAGTTGAGTATATGTCCACAAATTTTGAACCGTTAAAAATTAACGCATAATTTGTTATGAATTTTAAGAAGTGACTGATTCAGAAATTGTTGAAGTTTCTAAATTTATCATTTTGGTAGAAAATTCTAGAATTGGTGGGCCCCACTTTTGATTGGTGAGAAATGTACTCAAATTTTATTTCAAATGTGGTGGGTGGCAATAGTAGCAGGTAAAGCCATCAGGTTACAGGTCAGGTCTGCTTCGGCGTGCTAGTATTTTCTTATAAATAGGGTGCTGAGTTAGAATGGAAAATCACACCAGAAACATAAGCTTTCTCTCTTTCTCTCTCTATATTATCGAGCGTATTTTGTGAGTATTTAGATACTTTGAGAGTTGCTACTCAGTACAAGTTTGATTCAGCATCATATCCGACATTTCATTCCGAAGTACTATTTCTTTGAGGTAAGGGATTGTAAGGGATAGTAAGGGATGTTATTTTTTTGTAAATGGTATTATTTCTTTCAATATCATTATGTCAAAATATTAGTCTGAACTTTTTATCAAATTTGGAACTTTTTGTGTCGGGGTTACTATTCACGTATACAGCACTATTCACGTATACGGCACTATTCACGAATACGATACTATTCACCAAAAAATAAAATTTTATCTTCTTTATCCCAGATGTCTATTATGGTTACTATCTTTGATTGTATCCATGTTTTGATTGTCATTCTTGAATTTTTATCCATTATGTTTTATTATGGAGTATTTTTAAACTTGAATTATCTAAAGTACGAATCTCTAAACTTTGTCCTTTTATCGTACTGGATTCATTCTCTAAAATATTTTTCATCATCCATAGTCCTTAATGGTGATACTTGATGAATATCTTTGTCTAGTAGTGCAAAGATGAATGATTACCTGATGAATATCTTTGACCCCTAGTGCAAAGATGAACAGGTGTTGAGATGAACATGACCAACTGGTGATACAAATGAATATCTTTGGCCCGTAGTGCAAAGATGAATATTTAATTCAAGATGTATATTGATTGATGTTACAGGGATAAAATATTGATGATGGACTTTTAAATTCGTAGATGATAGTAGATTTCATTCTCTACTTAACTCTTCTAATGAATTGTTGTTTTCGCTGCAGTTGTTGATCTAAAACTTGTTGTCTATTATATTCTATCAGATTTTTCCCTGTTGAAGACTAAGGATAATTTTTTGTATATTATCTTAGTCATAATATTCTTTATTGGCTAGTTGAGCTCACCCTTTTCTTTTTTGTTCCATTTTTCTTCTCGGGAGGTGAGAATATAGCAAGAACTAGTCGGGGTATGGAGTGATGGTTCTAGATAGTTGTTTTAGCAGTCCTCACTATTTTTGTAAAATAGTGTATCAATAATTGTAATGAGGACTCCTTTTGAGTTTTAATACTGTCTATTAGATAATATTTGTATTTAAACTCACAGTTTATGTGTTGTCGTATTTTGCACGACAATTGTATTAATGAAGTTGTTGTTGTTTCTGTACCATGTATTTGGCGACTCAGAATGGGTGGTGTATACCTATTTTGGGGGCGTCACAGTTGGTATCAGAGCTTAGGGATATGGTCTCTGTCGGAGATCGGGGAATAGAACTAGGAAGGGAGAGATGAGTAAATCCTTCGCTAGTGTGTCCTACCTAAGCTTATTTGTTGGTCTGTCATAATATAGGGATATTATGTGATATGTTAATTTTTTTAATTAACCCTTGTTTTATGGCAGTTTTTAAGAATGACAACTGAGAACGTTAACAATGGAGTGTATGAGACTGTGGAACAACCATCAATCACCAACCAAGATAACGTGTAACTGGAAGGCAATATTTCTCCTTTAACAACACTATGGAGAAAACGATGAATGATGGAATATTTAGGAGCTTTTTGCAGTTCATTCAAAATCAGACGAGGGAGACTTGTGTACAAAATACGGGTGGAAATGATAGCAACGCGCTGTTTGTCACAGCCAAGCAATTCAAGGAGTTGGGACCACCAGAATTCTTTAGAAAGCCGGATCCGATCAAGGAAGAAACGTGGGTCAAGCAAATTACCAAGATATTCGATGTCTTGGGATGCACGGAGGAACAGAAGGTTCCATTCACCACCTTTATGTTTCGTGGTGAGGCAGATTACTGGTGGGAATCTGTGAAGTGTACCCGGCTTGCCGCACTCAATATGTCTTGGGAAACATTTCAGAAAATATTCAATGACAAGTACTTTCCTGAAACTATTCGTCATATAAAGGAGGTAGATTTTATTAGACTGGAATAAAATAACATGACGGTGTCCTAGTACGAGGCGAAGTTCGCGGAGTTATCCAAGTTTGCACCTAATTTGGTAGAAAATAAAGAAAGTATTACGCGGATGTTTCTGAGAGGTCTAAAACCCGAGATTCGTCAATACCTTATCTCTCATAAATTTTCTCTATATTCAGATGTTGTCAACAGGGCTCAATTATTAGAGCGAGATAATGAGTATGTTCAACCGAGGGACCATAACCAGGGTTATACCGGTGACAGCAGTCATCAGAGCGATGATAACCAGCGAGGAGGGAAAAATACAGACAAAAGCGATAACCACTCGGGTGGTCATCGTGGCCATGATAATAGGAGAGGTGAATCAAGTGGAAATTTCAAGAAGAGAAGATTTAACGATGACGAGAAGTCGTCGGCAGCATCACCAGCAGTAGCAACAAATTCTAGGGGAGGAGAACGACCGCCAGTTAGATGTTGTAGATGCGGAGAGGAGGGACATATAAGTCCAAACTGTTCACAGCCTTCGAAGGTATGTTATAATTGTGGAAAGGAAGGTCATATAGCTTGATTTTGTCCTGTAGAGAAATCAAGTCCAGCTGGGACGGTGGCACCAAAGGCGGATACGAACAAAACAAAGTCGGCGGTTTCTAGAAGAGCGTTTGTCATGACTGCCCAAAACGCGAGGAACCCGAACGAAGGTATCAAAGGTTAGTTAATTATAAATTTTTGTGAAGTTTATACCTTACTAGATACCGGTTTTACCCATTCTTTTATCTCTCCTACTTGTGCTTAACGTTTAAACTCGACTCCGGAGAAATTGGAATTTGACTTATCTGTGGAAACTCCGTTAGGAGAAACTTTTATCACATCCACTGTTTATAAATCTTATTTGATCCAAGTGGGCACAATCACATTACCTGTTGATCTTATCTTTTTAAAGATACTTGCGTTTGATGTGATTTTAGGGACTGATTGGTTAACTACTCATCATGCCATAATTAATTATTTTCGTACGGTTGTTAATTTTCATATTCCTAACCAACCTGTTATGCGAATTCAAGCATCCAAACCATTGAAGTCAAACACTTTCATATCAAGCCATATAGCCATTCGTTTATTGAAAATCTGATGTCAAGCTTTCTTAGCCCATTTCATGGATTTAAACAAAAATACTTCAGATTTGAATGATATTTCTGTTGTTAGTAAATTTCCTGACTTATTTCTTGAAGAATTTCCTGGCCTACCCCCAGAGTGTGATATTGAATTTTGTATCGACTTTGAACCCGGTATAAAACCCATTTTCAAAAAAAAAATCCATATCAAATTGCTCCAATTGAACTTCAGGAGTTACAAACCCAACTATAGAAATTGGTACCCGAGCCTCTATTTGGTAACTTCCTTTGTGGAATGCACCGAAGCTAGACTCTCCATAGGGGACGTCATATTCGTGCGGTGGTAAACTGATAGGCGCCATTGTGACGTGCTATCCAAGATTGGGATATGAGTCACATTTAAGAGCAACCTAATTCAGTAATCGAAATATCTAGCTTTCTAGGCTTAGCTGGTTACTATCGGAGATTCGTGGAAGGATTTTCTCGAATCGCTACTCCGTTAACTTAGCTGACTCGAAAAAATATAAAATTCATATGGAGCGAGGAATGCGAGAAGATTTTTCAAGAGCTCAAGAGGTGACTCATTTTGGCACATGTTCTGACCATATCATCCTGGAAAAGCAAATGTTGTAGCTGACACATTGAGTAGAGGATCGTATGCGGGTACGAGTGCGATATTTTTAACACAAAGGCCCATTTTGTACGACTTACAAAGGACGGAGATAGAGTTAAAGACTCCAAGTACCCACGTGATGATATCAAATATACGAGTAGAACTGACTTTAATCGATAAAGTTAAAGCTGCTCAAGCTACACACCGGAGCTGATGAATATAAAGAAGAAGGTGCAAGAAGGCGTTATTCTAGAAGTAAGAGTCGATGAAGAGAAGAAAGCTCAAACCTTTGATTTATTTAAAATCCTTGATCGAGTAGGAAATGTGGCCTATAGACTCACATTACCTCCAAGCATGTTTCGTGTTCATAATATTTTTCATATATCTATGCTTTGTAAATATGTGAAAGACCCAAACCACATTATTGCATTAGAACCAAATGAGATAGCCAAGATTTAACGTACGAGGAGGTACCTGTCAAGATATTGGATAGGAAAGAGAATGTCCTACGAACAAAGGTTATACCACAAGTCAAGATTTTGTGGAGGAACCATGCTATTGAAAAAATGACCTGGGAGTTAGAATCGGAAATGAAAGCGAGGTACCCTCACCTTTTTGAAACACCTGGTACGTACGTCAATTTCGAGGACAAAATTTTATAAGGAGGGGAGGTTGTAAGTGTAAGACCCAGAATTTTATGAAATAAAAGTATTCAATTTTTCTTATAATTACGATTCAGTAAATGGTTAAATTGATAAAAAGTTAAAGTTAAAGGTGATATATGAATTTTTTTTCAAAATAAGCAAGTGGTTATAAAATAATCATTGTTGTCGGGGAATATTCGTTTGGTCGTGGAATATTCTTTCTGTCGGTGAATATTCGTACGACGGCGCAGCTATTTGTGGGCCCCATAACGAATAACTGTCGCATGAAGATAACGATAAAAATTGAGCTTTTATAATTAACGGCGTAGTTATTACCGTTAACACTGTTGGAATACTCGATGGTTAAAATACAATAATACGCGTTGTTACACAGTAGCACACTGATTGCACAGTATTTTTGAATTATTGATTCTTACGAAGGAAGGCACTACTCAATAATTATTACAGTAGTTACTGTTTAATATTTTAATTTATTGATTCAATAATTGCTGCGCTGATATTTTATATTATTGTTGTTTCAATAATTGTTACTGCACAGTATTTCCCATTATCAGATCAATAATTTATATTATTTGAATAATATTATTAGATAACATTATTGGCAATGTCTAGAAAGTTCTGTCTAAGGAGAGGTTTGGTCACCTAATTGCGCGCCAATAAGGATAAATCTTTATTGGAAAGCCCCCTTTTTCCTGGTAATGGCCTGGTTGTCATAAATGTGTTTCTGTAATATTATTTGTGAATAATTAATTATTGATTCATATGATAAGAAAATATTTATTTTTATGTGGATCTAAATGTTGGATATATTTATTGTGGTTAATAATGAAGGAGTTAATGTTGAGGTTTTTATCAATATTTTTGTCAGAATGGAGGTATTAAAAATCAAATTAGGGTTTTTGAGATATTTTGCGGGGGTTATAATTTTTAATCCGACCGTTGGATCGTTGTAATTTTTGGATATGTTATACATATATAAGTTGAGTATATGTCCACAAATTTTGAACCGTTAAAAATGAACGAATGATTTGTTACGAATTTTACGAGATGACTTGTTCAGAAATTATTGAATTTTTGGAGTTTATCATTTTGGTAGAAAATTTTAGAATTGGTGGGCCCCACTCTTGGTTGGTGAAGAAATGTGCTGAGATTTTTATTCAAATGTGGTGGGTGAGAATAGTAGCAGGTAAATCCATCAGGTTGCAGGTTAAGTCTGCTTCGGCGTGCTAACATTTTCCTATAAATATAGGGCTAAGTTAGAATTAAAAAACACACCAGAATTCATAAGTTTTCTCTCTTCCTCTCTCTATATTATTGAGTGTATTTTGTGAGTATTTAGATAATTTGTGAGTTTCTATTCATCAGTGCACGTTTCCTTCAGCCTTATACCGATCAAAAGTACTGCTCTTTTGAGGTAATGGATAGTAGGGGATTTTAAGGGTTGTTATATTTTCCAGTTTCATAATTTTTCTGACCTTCAAAAATTCTAAAAAAATTTGAAATGATATTTTGATGAGTTTTCTTAATTCTGTCCAAAAATGGTGATTTTTGGATGTATAGATTGAGAGTTATGAATTTTATGAGAAAAAACTATTTTAAAAGTAATCGCTTATAATTCCTTGTGGCTAACTCCAAAATTGATAAAATTTTTATTGGAAGTACATGTATATGATAGAAGTATACTCTGTAAATTTCAGAATTTTTGGACAAAAGTACAATTTTTGATAAATGTCTAAATATTCGGCTGTTTTGGCCATATGAAAAATAGTAAATGACTTTTAAAAATTCTGAGAAAAGTATATGTTCATATGGAACTATATTATGCTAAATCCCAGAAAAGAAATATTTTTGGAACTGATTTGGTATTTTTCATGAAAATGGTCTAGTTATGAGTAAATGAATTAAATATGTTTTGTGAAGTAAGAAAATTAGAAAATAGGATTTTATGACTTGAGAATCCTATATGAGGTATATGCAAATTTTTGACGAGGGTTTTGGTTATTGGTGATGAAATCTTATGAGTTTGGCATTTTAGAATGATTAAATGCATTATTTAGTAAAGTGTAAACAATTAAAATAAATTGTTTATAAGTTTAAGAAATGTTATTCTTTCAATATCATTATACCGAAATATTGGTATGGATTTTATTGTAGAATTTTTACCTTTTTGTGTCGGGGTTACTATTCATGAGTTACTATTCACGAGTTACTATTCACGGGTACTATTCACGACAAAATTAGTTTCTTTTTCTAACCAAATTATAGTTGATTTATGAATATTACTCTTGAGATTAAAACTATATGTTGATTATATTATTTTTATTATCATATATAACATTTTTATAACCTTAATGATGATATTCTCTTTCACTTGAGTGTAAAGATGGGTACATTATTGGTATGATCATGACTAGAGTTCTCTTTGGCCAGTTGTGCAAACTTGAATTGGTGACTGATATGATCATGACCATTAAATTTATAAGTGAATATCTTTAGCATAAGTGCAAAGGTGAAATGATCAACATGGTTATAATTATTGTTTATATAAATTCTGAAATGATTATATATTTTTTTGAGATATGAATATATTTGGCCTGTAGTGCAAATATGAACTGTTGATGAATATCTTTGGCCTGTACTGCAAAGATGAATTGTTGATGAATATCTTTGGCCTGTAGTGTAAAGATGACATGTTGTTGAATATCTTTGGCCAGTAGTGCAAAGATGAACAGGTGTTGAGATGAACATGACCAACTGGTACAAATGAATATCTTTGGCCGTAGTGCAAAGATGAAGTTATTAGTATGATTATGAACAGGAACTGTGATTTGGTATAACTATGATCTTTGATATTTCAGGTAAAGACAGGTGATGAAATATTCTTCGTCCTGGGTGCGAAGAAAAATTTAGAGTCACAATTATGATTATAAGTTATTCATATGATTGTGGAAAGGAACTGTTGAGTGATGGTACATAGATAAAACATTGTTGGTGGATTTTTAACATGGAGGAGATAATAGACTTTATGGTCTATTTGACTCTTCTAATGGATTGCTCGTTCCGCTGCAACTATGGTTTAAATTTTTATCATTTACCATATGTTCTAAATCTCTGATTTATTATTGATAAAGGCTATTGATAATTTAATTATCTTTAGTCATGATATTCTTTACTGAGCTAGTTGTGCTCACCCTTTTGCTTCACAATTCTTTTCAGGTAATAAGAGTGTAGCTGGGTCAAGCGAGGGTAACGGGGAAATAGAACGGTGGTCTCTAGCTGTGGAGATTCTCCCGAAGCAGTATAGAAAAGTTCATTTAGTAGTTTTATTTGGTGAATCCAATAGGGTAAGGTGTATCCAACGTTGGAAGGGTGTTTTTGCCACTATCATACAAGATGTCTAACGACATATAACCTCGTATCATCATAAGACAGGATTGTGCACATCCGCTTACCGAGTATATCTACAAGCACTACCTATATAATCTTGGTGTTTGTTTGAAGTATAATTCTCAGTTAGATACAGTGGAGATAATGATAAATCAAGAGAAGACTCACCATTGGAAAGAATATGATAGTAATCTTCTCGTTTTTCTTTGGGGTCTATTGGGTCAACCAAGGATAATTCTGTGGCCATATGATATCGATCATAACCTAGAAGCATGGCCTCCCATGTACGAAGGTTTCCTTGAGCACTTTCCAAAAATTCTAATTTCTAAAACAGTTTTTGACTATACCTTTATGTAAGGTGTTACTGTGAGGTGCTGTCCACGGTTGGGACATGTGTCACATTTGGTATATATTTGTATTCAAACTCACAGCATATGTGTTGTTGTATTTTGTACGACAATTGTTGTAATAGAGTTGTAGTTATTTTCTGTACCATGTATTTGACGACTCAGAATGGGTTAGATGGAATGGACCTATTTTGGGGTCGTTACATTTGGTATCAGAGCTTAGGGATATGATCTCTGGCGGAGATCGGGGAATACAACTAGGAGGGGAGAGACGAGTAAATCATTCGCTAGTGTGTCCTACCTAAGCTTATTTGTTGGTCAGTCATACTATCGGGATATGATGTGATATGTTAATTTGTTAAATTAACCTTTGTTTTTGAAGCTATATTCTAGAATGATATCTGAAATACAGGAGATGAGCAATGGAGAAATCATGATGATAGGAAAGATGGAATCTGAAATGGAAGCAAGGTATTCTCAACTCTTCGAAATACCAGGTACACAAATTTTGAGGACGAAATTTCATAAGGAGGGGAGATTATAAGACTCCGAATTTTATGAAATAAAAGTATTCAATTTTTCTTAAAATTACGATTCAGTAAATGGCTAAATTGATAAAAAGTTAAAGTTAAAGGTGATGTATGAATTTTTTTCAAAATAAGCAAGTGGTTATAAAATAATCATTGTTGTCGAGAAATATTCGTTTGGTCGTGGAATATTCTTTCTGTCGGGGAATATTCGTACGACGGCGCAGCTATTTGTGGGCCCCATAACGAATAACTGTCAGATGAAGATAACGACAAAAATTGAGTTTTTATAATTAACGGCGTAGTTGTTACCGTTAACACTGCTGGAATACTCGATGGTTAAAATACAGTAATACGCGTTGTTACACAGTAGCACACTGATTGCACAGTATTTTTGAATTATTAATTCTTACGAAGGAAGGCACTACTCAATAATTGTTACAGTAGTTACTGTTTAATATTTTATTTTATTGATTCAATAATTGCTGCATTGATATTTTATATTATTGTTGTTTCAATAATTGTTACTGCACAGTATTTCTCATTATCAGATCAATAATTTATATTATTTGAATAATATTATTAGATAACATTATTGGCAATGTCTAGAAAGTTCTATCTAAGTAGAGGTTTGGTCACCTAATTGCGCGCCAATAAGGATAAATCTTTATTGGAAAGCCCCCTCTTTCCTGGGAACGGCCTGGTTGTCATAAATGTGCTTCTGTAATATTATTTGTTAATCATTAATTATTGATTCATATGATAAGAAAATATTTATTTTTATGTGGATCTAAATGTTGGATATATTTATTGTGGTCAAAAATGAAGGAGTTAATGTTGAGATTTTATTAATATTTTTGTCGGAATGGAGGTATTAAAAATCAAATTAAGATTTTTGAGATATTTTGCGGGGGTTATAATTTTTAATCCGACCGTTGGATCGTTGTAATTTTTGGATATGTTATACATATATAAGTTGAGTATATGTCCACAAATTTTGAACTGTTAAAAACGAACGAATGATTTGTTATGAATTTTACGAGATGACTGGTTCAGATATTATTGAATTTTTGGAGTTTATCATTTTGGTAGAAAATTCTAGAATTGGTGGGCCCCACTCTTGGTTGGTGAAGAAATTTGCTGGGATTTTTATTCAAATGTGGTGGGTGGGAATAGTAGCAGGTAAAACCATCAGGTTGCAGGTTAAGTCTGCTTCGGCGTGCTAATATTTTCCTATAAATAGAGGGCTAAGTTAGAATTAAAAAACACACCAGAATTCATAAGTTTTCTCTCTTCCTCTCTCTATATTATTGAGTGTATTTTGTGAGTATTTAGATACTTTATGAATTTCTATTCATCAGTGCACGTTTCCTTCAGCCTTATACCGATCAGAAGTACTGCTCTTTTGAGGTAATGGATAGTAGGGGATTTTAAGGGTTGTTATATTTTTCAGTTTCGTAATTTTTCTGACCTTTAAAAATTCTAAAAAAATTTGAAATGATATTTTTATGAGTTTTCTTGATTGTGTCCAAAAATAGTGATTTTTGGATGTATAGATTGAGAGTTATGAATTTTATGAGAAAAGACTATTTTAAAAGTAATCGCTTATAATTCCTTGTGGTTAACTCCAAAATTGATGAAATTTTTATTAAGAGTACATGTAAATGATAGAAGTATACTCTGTAAATTTCAGAATTTTTGGACAAAAGTACAATTTTTGATAAATGTCTAAATATTCGGCTGTTTTGGCCATATGAAAAATAGTAAATGACTTTTAAAAATTCTGAGAAAAATATATGTTCACTATGGGACTATATTATCCTAAATCCCAAAAAAAAAATATTTTTGAAACTGATTTGGTATTTTTCATGAAAATAGTCTAGTTATGAGTAAATGAATTAAATATGTTTTGTGAAGTAAGAAAATTGAAAAATATGATTTTATGACTTGAGAATCCTATATGAGGTATATACAAATTTTTGATGAGGGTTTTGGTTATTGGTGATGAAATCTTATGAGTTTGGCATTTTAGAATGATTAAATGCATTATTTAGTAAAGTGTAAACAATTAAAATAAATTGTTTATAAGTTTAAGAAATGTTATTCTTTCAATATCATTATACCGAAATATTGGTATGGATTTTATTGTAGAATTTCTATATTTTTGTGTCGGGGTTACTATTCATGAGTTACTATTCACGGGTACTATTCACGACAAAATTAGTTTTTTTTTCTGACCAAATTATAGTTGATTTATGAATATTACTCTTGAGATTAAAACTATATGTTGATCATATTATTTTTATTATCATATATAATATTTTTATAACCCTAATGATGATATTCTCTTTCACTTGAGTGTAAAGATGGGTAGATTATTGGTATGATCATGACTAGGGTTCTCTTTGGCCAGTTGTGCAAAGTTGAATCGGTGACTGATATGATCATGACCATTAAATTTATAAGTGAATATCTTTAGCATAAGTGCAAAGGTGAAATGATCAACATGGTTATAATTATTGTTTATATAAATTCTGAAATGATTATATATTTCTTTGAGATATGAATATATTTGGCCTGTAGTGCAAATATGAACTGTTGATGAATATCTTTGGCCTGTAGTGCAAAGATGAATTGTTGATGAATATCTTTGGCCTGTAGTGTAAAGATGACATGTTGTTGAATATCTTTGGCCAGTAGTGCAAAGATGAACAGGTGTTGAGATGAACATGACCAACTGGTACAAATGAATATCTTTGGCCGTAGTGCAAAGATGAAGTTATTAGTATGATTATGAACAGGAACTGTGATTTGGTATAACTATGATCTTTGATATTTCAGGTAAAGACAGGTGATGAAATATTCTTCGTCCTGGGTGCGAAGAAAAATTTAGAGTCACAATTATGATTATAAGTTATTCATATGATTGTGGAAAGGAACTGTTGAGTGATGGTACATAGATAAAACATTGTTGGTGGATTTTTAACATGGAGGAGATAATAGACTTTATGGTCTATTTGACTCTTTTAATGGATTGCTCGTTCCGCTGCAACTATGGTTGAAATTTTTATCATTTACCATATGTTCTAAATCTCTTATTTATTATTGATAAATGCTATTGATAATTTAATTATCTTTAGTCATGATATTCTTTACTGAGCTAGTTGTGCTCACCCTTTTGCTTCACAATTTCTTTCAGGTAATAAGAGTGTAGCTGGGTCGAGCGAGGCTAACTGGGAAATAGAACGGTGGTCTCTAGCTGTGGAGATTCTCCCGAATCAGTATAGAAAAGTTCATTTAGTAGTTTTATTTGGTGAATCCAATAGGGTAAGGTGTATCCAACGTCGGAAGGGTGTTTTTGCCACTATCATACAAGATGTCTAACGACATACAACCTCGTATCATCATAAGACAGGATTTTACACATCCACTTGCCGAGTATATCTACAAGTACTACCTATATAATCTTGGTATTTATTTGAAGTATAATTCTCAGTTAGATACAGTGGAGATAATGATAAGTCAAGAGAAGACTCACCATTGGGAAGAATATGATAGTAATCTTCTCGTTTTTCTTTGGGGTCTATTGGGTCAACCAAGGATAATTCTGTGGCCATATGATATCTATCATAACCTAGAAGCATGGCCTCCCATGTACGAAGGTTTCCTTGAGCACTTCCCAAAGATTCTAATTTCTAAAACAGTTTTTGACTATACCTTTATTTAAGGTGTTACTGTGAGGTGCTGTCCACAGTTGGGACATGTGTCACATTTGGTATATATTTGTATTCAAACTCACATCATATGTGTTGTTGTATTTTGTACGACAATTGTTGTAATAGAGTTGTAGTTATTTTCTGTACCACGTATTTGACGACTCAGAATGGGTTGGATGGAATGGACCTATTTTGGGGTCGTTCCATTTGGTATCAGAGCTTAGGGATATGATCTCTGGCGGAGATCGGGGAATACAACTAGGAGGGGAGAGACGAGTAAATCATTCGCTAGTGTGTCCTACCTAAGCTTATTTGTTGGTCAGTCATACTATCGGGATATGATGTGATATGTTAATTTGTTAAATTAACCTTTATTATTGAAGCTGTATTCTAGAATGATATCTGAAATACAGGAGATGAGCAATGGAGAAATCATGATGATAGGAAAGATGGAATCTGAAATGGAAGCAAGGTATTCTCAACTCTTTGAAATACCAGGTACGCAAATTTTGAGGACGAAATTTCATAAGGAGGGGAGATTGTAAGACCCCGAATTTTATGAAATAAAAGTATTCAATTTTTCTTATAATTACGATTCAATAAATGGTTAAATTGATAAAAAAATAAAGTTAAAGGTGATATATGAATTTTTTTCAAAATAAGCAAGTGGTTATAAAATAATCATTGTTGTCGGGGAATATTCGTTTGGTCGTGGAATATTTTTTCTGTCGGGGAATATTCGTACGACGGCGCAACTATTTGTGGGCCCCATAACGAATAGCTGTCGGATGAAGATAACAACAAAAATTGAGTTTTTATAATTAACGGTGTAGTTATTACCGTTAACACTGTTGGAATACCCGATGGTTAAAATATAGTAATACGCGTTGTTACACAGCAGCACACTGAATGCACAGTATTTTTTAATTATTGATTCTTACGAAGGAAGACACTACTCAATAATTGTTACAGTAGTTACTGTTCAATATTTTAATTTAATGATTCAATAATTGCTGCGTTGATATTTTATATTATTGTTGTTTCAATAATTGTTACTGCACAGTATTTCCCATTATCAGATCAATAATTTATATTATTTGAATAATATTATTAGATAACATTATTGGCAATATCTAGAAAGTTCTATCTAAGGAGAGGTTTGGGGACCTAATTGCGCGCCAATAAGGATAAATCTTTATTGGAAAGCCCCCTCTTTCCTGGGAACGGCCTGGTTGTCATAAATGTGATTCTGTAATATTATTTGTTAATCATTAATTATTGATTCATATGATAAGGAAATATTTATTTTTATGTGGATCTAAATGTTGGATATATTTATTGTGGTTAAAAATGAAGGAGTTAATGTTGAGGTTTTATCAATTTTTTTGTCGGAATGGAGGTATTAAAAATCAAATTAAGATTTTTGAGATATTTTGCGGGGGTTATAATTTTTAATCCGACCGTTGGATCATTGTAATTTTTGGATATGTTATACATATATAAGTTGAGTATATGTCCACAAATTTTGAACCGTTAAAAATGAACGAATGATTTGTTATGAATTTTACGAGATGACTGGTTCAGAATTTGTTGAATTTTTGGAGTTTATCATTTTGGTGGAAAGTTCTAGAATTGGTGGGCCCCACTCTTGGTTGGTGAAAAAATGTGCTGAGATTTTTATTCAAATGTGGTGGGTGGGAATAGTAGCTGGTAAAGCCATCAGGTTGCAGGTTAAGTCTGCGTCGGCGTGCTAACATTTTCCTATAAATAGAGGGCTAAGTTAGAATTAAAAAACACACCAGAATTTATAAGTTTTATCTCTTCCTCTCTCTAGATTATTGAGTGTATTTTGTGAGTATTTAGATATTTTGTGAGTTTCTATTCATCAGTGCACGTTTCCTTCAGCCTTATACCGATCAGAATTACTGCTCTTTTGAGGTAATGGATAGTAGGGGATTTTAAGGATTGTTATATTTTCCAGTTTCATAATTTTTCTGACCTTCAAAAATTCTGAAAAAATTTGAAATGATATTTTGATGAGTTTTCTTAATTCTGTCCAAAAATGGTGATTTTTGGATGTATAGATTGAGAGTTATGAATTTTATGAGAAAAGACTATTTTAAAAGTAATCGCTTATAATTCCTTGTGGCTAACTCCAAAATTGATAAAATTTTTATTGGGAGTACATGTATATGATAGAAGTATACTTTGTATATTTTAGAATTTTTGGATAAAAGTATAATTTTTGATAAATGTCTAAATATTCGGCTGTTTTGGCCATATGAAAAATAGTAAATGACTTTTAAAAATTCTGAATAAAATATATGTTCACTATGGGACTATATTATGCTAAATCCCAGAAAAGAAATATTTTTGGAACTAATTTGGTATTTTTCATAAAAATAGGCTAGTTATGAGTAAATGAATTAAATATGTTTTGTGAAGTAAGAAAATTGAAAAATAGGATTTTATGACTTGAGAATCCTATATGAGGTATATGCAGATTTTTGACAAGGGTTTTGGTTATTGGTAATGAAATCTTATGAGTTTGGCATTTTAGAATGATTAAATGCATTATTTAGTAAAGTGTAAACAATTAAAATAAATTGTTTATAAGTTTAAGAAATGTTATTCTTTCAATATCATTATACCGAAATATTGGTATGAATTTTATTGTGGAATTTCTACCTTTTTGTGTCGGGGTTACTATTCATGAGTTATTATTCACGAGTTACTATTCATGGGTACTATTCACGACAAAATTGGTTTCTTTTTCTGACCAAATTATAGTTGATTTATGAATATTACTCTTGAGATTAAAACTATATGTTGATTATATTATTTTTATTATCATATATAATATTTTTATAACTCTAATGATGATATTCTCTTTCACTTGAGTGTAAAGATGGGTAGATTATTGGTATGATCATGACTAGGGTTCTCTTTGGCCAGTTGTGCAAAGTTGAATTGGTGACTGATATGATCATGACCATTGAATTTATAAGTTAATATCTTTAGCATAAGTGCAAAGGTGAAATGATCAACATGGTTATAATTATTATTTATATAAATTCTGAAATGATTATATATTTCTTTGAGATATGAATATATTTGGCCTGTAGTGCAAATATGAACTGTTGATGAATATCTTTGGCCTGTAGTGCAAAGATGACATGTTGTTGAATATCTTTGGCTAGTAGTGCAAAGATGAACAGGTGTTGAGATGAACATGACCAACTGGTACAAATGAATATCTTTGGCCGTAGTGCAAAGATGAAGTTATTAGTATGATTATGAACAGGAACTGTGATTTGGTATAACCATGATCTTTGATGTTTCAGGTAAAGACAGGTGATGAAAATATTCTTCGTCCTGGGTGCGAAGAAAAATTTAGAGTCACAATTCTGATTATGAGTTATTTATATGATTGTGAAAAGGAACTGTTGAGTGATGTTACGTGGATAAAATATTGTTGGTGGATTTTTAACATGGAGGAGATAATAGACTTTACGGTCTATTTGACTCTTCTAATAGATTGCTCGTTCCGCTGCAACTATGGTTTAAATTTTTATCATTTACCATATGTTCTAAATCTCTGATTTATTATTGATAAAGGCTATTGATAATTTAATTATCTTTAGTCATGATATTCTTTACTGAGCTAGTTGTGCTCACCCTTTTGCTTCACAATTCCTTTCAGGTAATAAGAGTGCAGCTGGGTCGAGCGAGGGTAACGGGGAAATAGAACGGTGGTCTCTAGCTGTGGAGATTCTCCCGAAGCAGTATAGAAAAGTTCATTTAGTAGTTTTATTTGGTAAATCCAATAGGGTAAGGTGTATCCAACGTTGGAAGGGTGTTTTTCCCACTATCATACAAGATGTCTAACGACATATAACCTCGTATCATCATAAGACAGGATTGTGCACATCCGCTTGTCGAGTATATCTACAAGCACTACCTATATAATCTTGGTGTTTGTTTGAAGTATAATTCTTAGTTAGATACAGTGGAGATAAGAAGACTCACCATTGGGAAGAATATGATAGTAATCTTCTCGTTTTTCTTTGGGGTCTATTGGTTTCCTTGAGCACTTCCCAAAGATTCTAATTTCTAAAATAATTTTTGACTATACCTTTATGTAAGGTGTTACTGTGAGGTGCTGTCCACGGTTGGGACATGTGTCACATTTGGTATATATTTGTATTCAAACTCACAGCATATGTGTTGTTGTATTTTATACGACAATTATTGTAATAGAGTTGTAGTTATTTTCTGTACCATGTATTTGACGACTCAGAATGGGTTGGATGGAATGGACCTATTTTGGGGTCGTTACAGTAAGACCACAACTTATTATAAATAAAATCAAATTTCCTCTATTCATTATTCTAAATTAATAAGGTGTTAATTTGATATAATGTTTTGGTTATTGGTGAAATGTGTAAATTTTACAAAATAAGCAAGTGATTGTAAAATATTCATTTTGTCGGGAAATATTCGTTTAGTCGTGGAATATTCTTTTTGTCGGAGAATATTCGTACGACGGCGCAACCATTTGTGGGCCCCATAACGAAAAATGGTTGGATGAAGGAAAACGACAAAGTATGAGTTTTTATAAATAACGGCGTAATTATTACCGTTAACATTGTTGGAATACCTGGTGGTTAAAATACAGTAATACGCGTGGTTGCACAGTAGCACACGGTATTGCATAGTATTTTTGAATTATTGATCTTTACTTAAGAAGTCACTACTCAATAATTGTTACAGTAGTTACTGTTCAATATTTTATTTTATTGATTTAATAATTGCTGCGTTGATAGTTTATATTATTATTAGTTCAATAATTATCACTGCACAGTATTTTCCATTATCAGATCAATAATTCATATTATTTGAATAATATTATTAGATAGCATTATTGGTAATTTCTAGAAAGTTCTGTCAAGGAGAGGTTTGGTCACCTAATTGCGCGCCAGTAAGGAGAAATCCTTATTGGAAAGCCCCCTCATTCCTGGGAACGGCCTGGTTGTCATAATTGTGATTCTGTAATATTATTTATGAATAATTAATTATTAATTTATATGATAAGAAAATATTTATTTGATGTGGATATAAATGATGGATTTATTTATGTGGTTATAAATGAAGGAATTAGTGTTGAGGGGTTTTATCAGTATTTTATCGGAATGGAGGTTTTAAAAATTAAAATAGAGTTCCTAAAGCTCTATTGCGTGAGTTATAATTTTAATCCGACCATTGGATCGTTGTGATTTTTGAATATGTTATACATATATAAGTTGAGTATATGTCCACAAATTTTGAACCGTTAAAAATTAATGCAAGATTTGTTATGAATTTTAAGAGGTGAATGATTCAGAAATTATTGAAGTTTTTAAATTTATTATTTTTGTGGAAAATTCTAGAATTGGTGGGCCCCATTTTGGGTTGGTGGGAAATGTGCTCAAATTTTATTTTAAATGTGGTGGGTGGCAATAGTAGCAGGTAAAGCCATCAGGTTACAGGCCAGGTCTGCTTCGGCGTGCTAGCATTTTTCTATAAATAGGGTGCTGAGTTAGAATGGAAAATCATACCAGAAACATAAACTTTCTGTCTTTCTGTCTCTATATTATCGAGCGTATTTTGTGAGTATTTAGATACTTTGAGAGTTTCTATTCAGTACAAGTTTGATTCAGCATCATATCCGACATTTCATTCCGAAGTACTGTTTCTTTGAGGTAAGGAATTGTAAGGGATAGTACGGGATGTTATTGTTTTGTAAATGGTATTATTTCTTTTAATATCATTATGCCGAAATATTGGTTTGAACTTTTTATCAAATTTCGAACTTTTTTTGTCGAAATTACTATTTACGTATACGACACTATTCACGAATACGACACTATTCACCAAAAAATAAAATTTTCTCTTCTTTGTCCTAGATGTCTATTATGGTTACTATCTTTGATTGTATCCATGTTTTGATCGTCATTCTTAAATTTTTCTCCATTATGTTTTACTATGGAGTATTTTTAAACATGAATTATCTAAAGTACGAATATCTAAACTTTGTCCTTTTATTGTACTGGATTCGTTCTCTAAAATATTTTTCATCATCCTCAGTCCTTAATGGTGATACTTGATGAATATCTTTGGCCTGTAGTGTAAAGATGAATGATTACCTGATGAATATCTTTGGCCCGTAGTGCAAAGATGAACAGGTGTTGAGATGAACATGACCAACTGGTGATACAAATGAATATCTTTGGCCCGTAGTGTAAAGATGAATATTTGATTCAAGATGTATATTGATTGATGTTACAGGGATAAAATATTGATGATGGACTTTTAAATTCGTAGATGATAGTAGATTTCATTCTCTAGTTAACACTTCTAATGAATTATTGTTTTTGCTGCAGTTGTTGATCTAAAACTTGTTGTCTATTATATTCTATCAGATTTTTCCCTGTTGAAGACTAAGGATAATTTGTTGTATATTATCTTAGTCATAATATTCTTTACTGGGCTAGTTGAGCTCACCCTTTTCCTTTTTGTTCCATTTTTCTTCTCGGGAGGTGAGAATATAGCAAGAACTAGCCGGGGTATGGAGTGATGGTTCTAGAAAGTTATTTTAGCAGTTCTCACTATTTTTGTAAAATAGTGTATCAATAATTGTAATGAGGACTCCTTTTGAGTTTTAATACTGTCTATTAGACAATATTTGTATTTAAACTCAAAGTTTATGTGTTGTCGTATTTTGCACGACAATTGTATTAATGAAGTTGTTGTTGTTTCTGTACCATGTATTTGACGACTCAGAATGGGTGGTGTATACCTATTTTGGGGGCGTCACAATTGGTATCAGAGCTTAGGTATATGGTCTCTGTCGGAGATCGGGGAATAGAACTAGGAGGGGAGAGATGAGTAAATCTTTCGCTAGTGTGTCCTACCTAAGCTTATTTGTTGGTCTATCATAATATAGGGATATTATGTGATATGTTAATTTTTTTAATTAACCCTTGTTTTATGGAAATTTTTAAGAATGACAACTGAGAACGTTAACAATGGAGTGTATGAGACTGTGGAACAACCATTAATCACCAACCAAGAGAACGTGTAACTGGAAGGCAATATTCCTCCTGTAAACAACACTATGGAGCAAACGATGAATGATGGAATATTTAGGAGTTTTTTACAGATCATTCAAAATCAGACGAGGTAGACTCGTGTACAAAATACAGGTAGAAATGATAAAAACGCGCTGTTTGTCACAGCCAAGCAATTCAAGGAGTTGGGACCACCAAAATTCTTTGGAAAGCCAGATCCGATCAAGGTAGAAACGTGGGTCAAGAAAATTACCAAGATATTCGATGTCTTGGGATGTACGGAGGAACAGAAGGTTCCATTCACCACCTTTATGTTTCGTGGTGAGGTAGATTACTGGTGGGAATCTGTGAAGTGTACCCAGCCTGCCGCACTCAATATGTCTTGGGAAATATTTCAGAAACTGTTCAATGACAAGTAGTTTCCTGAAAGTATTTGTCATATGAAGGAGGTAGAGTTTATTAGACTGGAACAAAATAACATGACGGTGTCCCAGTACGAGGCGAAGTTCGCGGAGTTATCCAAGTTTGCACCTCATTTGGTAGAAAATGAGGAACGTATGACGTGGATGTTTCTGAGAGGTCTAAAACCTGAGATTCGTCAATACCTTATCTCTCATAAATTTTCTCTGTATTCAGATGTTGTCAACAGGGCTCAATTATTAGAGCGAGATAATGAGTATGTTCAACCGAGGGACCATAACCAGGGTCATATCGGTGACAGCAGTCATCAAAGCGATGATAACCAGTGAGGAGGGAAAAATACAGACAAAAGCGGTAACCACTCGGGTGGTCATCGTGGCCATGATAATAGGAGATGCGAGTCAAGTGGAAATTTCAAGAAGAGAAAATTTAACGATGACGAGAAGACGTCAGCAACAGCTCTAGCACCCACAACAAATTCTAGGGGAGGAGAACGACCGCCAGTTAGATGCTACAGATGCGGAGATGAGGGACATATAAGTCCAAACTATTTACAGCCTTCCAAGGTATGTTATAATTATGGAAAGGAAGGTCATATAGCTCGATTTTGTCCTGTAGAGAAATCAAGTCCAGCTGGGACGGTGGCACCAAAGGCGGATACGGAAAAAATAAAGTCGGCGATTTCTGGAAGAGCGTTTGTCGTGACTGCCCAAAACGCGAGAAACCCGATTGAAGGTATCACGGGTTAGTTAATTATAAATTCTTGTGAAGTTTATACCTTACTAGATACCGGTTCTACCCATTCTTTTATCTCTCCTGCTTGTGCTCAACGTTTAAACTTGACTCCAGAAAAATTAGAATTTGACTTATCTGTGAAAACTCCATTAGGAGAAACTTTTATCACATCCACTGCTTATAAATCTTGTTTGATCCAAGTGGGCACAATCACATTACCTGCTGATCTTATCTCTTTAAAGATACTTGTGTTTGATGTGATTTTAGGCACTGATTGGTTAACTACTCATCATGCCAAAATTGATTATTTTTGTAAGGTTGTTAGTTTTCATATTCCTAACCAACCTGTTATGTGAATTCAACCAACCAAACCATTGAAGTCAAACACTTTCATATCAAGCCATAAAGCCATTCATTTATTGAAAAACGGATGTCAAGCTTTCTTAGCCCATTTCATGGATTTAAACAAAAATACGTCAGATTTGAATGATATTTCTGTTGTTAGTAAATTTTCTGACGTATTTCCTAAAGAATTTCCTGGCCTACCCCCAGAGTGTGATATTGAATTTTGTATCGACTTTGAACCCGGTACAAAACCCATTTTCAAAAAAAAAAATCCATATCAAATGACTCCTATTGAACATTAGGAGTTAAAAACCCAACTATAAAAGTTGGTACCCGAGCCTCTATCTGGTGACTTCCTTTGTGGAATGCACCGAAACTAGACTCTCCATAGGGGACGTCAAATTCGTGCGGTGGTAAACTGATAGGCACCATTGTGATGTGCTATCCAAGATTGGGATATGAGTCACAGTTAAGAGCAACCTAAGTCAATAATCGAAATATCTAGCTTTCTAGGCTTAGCTGGTTGCTATCGGAGATTAGTGGAAGGATTTTCTCGAATCGCTACTCTGTTAACTTAGCTGACTCGGAAAGATACAAAATTCGTATGGAGCGAGGAATGCGAGAAGATTTTTCAAGAGCTCAAGAGGCGACTCATTTCGGCACATGTTCTGACCATATCATCCTGCAAAAGCAAACGTTGTAGCTGACACATTGAGTAGAGGATCGTATGCGGGTACGAGTGCGATGTTGTTAATACAAAGACCCATTTTGTACGACTTACAAAGGATGGAGATAGAGTTAAAGACTCCAAGTACCCACGTGATGATATCAAATATACAAGTAGAACCGACTTTAATCGATAAAGTTAAAGCTGCTCAAGCTACATACCGGAGCTGATGAATATAAAGAAGGTGCAAGAAGGCGTTATTCTAGAAGTAAGAGTCGATAAAGAGAAGAAATCTCAAACCTTCGATTTATTTGAAATCCTCGATCGAGTAGAAAATGTGGCCTATAGACTCGCATTACCTCCAAGCATGTCTCGTGTTCATAATATTTTTCATATATTTATGCTTCGTAAATATGTGAAAGACCCAAACCACATTATTGCATTAGAATCAGACGAGATAACCGAAGATTTAACGTATGAGGAGGTACCTGTCAAGATATTGGATAGAAAAGAGCATATCCTACTAACAAAGGTTATACCACAAGTCAAGGTTTTGTGGAGGAACCATGCTATTGAAGAAATGACTTGGGAGTTAGAATCGAAAATGAAAGCAAGGTACCCTCACCTTTTTGAAACACCAGGTACGTACGTCAATTTGAAGGATGAAATTTCATAAGGAGGGGAGGTTGTAAGATCCCAACTTATTATAAATAAAATCATATTTTCTCTATTCATTATTCTAAATTAATAAGGTGTTAATTTGATATAATGCTTTGGTTATTGGTGAAATGTGCAAATTTTACAAAATAAACAAGTGGTTGTAAAATATTCATTTTGTCGGGAAATATTCGTTTGGTCGTGGAATATTCTTTTTGTCGGGGAATATTCGTACGACGGCGCAGCCATTTGTGGGTCCCATAACGAAAAACGGTTGGATGAAGGAAAACGACAAAGTATGAGTTTTTATAAATAACGGCGTAATTGTTACCGTTAACACTGTTGGAATACCTGGTGGTTAAAGTACTGTAATACGCGTGGTTGTACAGTAACACACGGTATTGCACAGTATTTTTGAATTATTGATCCTTACGTAAGAAGACACTACTCAATAATTGTTACAGTAGTTACTGTTCAATATTTTATTTTATTGATTCAATAATTGCTGCATTGATAGTTTATATTATTGTTATTTCAATAATTGTCACTGCACAGTATTTCCCATTATCATATCAATAATTCAAATTATTTGAATAATATTATTGGATAGCATTATTGGTAATTTCTAGAAAGTTCTGTCAAGGAGAGGTTTGCTCACCTAATTGTGCGCCAGTAAGGAGAAATCCTTATTGGAAAGCCCCCTCTTTCCTAGGAACGGCCTGGTTATCATAATTGTGATTCTATAATATTATTTGTGAATAATTAATTATTAATTTATATGATAAGAAAATATTTATTTGACGTGGATATAAATGATGGATTTATTTATGTGGTTATAAATGAAGGAATTAGTGTTGAGGGATTTTATCAGTATTTTGTCGGAATGGAGGTTTTAAAAATCAAAATAGTGTTCTTAAAGCTCTATTGCGTGAGTTATAATTTTAATCCGACCATTGGATCGTTGTGATTTTTGGATATGTTATACATATATAAGTTGAGTATATGTCCACAAATTTTGAACCGTTAAAAATTAACGCATTATTTGTTATGAATTTTAAGAGGTGACTGATTCTGAAATTGTTGAAGTTTATAAATTTATCATTTTGGTGGAAAATTCTAGAATTGGTGGGCCTCACTTTTGGTTGGTGAGAAATGTGCTCAAATTTTATTTCAAATGTGGTTGGTGGCAATAGTAGCAGGTAAAGCCATCAGGTTACAGGTCAGGTCTGCTTCGGCGTGCTAGAATTTTCCTATAAATAGGGTGCTGAGTTATAATAGAAAATCACACCAGAAACATAAGCTTTCTATCTTTCTCTCTCTATATTATCGAGCGTATTTTGTGAGTATTTAGATACTTTAAGAGTTGATATTCAGTACAAGTTTGATTCAGTATCGTATCAGACATTTCATTCCGAAGTACTGTTTCTTTAAGGTGAGGGATTGTAAGGGATAGTAAGGGATGTTAATTTTTTGTAAATGGTATTATTTCTTTCAATATCATTATGCCGAAATATTGGTCTAAACTTTTTATCAAATTTGGAACTTTTTGTGTCGGGGTTATTATTCACGTATATGACACTATTCACGAATACGGCACTATTCACCAAAAAATAAAATTTTCTCTTCTTTGTCCCAGATGTCTATTAGGGTTACTATCTTTGATTGTATACATGTTTTGATCGCCTTTCTTGAATTTTTCTCCATTATGTTTTATTATGGAGTATTTTTAAGCTTGAATTATCTAAAGTACGAATCTCTAAACTTTGTCCTTTTATCGTACTAGATTTGTTCTCTAAAATGTTTATCATCATCCTCAGTCCTTTATAGTTATACTTGATGAATATCTTTGGCCTGTAGTGCAAAGATGAATGATTACCTGATGAATATCTTTGGCCCATAGTGCAAAGATAAACAGGTGTTGAGATGAACATGACCAACTGGTGATACAAATGAATATCTTTGGCCCGTAGTGCAAAGATGAATATTTGATTCAAGATGTGTAGCATCCTCAAATCCCGGTCCTAATCACCAAGGATCTGGTATACTATTTCTATAACTATTGCGGAAGATATAAACATAAATTATTTATACATTAAACTTTTACAATATAAACCCCAAGGTCTACAACCTTAACTTAATACATACCTTCAATATCTTAGAAGATTTACATTAATATTTGCATTAGCAAATTTAATAGTTCTAACTGCATAATAGCTTAATCTTGGACTTTGCCTTTGCCTTTGTCTTTACTCGAGCTTTCATCTTAATCTGAAAATTTTTATCATGATATAGCAAGGGTGAGCATCAAATTTGCCCAACAAGTTTAAATTCAATAAAGATATATCATGATTGAAAGAATTGAACAATAAGCTAGTCACCTTTCAACAATATAAACATTGTGAAAGAGCATGAACAAATTTTCTTAGATGAACGACCAAGTCAATAAAAATGAATGGTCATGCATAAACATGAACAGATTAACTTAACCAAATGGTAATGAAGGTGATCAGCCTTTCATACCTGATGAACGTTTACAATATGCACAATGTGCGAATCAATAATCAATATAGACGTGAATAATCAACAACAATTATTCATTAACATGCTTTGAACATATAACTCAAGTTTAAGTTAAGGAAAAACTTGCCTGATTCGTTGTCTACTGCTACGCAGTTTAAGTTAACTTCTTTTGGTAAGACCTATCATTAATAATAAGATTGGTCTTTCAATCAGCATATTCTACTTTGTATCATAATACAATTACTTTGTCAATAGATTATCTAACACTTAATCAAATATTAGATAACATCCTAACACATCGGTATTATTATCATTCTTGGATAAATCTTCAATCACTGTATCATATTCATTATGATTAAAAACTTAATCTTATACATTATAAGTTCTTCTTTATACTCTAATAAGTTAAATACTAATCCAACAACCTGGATTCTAAATTTAACAACCAAATTGCCAATCCAGCAGACTGGATACAGAATCCAGCAACTTGGATTCAACAAATTTCCAATCCAGCAAGCCAAATTGCAATCCAGCAAACTGGATTACAAATCCAGCAACTTGATTGCAATCCAGCAAGCTGGATTCAACATATTTTCAATTCAGTAAACTTTTTTTCAATCCAGCAAGCTGGATTCATCAGATTTTCTAATCCAGCAAGCTGAATTCCATATCCTTTTCACGAAAATACCAAATCAACTTATTATTTTTCTATCTTTTGGCCAAACACATATACATATATTTCATACACAAAAAGTATTTTTCAAAAATTTTCCAACTTCCTTTGGTATTTTTCAAAAATTATTTTTAGTTAATTCCTTAAGAAATTAGCTACTCGTGCTTAACTCCAGAAATTCTCATCTCTTTGTACAATCTTATACGTTTTAACGTGACACTCCAGTTTAAATTTCGTGGCCATCGGAGTTATAGAAATCTGGTTATAGCCATTTTCGTCGAAAAATCACAGAAATTGAAATGGTCATAACTTGGTCATTTTAAGTCGGAACTAACTCATTTTTGGACAGGAAGTACTTAATACCATATATTTTCATGTCCCAAAAGGCCAGAATTTTTCTCACAAATTAAGTTGCCAAAAATGCCCTTTTAAATTTTTGGGCAGAAGCTAAATTGCCTTTTGCAGTTTTTCGTGCTTTATTAAACATTTTCCATACGGAAATCTACAACTCCTTTTTCAGTGATTCCACTTGGAGATGTTAGATAACTTATCATATTACTCTCCCAAATTTTTCTAGAATTTTGGTAATGACAAAAAAATGACAAAACTGTCCCTACACTTGACTGTCCAAAATAGTCTATTTTTTCTTAAAAACACAAAACTATTTTTGCTAAATCAGTCACTATGGATTGTGTACTCAATATTTTTGAGTTCTACCACTTGGGTTTAGTAGTTAACTTACATATCTAGCACATCCCTTTGACGGATCGCAAAAAGAAGGTGTAGATCAAAAACGGTGGAAATCTAAAGTACTTAGAAATTTTTAGGCTCATAAACTAGAAAAATCATTTTTCTTTATTTTTGATTTCCAACTAAAACAACACCCAATATGGGTATATCTAAATATTAAACACTCAATAACAAGTATATTCATGGTTTTTAAGTTTATAAACATAGATTCAAGGTTTGATTTAGAATAATCAAAAATTACATGAACAAAAAGGTATTATACCTTTGATTACCATGCTCTCCTTCTTCTTCTTCTTCATTGTTTGATTATGGAGCTTTGATGAGTTATCAAAAACTCTCACTTTTCCCTCTAGGGGATGCCGAACCTCTTCTCTCTCTCTCTCTAGTTGGTTCTTATGTTAGCTAAATGGAAGGGATGAAAGAGAAAGAAAACAAGATAACTTGTTATTAGATTATATATATGATTAATACTTCTCTTCTTTTCCACAAACCAAACCACCCATGTGGCTTCTTTTCTTCCTCAAAACCCATCCGGCCATGTGGCCTAATATTTCTCCCACTCATTCTCTCTCTTTCCTTAATAATCATTTTATTAGATATGTGGGAGATTAGTATGTAAGGTGGCTTGATTAAAGAGATGACACATGGGGAATAAGTGGCCAAGCTAATTAGTGACACCTAGCCAATCTTGTACATATCTTTAGAAAATGTGGAGCATGAAATGATGATACACATCTCCCCTATCCTTATCTCTTTACTTGCACACTTGGTTAAGAATGTTGGCAAAATAAAATGGTGACACATGGCTATGTTGGTGGAAGATCTTTTGCAAATTTGTGGCTTAGCATGATGACATGCACTCCCTTCTTTTCCTCTCCACCATATCTGGCCAAGTGGCATTCTTTTAGGCCAAATTGCTTAGATTTTTATAGCTTTTATTTTACTTACCAAATGACCATTATGTCCTTCCATACTTGGATCAAGTTTTGGGCTTCTTAAATTAATTATTTGAGCCAACACTTGGGTCTACCCCTTAAGTCTTTTAGGGCTTTCTAATAAAAATATTTGGGCAATGAAATTCACATAGTCCAATACTTTTAATATTCTCATTCCCTAATTATTTCATTCCCTAATTATTTAATTAGGGTTTTTATTTACAAAACTATAATTTACATCCTTACTCACATACATTTAATTTCTTAACCCAATTAGATTTACATTAATTAGGTTATAAAATTAATTAACCGAGATGTATAAAATAAATCTCTTAGAATTAGTATATATTTTATATACCATAATTCTCTCATCCCATAACCCTTAAGTTATTTAATTATTCATTCCTAATATATAATTAGGATCATACTAGTTTCTTTTATTTGATTATATAATAAACAATATAACCATCACATAATATTTATATTCACTCACTCACATAATTATTAAATAAATTGTGACATGCTCCACAATTCTCTTAGATTAGGACACTAGTATATATATAAAGACTAAGACCACTAAATAAAAATAACCCTGTAGGTCATTTAATTCTCATACTTAATTAAATAACTTATTCAAGTTATACAATTCATATTATATACTTAAATTTAATTTTCTCCTCCCCTCCATAAATTATTTTCAAACAATTTATTTATATATTAAATATATAATTTAATATATTCAATCATTTATTTAAATATGAATTTAATTTACTAACTAGTTGATACCAATATACATATTTGCATATTGGATCTCCTCTCATATTTTTACTTTATATCCTTTGGTATAATATTAAATATTATATCATTATCCATATAATATCTTTCATTTCTCACACTAATTTTGACTTTTCTCCATAAAAAGTCAACTGTTGACTTTGACCAAAAGTCAACCTTTACACCTTTTGTGTTTACTGTCTATTCTGACTAATCTTGACGTTCCGGATGCAACCGGGCAACCCATGCTTCAAAATTCTATTTCTAACTCAAATTTTGAGTTTTAAATTACTACATTCTTATTGCTAATCATATTAACTAACGACTTTAAACTTATTTATCTTCTTATTTGTCATTCAAGGCCAACGTTCAAGCTATGTTAATTACTAACATAGTGTTATCTTGATCCTTATATTAATAACTTAATTCATCATTCCTCTTGCTAAAATATATATAGCACCTTACTAAGTATATATATTTCTATACATATACTCATCTTCGTTTAACCTCATAGCTTTTTTTCTTGTGAAATCTTATTTCGTTAATAAAATTCCACCTGTATTAGCATAACATTTCTTACATTATTCAATTCACATCAAATTTTACAGGTATCATAATACCTTATTCTTGATATTCCTTCAAGTACATATTAATTCATTTCTAGGGTTTTGAAATTTTGTAACCTATATTTCTTTATTCTCATTCAATTAAGAAACCATATATGTTCTTCTTAAAAATTTTGAAATCCTTAAAATTTCTTCACAGAAACGTCAATTCCATACACTTATTTTCTGTCTGGGTTCATCTTATAATAATCTATCATTTTAGGATTTTAATAATTATCTAAATTCTCGGGTTGTCACAAGATGTATATTAATTGATGTTACAGGGATAAAATATTGATGATGGACTTTTAAATTCATAGATGATAGTAGATTTCATTCTCTACTTAACTCTTCTAATGAATTATTATTTTCGATGCAGTTATTGATCTAAAACTTGTTGTCTATTATATTCTATCAGATTTTTTCCTGTTGAAGACTAAGGATAATTTGTTGTATATTATCTTAGTCATAATATTCTTTACTGGGCTAGTTGGGCTCACCCTTTTCCTTTTTGTTCCATTTTTCTTCTCAGGAAGTGAGAATATAGCAGGAACTAGCCGGGGTATGGAGTGATGGTTCTAGAAAGTTGTTTTAGCAGTCCTCACTATTTTTGTAAAATAGTGTATCAATAATTGTAATGAGGACTCCTTTTGAGTTTTAATACTGTCTATTTGATAATATTTGTATTTAAACTCACAGTTTATGTGTTGTCGTATTTTGCACGATAATTGTACTAATGAAGTTGTTGTTGTTGTTTCTGTACCATGTATTTGACGACTCAGAATGGTTGGTGTATACCTATTTTGGGGGCGTCACAAACGTGCACTTATCAGATCTTGATCCAAGCATATCATTCTGAAACCTTTTCACATAAGCTGGACATCCCTAAATCTTCACATGCGTAAGACTAGGCTTCCTCCATGTCCACATCTCATATGGAGTTTTAGGGACGGATTTCGAGGGGACCTTATTTAGTAGATATGCAGTCGCTTCAGGGCATATCAACAGAATGATACCGGAAGATCGATAAAACTTATCATGGAACGAACCATGTCCAACAGTGTTCGATTTCTCCTTTCAGATACACCATTTAACTGTGGTGTTCCTGGTGGAGTCCATTGTGAGATTATACCATTTTCTTTGAGACAATCGAGAAACTCACTTCTTAAGTATTCACCTCCTCGATCTGATTGAAGAATCTTAATACTTTTGCCAGTTTGCTTCTCTACTTCACTTCTGAACTCTTTAAACTATTCAAATGATTCAGATTTGTATTTTATTAAATACACATATCCAAATCTTGAGTGATCATCAGTGAAAGTAATAAAATAAGAATACCCTCCTGGTGCATTCGTTGTCATAGGTCCACATACATCTGTGTGAACCAACGCTAATAACTCTGTAACTCTTTTTTCTTTTCCACTAAAAGGACATTTAGTCATTTTGCCCATGAGACAAGATTCACAAGTTGGATATGATTCATAATCAGATAGCTCTAAGAGCCCATCTTTATGCAACTTGGATAATCTTCTTTCATTAATATGACCAAGTCTACAGTGCCACATAGAGGTATAATTAACATCATCTCTTTTTCTTTTCTTAGTTTGTTCAATTTAAAGTATATTTTCATGCAAGTTAAGTATGTAAAGTCCATTTCGCAAATTACCAACACCATATAAAATATTATTATTATAAATAGAACAACTATTGTTCTTTATTATATTGTCAAAGCCATCTATATCCAATACAGAAATTGAAATAATGTTTCTAATAAGTGATGGAACAAAATAACAATTATTTAATCCAATGGACTTGCCTGTAGGCAGTGCTAAACAATAAGTCCCTACAGCTAATGCAGCAACCTTTGCTCCATTTCCCACTCGTAGGATGACCTCATCCTTACTTAACTTTCTACTTCTAACCAGTCCCTGCATATTATTACATATGTGAGAACCACAGCCGGTATCCAATACCCAAGTAAAAGATTGACTTTCAAAAAAATTAATTTCAATCATAAACAAACCTTGATTAGGATTCGAAGCTTATCCAAGCATTTTTTGCTTTTGTTATGCAAGAAACTCCTTGCAGTTCCTCTTCCAGCGACCTTACTTGTTGCAATGGAAGTAGATTCCTTTGCTATCTGGATCAGGTTTCTTATTGTCCTTTCCTTTCGCCTTTGCCCTAGCCTTATTGGATTTCTTCTTTTCAGAAGATACCTTGAGCCTCTTCCTTTTCTTGGAAGAATCGTCCACCAATAAGACTTGGTTCTTCTTAGATGGGAAGTGACCTTCAACAGTTTTCAACATGTTAAGTAACTCAGGCAAGCTAACGTCCAACTTATTCATGTGAAAATTCACAATAAATTGCGATAAGGTGTTAGGGAGTAACTGCAAGATCAAATCTTGACTCAACTCCCCATCCATGACGAACCCAAGCTGTCCAAGACGTTCAATCAAATTGATCATCTTTAGGACATGAGTCTCAACTGTATTGCCCTTGGTCATCCGAGATCAGGAGAGCTCCTTAGGTCCTACTTTGCTCACCATACAACTCTTAAAGGTGCATCAATATAGCAGGAGCATCCATGGTTTCATATTGATGCTGAAGCTCATTACTCATGGATGCGAGCATGATGCATTGAGCCAAAGATGCATCATTTTGACACTTCTTAAAAGTAGCAATCTCTTCCTCAGAGACTGTTTCAGAAAGTTTTTGAGGAACAGGCAAATTTAAGACATAAGAAATCTTTTTAGCAGTGAGAACAATTCTTAGATTCCTTAACCAGTCCATTAAATTCGGTCTGGTTAGTTTGTTAGCATCCAATATGCTACGTAGTGATATTAGTGAGTGTGATATTTTCAAAATTCTGCATGTAAAAGATAATATTTTAGCAAACATTCATTTAATTAATTACCAAAATAAATTAGGTCTTATTTTAAATCAGTATCTCACACTATTTTCTTCAAACTATATTACCCTCATTATATAGTTCGGTAATATCTAATTAAAGATTTGCTAGTGAGAATAAGGATCCCATTTCAAATGTATATAGCCTTGTGTGTGCACAACAAACTATATATAAATAAATAGGTAGACAACTCTTGTCAATTACATCATCATGTAACTCCTTATATTTTGCCTCTTAAATCATAATGGTCAAATGTATGCACATCCGAACTAAAATAATTTAAGTTAAGTCAAACCTAGCATTTCCATATATTCAAAAAAGAAAAATATTATCTTTGTGGTGACACAACAAAACAATATTGTTCAATTTTATTTATAAGCATTAAATGTGAATTAACATCTTAAATACTTAATACTTGCCTTGTGGTAACACAACAAACTCATATTAAATATTTAATACTCTATTAATTTTATCATGCTAGAAGGCAATGTTCGATAATCCAAATATCTTTGAACGCTTAGGACTTAATATAATTTCTTTGAGAGGTTTGTTATTAATTAGTCTCATCTTGTTTAGCGCGCATGCACAGACACACACACACACACACACACACACACACACACACACATATATATATATATATATATATATATATATATAATACTAGCATGCACTTATAGAATACTATATTCTACCCGGATTGATTATGGACTTTTATTCTAGTTTGGTTCACTAGAGCCACTAGTGAACCAAAAGGTCAAACCCTAGGGTGCAAGAATTAATATTTAAATATAACTATTACATTTAAACACGGGCTCCATTACAAACGAGTCTTTAAGCGCTCCTTGCTCCTTGATCTCCAGTTCTTTGAGAAATTCTAACTAATCCTATTACATAAACTATTTAATTTAAATATAAACCTTGATCAATAGTCAAGGAAAAGTACATAAGAGAGAGATAGAATTTGCAACAAGAAGAAAACCAGAAAAGACGAGGTACACAGACCTCATTTAATAAAACTCATACATTCAAGTATCCATCCAAAATAAAATCCAATCACATTGGTCATAGTCCATAATCAATCCTATTTATTATCATACATATCATCATACGCATCAATAAATAACAATCATCTCATTAATAATAAATGTAAGACCCCAAATTATTAATAAATAAAATTTATTTTCCTCTATTTATTATTTTGAAATAGTAAAGGTTGAATTGATTAATGAGGTTAGTTATGGGTAAAATATGCAAATATTTTAAATAAGCAAGTGGTTATAAAATATTCATTGTTGTCGGGGAATATTCGTTTGGTCGTGGAATATTCTTCCTGTCGGGGAATATTCGTATGACGGCGCAGTCTTTTGTGGGCCCCATAACAGAAAGCGGTTGGATGAAGAAAACGACAATTATAAGTTGTTTATAAATAACGGCGTAGTTGTTACCGTTAATACTGTTAGAATACCCGGTGGTTAAAACACAGTAATACGCGTTGTTGCACAGTAGCACACGGTATTGCACCAATTATTGATTCTTACGTAAGAAGGCACTACTCAATAATTGTTACAGTAATTACTGGTCAGTATTTTATTTTATTGATTCAATAATTGCTACGTTGATATTTTATATTACTATTGTTTCAATAATTGTCATTACACAATATTTTTCATTATCGAAGAAATAATTCATATTATCTGAATAATATTATTAGATAGCATTATTGACAATGTCTAGAAAGTTCTGTCTAAGGAGAGGTTTTGTCACCTAATTGTGCGTCAGTAAGGAGAAATCCTTATTGGAAAGCCCACTCTTTCCTGGGAATTGTCTGGTTGTCAGTATTGTGATTCTGTAATATTATTTGTGAATAATTAATTATTAATTTATATGATGAGAAAAATATTTATTTTATGTAAATATAGATGGAGAAAATTTTTAAAGTGACAATTGTTGAAAATCGATATTTTATCTTTTCTGATAAAATAATATTTTATTATATTATTATAATATAATAATAATGATATTTTGACAATGAATATGGGATATATGAGTATATGAGGAGGAAGAGTATTTTTGTTGCAAAAGTTGTTTAAAACATGTTAAACATGTCTGTGGGCCCATTTCTTGACTGAAATTTGATTATAGCATGTAGAATAGCCCGTTTGTGGATTTCGGTCAATTTTAGTTTGGAATTTGAAAAAACTTTTTTCTACAAAGTTGTAGATAATGGAATTTCCTATGAAAAAATATGAGATTTGAATTTTTCTGATAAAGGGCTATTTATTATGAATTATTGAAGTTCTAATGTTCTGAAATAATTGATTTTTGGAAGTTTTATTTATTTTTATTAATAAAAACGTTTTTTAGACTTTGTGGCCTCATTAAACATGTGCAAAGTGCTGAAGCTAGAGAATTCAAAGTGGGCGTAAGAAAATTTAATTATATATTAATATTTTATTAAATTTTCTGCTTTGGTGTTCTAAGTATTTTCCTATAAATAGGGTGCTTAGGTTAGAATTAAAAATCACACCAGAAACTAAAGTTTTCTCTCCCTTTCTCTCTCTATATTATCGAGCGTATTCTTGTGAGTATTTTAAGACTTTGAGTATTACTATACGGTGTAAGTTCCCTTCAGCTTTATATCCAGTATTCTATGTTTTGATCATTCTTGAATTTTACTCTACTATGATTATTTATGAAGTATTTTTGAACTTGGATTGTTTAAAGTACGAATCCTTAATATTTATTCTTTTGTTTCACTGGATTCGTTTTCTTTAAAATATTTTTCATCATCCTCAGTCCTAAATGATGATATAACTGAATATCTTTGGTCTATAGTGCAAAGATTAATGATTTTATGATGAATATCTTTGGCCCGTAGTGCAAAGATGAACAGGTGTTGAGATGAACATGGCCAACTGATGAATATCTTTGGCCTATAGTGCAAAGATGAATATTTGGTTCAAGATGTTTATTGATTGATGTTACAGGGATAAAATATTGATGATGGACTTTTAAATTCATAGATGATAGTAGATTTCATACTCTACTTAACTCTTCTAATGAATTATTATTTTCGCTGCGAGTATTGATTTAAAATTTGTTATCTATTGTATTCTATTAAATTTTTCCCTGTTGAGGACTAACGATAATTTGTTCTATATTATCTTAATCATAATGTTCTTTACTGGGCTAGTTGAGCTCACCCTTTTTCCTTTCTGTTCCATTTTTCTTCTCAGGAGGCGAGAACGTAGCGAGTACTAGTCGGGGTATGGAATGATGGTTCTAGAAAGTTGTTTAGTAGTCCTCACCGTTTTTGTAAAATAATGTATCAATAATTGTAATGAGAATTTATTTGAGTGTGGATATTGTCTAGAAGACAATATTTGTATTTAAACTCACAGTTTTTATGTTGTATTAATAAAGTTGTAGTTATTTCTGTACCATGTTATTGACGACTCAAAATGGGTGATGTATATCTATTTTGGGGGCGTCACAATAAATCTATTCTATATATGCATTAAAATCAATTAATGGGCAAAAGTTTGCTAAACTTTAGTTTTGAAACAACATAAACTCTTTTATTTTAATCAAAAACCAAATCCAAATTAAAATCTTTAATTTTAACAAATCTAAAATCATATTTCATATAAAATAAACATCTTTATTTTAAACTTTTATCAATTAAACAAACCATTTATTTAATCAAAGAAAACAAAAGTTTTTCAAATTCTGCCCAAGGGCACAACTGCGCCCAGAATGAACTAGGTCACGGCGCAGCTGCGCTTCAAGGCCAGAAACTAATTTCTAGGTAACGGCACAGCTGCGCCTAGAATGAACTGGGACACGACACAGCTATGATGCGTGGGTTTCATACCTACGAATCAGGTTCTTATTTGGACTTAAATAGTGTTTAATCTGTCAATTTTAGTATAGTTTTATGTGTTTTGTGTTTGTTTTGTTTGCAGGTTTTATTACGTGTTAGCTTTGGTATAATGGTGGCACTGTGGCAGGAATCAGCATGGAAGAGCAAAGAAAGCACATACTACAGTTTGTTACCCCGCTAGGGCGGGCAATTTGTCGACGTCGGGATTTTTATTTGTCCCTTTTCGTTACCTATTTTTTTGTGTTCTCATTTTAGGTGAGATTTGTTTGAAAAAACAAGTGAAAAAGGTCCGACATGTGTAATGTCGACGATTGGACTGTAAGAGTCGCCAGTTGGTTTTTTAACTGGTTGTACCAACACAACCGAGAAAAGGTTTGCACATTGACCCAGTAATGTGACACTGCTAAACGGGTTGGTGAAACCGATATTCAATTAGGGTCCGGGGACTTGCTTATGCGGAGGGAAGGTGTTAGGCACCCCCCGACATTCGTGTTGCCACGGTGACCGCCACTTTTCAAGAAACTATTATCTAAATGTGTGTGTGTGTGTGTGTGTGTCAATGTGTTGTTATTTGGAAGTAGTGATATGCCTCGTTTGTAGCTATATAAAAAGGGCTTGAATTTGTGTATATACAAAGGGCTTGAATTTGTGTAAAAATTCAGTTTTAAACAAGATATAGCAGTGATGTTTTGTAAAAGAGGTTTTTCAAACCCTGTGCTCAATAGTAATTAAGGCCTTTGATACTTCTATTTTATTCTGTATTCGGCTGGATTAATTTTATTTTACAGATGCGAGGCATTTGTATGAAAATAATGTACAAAAGGTGCTGAACTCCTCGTGGGTATGAAAACCATCTGAGGTAATTCAGAAATCGCAGATAAATTTACAAGCTGCTTACAGCTAAAAAGGTCCATCACAGGAACCGAATCTAGATTCAGTGGACTGAATCTGTGATCACATGATTCCTAGGCTCACATGATGTCGTAATTGATATAAACGCAGTAAGCAGGTATATATATAAAAGTCGTAAATATATATATATATATATATATATATATATATATATATATATATATATACATGTAAGACCCTAATTTTTATAAATAAAGATGAATTTTTTATAAATATCATTTTTGAATATTATGGAGTTAATTTGATATAATGTTATAGTTGTGGGTAATATTTATAAATTTTACAAAGTACGCAAGTTGTTATATAATATTCGATTGGTCGGGGAATATTCATTTTAACAAGGAATATTCGTACAACGGCATAATTATTGGTGGACCCCACAACGGAATTATTGTCAGATTGAGAAAACGACAAAAATATTTTATTAAAAATAACGGCGGAAGTTTTACCATTGATACTGTTGAACTACTCGGTAGTAAAAGTACATTAATACGTGTAGTTGCATAGTAGCACACGGTATTTATTATTAATGCTTATGTGAGAAGTCACTCAGTTTGATTCAATTATTGTCAGTTAATAATATGAATTATTTAGCGATAATGAAGTTTTATTTTATTCATATTATTAACGTAATAAAACAGAAACATCTTTTTATATAAAACAGAATACTTTATTAAAGTTATTCTATAAATAGAATATATTATATTTTATTTAAAAGATTTTTCTTTAAATATGGACCGTCAGATTAAATTAATCAATCTGGACCGTTCATGGATTAGTTACTATGCATTCTATTTTTCTATAAATAGCAGCTCATTCCTTCATTATTTCTTACGAATTCACTTAACTCTAGAGAGAGAAACTATAGAGAGAGAGAAAAAAAGTATTCTGCTACTTAACTACTTCCTTATTTCAGTTCTTCTTTAAAACGGTAAGGGGTGTTATTCTTTCTTATTCATGAAGAGAACTATTGTTATTCCATTTCTTATTATTCTGTTGGAATAACCTGTATACGCGGTCTACCCTATACTTGGTGACATTCTTCTATTATTCTATTGGAACATCCTGTCTGTGTGTTTTACACCAGACCTGGTTCCGTCTTTATTATTATTCTGTTGGAACATCCTGTCTGTGTGTTTTACATCAGACCTGGTTTCGTCTTTATTATTATTTTGTTGGAACATCCTATCTGTGTGTTTTACACCGGACCTGGTTCCGTCTTTCTTATTATTCTGTTGGAATATCATGTCTGTGCGGTCTATCGCATGCATGGTGATTTCTTTTGTTATTCCATTCTTTATTATACTCAGTTGGTTAAGTTTTGACTTCTATACTCCATGAAATTTATGGAATATCCTTGACATTTGCGCTTCATCTAGTATCTATTCATGAAAATATTCTCCTGATCATTCTTGAATTTTACTCCACAAAGTAGTATCATGTTGACAATTTGGACGTTGTTAATTCTTGGATAAATTAATTCTTGAACTTGTTTTATTGAATTCTTATATCATTGTCATCATCCTCATGTTTATAAAATGTTGAAAGTCATCTGTGGCCTGTAGTACATAGATGGACTTGGTATGATTATGACCAGGAATTATTCGGTATAATCATGACCGTAATGTTACAAATGATGTGGTAAAAGTCCTTATTGGCCCGTAGTGCATTGATGGACAGTTGTTGGCATGATCATGACCATTAATGAATACACGAATATCCTTGCCCGTAGTGCAGGGGTGATTCGATGATGTGGATTATTTTATTAAGCTGAGTCCCAGCGATAACAGTGTTGAAAAATCTTTTAAATCATAGAAGATAGTAGATTTTATTTTCTACTTGACTCTTTTAATGGATTGCTTGTTCCACTGCAGTTAAACTTGATGTTCATTATATTTTATCAGTTTAACACTGTTGAAGGCTAATGATAATTTATTCTACATTATCTTAGTCATAATATTTCTTACTGGGCTAGTTGAGCTCACCCTTTCTTTCACTGTTCTCTTCAGGAAATGAGAATATAGCTGGGACGAGTCGGGGAACGGAGTGATGAACCAGATGATAGTATTAGTAGTCCTCACTATTCTATTAAATAGTGTGACAATAATTTTAATGAGGACTCCTTTTGAGTTTGTATAGTCTCTAGTAGACAATAATTGTATTCAAACTCACAGTTATGTTTTGTTGTATTGTACACAACAGTTGTATTAGTAAGTTGTATTTATTTTCTGTACCATGTATCTGACGACCCAAGATGGGTGATGTATACCTAATTTTGGGGGCGTCACAGTTGGTATCAGAGCTTAGGGATATGATCCCTGGCTAAGATATGAGAATAGAACTAGGAGGGGAGAGACGGGAAATTCCTTCGCTAGTATGACCTACCTAAGTTTATTTGCATGGTATTTAATTGGTTGGTCAGAATATAAGGATAATATATGACATATCAATTAACTTTTGTTTTGTGGCAGTATCTGAAAATGACATCTGAGAATGTTGAGAATAGCAATGGAGCACAGGCGACTGTTGATTCACCACATATCAATAATCAGGATAATGTGCATCAGGAAGGTGACAATCCTCATGCAAACAACAACACTGATCAGATGATGAATGATAGAATGTTCAGAAGCTTTATGCAGTTTATGCAACAGCAGGCGAGAGCGGCTCCTGTCCAAAATGTAGGTGGAAACACTGAAAACTCTCGGACGGTCACCGCTAAACAGTTTAAGGAGCTGGGACCACCGGAGTTTAAGGGAGAGCCAAAATCACTTATAGCGGAAACATGGATAAAGCAAATCACCAAGATATTTGATGTCTTGGGATGCTACGAGGAGCAAAAGGTTCCCTTTCCCGCCTTTATGTTGCGAGGAGAGACAGATTACTGGTGGGAATCGATTAAGCGTACTTAACCTGCCGCACTGAAGATGTCTTGGGAGAAGTTCCAAGAGCTGTTCAATGATAAATACTTTTCCGAAAGTGTTCGTCACATGAAGGAGGTGGAGTTCATCAAATTGGAGCAGAATAATATGACCGTGTCGCAGCATGAGGCTAAATTTGTTGAGTTGTCTCGGTTTACGTCCCACTTGGTGGATAATGAAGAGCGAATGACGCGAATGTTTTTGCGAGGTTTGAAACCTGAGATACATCAACATCTTATTTCTCATAAACTGTGTTTGTATTCAGATGTTGTGAATAGGGCTCAGTTAGTGGAGCGCGATAACGAGTCAACGCAACCAAAAGAGAGCAGTCGGCAAAATGATAATACCAGTGAGAGCAGTCATCGAAGCGGTGACAACAAGCGTGAAGGGAATCAACAGGCCAGAAATGGTAACCACTTCGGTGGTAATTAGGGCCAAAACAATAAGAATGGTCATTTCAAGAAGAGGAGATTTAACAATAATGGAAAGACGTCAGCACCAGCACCCATTGTTAAGGAAGGAGAACGACCACCTATCATATGTTTCAAATGCGGAGGGGAGGGGCACATCAGTCCAAACTGCACGATGCCGTCTAAAGCATGTTATAATTGTGGAAGAGAAGGTCATTTAGCTCGATTTTGTTGTTTACCAAAAACAAGTTCAGTCAGGATGGAGACACCAAAGGCCGTCTCAAAAAAGTCAAAACCGATAGTGCAAGGGAGAGCGTTTGTTGTGACCTCCAAGAAAGCAAGGAACCCGAGTGAGGTCATCATGGGTAAACTTATCATAAACTCTAACGAAGTCTATACTTTATTTGATACCGGTTCTACCCATTCTTTTATTTCTCCTACTTGCGCTCATCGATTAAATTTGACTCCGGAGAAATTAGACTTTGACTTATTTGTTGAAACTCCATTGGGAGAAACCTTCATTACATCCACAGTTTATAAGTCTTGTTTGGTTCAAGTTGGTACCCACACATTACCTGTCGATCTGATTTCATTAAAAATACTTGCATTTGACGTGATTCTAGGGATTGATTGGTTAACTACTCATCATGTAAAAATTGATTATTTTCATAAGGTTGTTAGCTTTCATATTCCTAATCGACCTATTATGCGAATTCAAGCAACCAAACCATTAAAATCAATCACCGTCATCTCAAGCCATAAAGCTATTCGTTTATTGAAAAACTGATGTCAAGCTTTCTTAGCTCATGTCACGGATCTAAACAAAAATATGTCAGTTTTGAATGATATTTCTATTGTTAATAAATTTCCTGATGTATTCCCTGAAGAACTTCCTGGCCTACCCCCAGAGCGAGAAATTAAATTTTGTATCGACCTTGAACCCGGTACAAAACCCATTTCCAAAGCTCCATATCGAATGGCTCCTATTGAACTTCAGGAGTTAAAGATTCAACTGCAGGAATTGTTAGACATTGGCTTTATTCGTCCTAGTACTTCTCCTTGGGGTGCTCCTGTTCTATTCGTGAAGAAGAAAGATGGAAGTATGCGACTTTGTATTGATTATCGGGAGTTGAATCATGTCACCATCAAAAACAGGTACCCATTGCCACGTATTGATGACCTGTTTGACCAGTTGCAATGAGCACAATTCTTTTCAAAGATCGATCTTCGTTCTGGATATCATCAGCTGAAGGTTAGAACTGAGGATATTCCAAAGACGGCTTTCAGAACTCGGTACGGGCATTATGAATTCCTAGTCATGTCCTTTGGATTGACTAATGCTCTTGCTGCCTTCATGGATATGATGAACCGGGTATTCAAGGAATATTTGTATCACTTTGTGGTCGTCTTTATTGATGACATCCTTATTTATTCCAAAAGCCGTGAAGATTATGAGCAACACTTGAGGCTAGTACTCCAAAAGCTTCGTGAATACAAGCTTTATGCCAAGTTGAAGAAGTGCGAGTTCTGGCTGGAGGAGGTAGCATTCCTTGGGCACGTAGTATCAAGTCGTGGAATATCTGTTGACCCGGCAAAGATTGAAGCTATTCAAAGCTGTGAGTAACCTAAATCAGTGACCGAAGTACGTAGCTTTCTTGGTTTAGCTGGTTATTATCGGAGATTCGTGGAAGGATTTTCTCGAATAGCTACTCCATTAACTCAGCTGACTCGGAAAGATACAAAGTTCGGTTAGAGCGAAGAATGTGAGAAGAGTTTTCAAGAACTCAAGAGGAGACTCATTTCAGCACCTATTCTAATAATACCATCTGGCTCGGAGGGATTTGTCATCTACAGTGATGCTTCGAGCAAAGGGTTGGGATGCGTTCTCATGCAACATGGAAAAGTCATAGCCTATGCATCAAGACAACTCAAGGAATATGAGAGGAATTATCCTACTCATGATCTAGAGTTGGCAGCTGTTGTCTTTGCACTTAAAATTTGGGGGTATTACTTGTATGGGGAGAAGGTGGAGATCTTTACGGATCATAAAAGCCTCAAATATTTCTTCACTCAAAAGGAACTCAACATGCGACAACGACGTTGGCTTAAACTGTTGAAAGATTATGATCATACCATTCAATACCATCCTGGAAAAGCGAACGTGGTAGCTGACGCATTGAGTAGAAGATCATATGCAAGTACGAGTGCGATATTGTCAACACAAAGGCCCATTTTGTGTGACTTACAAAGGATGGAGATAGAGTTAAAGACTCCAGGGACCCATGTGATGATGGCGAATATACGAGTAGAACCAACTTTAATCGATAAAGTTAAAGCTGCTCAAGCTACAGACCTGGAGCTGATGCGTATGAGGAAGAAAGTGCAAGAAGGTGCTATGCCAGAAGCAAGAATCGATGAAGAAGGAATACTTCGAGTCAACTCCAGACTTTGTGTTCCTAACAACCCTGATTTAAAGTATGAAATCATGATGGAGGCGCACAACACACCGTTTGCAATCCATCCTGGAAGTACCAAAATGTATCATGATCTTCGTCATACATTTTGGTGGAGCAATATGAAGAGAGAGATAGCGCTGTTTATCTCAAGGTGTCTAACTTGTCAACAAGTCAAAGTGGAGCATCAAGTACCAAAAGGTCCATTGCAACCACTTGAAATTCTAGAATGGAAGTGGGAGCACATTACCATGGATTTCGTTACCAGTCTTCCTAAGATTTTTCAAGGTATAGATGCGATTTGGGTCATTGTTGATAGATTGACCAAGTCTGCTCATTTCTTATCGATACGAGAAACTTATACACTTGAACGTCTTGCTCGTATGTACATAAACGAGATTATAAGACTGCATGGTATGCCAGTATCCATAGTTTCTGATCGAGACCCAAGATTCACTTCACGATTTTGGGTTAGTTTACAAAAAGCTATGGGCACAGATTTATGATTTAGTTCGGCATATCATCCTCAGACTGACGGAAAATCAGAGAGGACTATTCAAACTCTTGAAGATCTATTAAGACTCTGTGTCCTTGATTTCAAGGGAAGTTGGGACAAATTTTTACCATTGGTGGAGTTTTCCTACAACAATAGTTATCAAGCAAGTATTGGCGTGGCTCCATTCGAAGCATTGTATGGAAGAAAATGTAGTTCTCCAGTATGCTGGGATGAGGTGGGTGAAGCAACGTTATTGGGACCGGAGTTAGTACGTATGACTACAGAAAAGATTCAAACGATCCGACAACGTATAAAAACCTCACAAGATTGACAAAAGAGTTATGCTGATCTTCATCGAAAGGACATGAAATTTGATATAGTAGATCATGTGTTCTTACGTGTTGCTCCATGGAAAGGAGTTACGAGATTTGGAAAGAAAGGAAAGTTCAATCCTTGATTCATTGGTCCATTATTAATCCTCGATCGAGTAGGAACTGTGGCTTATAGACTCGCTTTACCGCCAAGTATGTCTCGTGTTCATAACGGTTTTCACATATCCATGTTACGTAAATATGTGAAAGACCCGAACCACATTATTGAGTTAGAACCGGACGAAATAGTGGAGGATTTGACGTATGAAAAAATTCATGTTCAAATCTTGGATAAGAAGGAACATATTCTACGCTCCAAGGTTATACCTCAAGTCAAAGTTTTGTGGAGAAATCACGATGTTGAGGAAATGACTTGGGAGTTAGAATCTGAAATGAAATCAAGGTATCCTTACCTCTTCGATATACCAGGTACGTACCTTAATTTCGAGGGCGAAATTTCATAAGAAGGGGAGGTTGTAAGATCCCAACTTTTATAAATAAAGATGAATTTTCTATAAATATCATTTTTGAATATTATGGAGTTAATTTGATATAATGTTATAGTTGTGGGTAATATTTATAAATTTTGCAAAGTACGCAAGTTGTTATATAATATTCGATTGGTCAGGAAATATTTATTTTAACAGGAAATATTCGTACAACGACACAATTATTTGTGGACCCCCAACAGAATTATTGTCGGATTGAGTAAATGACAAAAATATTTTATTAAAAATAACGGCGGAAGTTTTACCATTGATACTGTTGAACTACTCGGTAGTAAAAGTACAGTAATACGTGTGGTTGCATAGTAGCACACGGTATTGATTATTAATGCTTATGTGAGAAGTCACTCAGTTTGATTCAATTATTGTCAGTTAATAATATGAATTATTTAGCGATAATGAAGTTTTGTTTTATTCGTATTATTAACGTAATAAAACAGAAACATCTTTTTATATAAAACATAATACTTTATTAAAGTTATTCTATAAATAAAATATATTATATTTTATTTAAAAGATTTTTCTTTAAATATGGACCGTCAGATTAAAGTAATCAATTTGGACCATTCATGGATTAGTTACTATGCATTCTATTTTTTAATAAATAGCAGCTCATTCCTTCATTATTTCTTACGAATTCATTGAACTCTAGAGAGAGATAAGAAAAGTATTCTGCTACTTAACTACTTCCTTATTTTAGTTCTTCTTTAAAACGGTAAGGGGTGTTATTCATTCTTATTCATGAAGAGAACTGTTGTTATTCTATTTCTTATTATTCTGTTGGAATAACCTGTATACGCGGCCTACCCTATACTTGGTGACATTCTTCTATTATTCTGTTGGAACATCCTGTCTGTGTATTTTACACCGGACTTGGTTCCGTCTTTATTATTATTCTGTTGGAACATCCTGTCTGTGTGTTTTATACCAGACCTGGTTCCGTCTTTATTATTATTCTGTTGGAACATCCTAATTGTGTGTTTTACACCGGACCTGGTTCCGTCTTTATTATTATTCTATTGAAATATCCTGTTTGTGCGTTTTACGCCGGACCTGGTTCCATTATTTATTATTCTGTTAAAATAACCTGTCTGTGCGGTCTATCGCATGCATGGTGATTTCTTTTGTTATTCCATTCTTTATTATACTCAGTTGGTTAAGTTTTAACTTCTATACTCCATGAAATTTGTGGAATATCCTTGATAATTGCGTTTCATCCAGTATCTTTTTATGAAAATATTCTTCTAAGTATTCTTGAATTTTACTCCACAAAGCAATATCATGTTGACAATTTGGACGTTGTTAATTCTTGGATAAATTAATTCTTGAACTTGTTTTATTGAATTCTTATATCATTGTCATCATCCTCATGTTTATAAAATGTTGAAAGTCATATGTGGCCTGTAGTGCATAGATGGACTTGGTATGATTATGACCAGTGATTATTCGGTATAATCATGACCGTAGTGTTACAAATGATGTGGTAAAAGTCCTCATTGGCCCGTAGTGCATTGATGGACAGTTGTTGGCATGATCATGACCATTAATGAATACACGAATATCCTTGGCCGTAGTGCAGGGGTGATTCGATGATGTGGATTATTTTATTAAGCTGAGTCCCAGCGATAACAGTGTTGAAAACCTTTTAAATCATAGAAGATAGTAGATTTGATTTTCTACTTGACTCTTTTAATAGATTGCTTGTTCCGCTGCAGTTAAACTTGATGTTCGTTATATTTTATCAGTTTAACACTGTTGAAGGCTAATGATAATTTATTCTGTATTATCTTAGTCATAATATTTCTTACTGGGCTAGTTGAGCTCACCCTTTCTTTCACTGTTCTCTTCAAGAAATGAGAATATAGCTGGGACGAGTCGGGGAACGGAGTGATGGACCAGATGATAGTATTAGTAGTCCTCACTATTCTATTAAATAGTGTGACAATAATTGTAACGAGGACTCCTTTTGAGTTTGTATAGTCTCTAGTAGACAATAATTGTATTCAAACTCACAGTTATGTTTTGTCGTATTGTACACAACAGTTGTATTAGTAAGTTGTATTTGTTTTCTGTACCATGTATCTGATGACCCAAGATGGGTGATGTATACATAATATTAGGGGCGTCACAATACAGACATGATCACCAACAACGAAGCACCTCCGTGGGAGATCAGAAATGTAAATAAAGCTGTAAAAACTATCAACCGCCACAGAGGAAACTCCAGGCAGGACGAAATGTACAGAAAGCAGTAAAAACGGTCAACCACCCTGAAGTAAACTCTAGGTGGAACGATATGTGTATATATATATATATATATATATATATATATATATATATATATATATATATATAAAAGCGATAAACGCACCGGATATAAAATCCAGGCTCATCGGATAAAGTCCGACAACAGTTAATATATATAAGTATATATATATTAAAGCAATAAACGCACCGGATATAAAATCCAGGCTCATCGAACAAAGTCCGCCAACAGTTAATATATATATATACATACATATATATATATATATATATATATATATATATATATATATATATATATATATATATATATATATTAAAGCATTAAACGCTCCAGACCAAAGTCCAAGTAAACGCTCCAGATCGAAGTCTAGGCTCAATTAAGGCATAACTCGATAATGTTAGTCCACACACACACACATACACACATAAAGAAGGGTGTGTGCAAAGATGGAGAGAAAGGCTTTAAAGTGTGTAAGAAGGCTTACAGTGGGCTGCCAAGGAAGACTTCTATATCTTTAAAGTAGATAAACACTGGCTTTTGTAGGTACAAAAATAGCTATATGTGAGCTCACATGTGTTTAAAATGGAAAAGCACTCAGTATATTGCAAGTACGGAGCAAATTGAACAGGGCTTCCTCGCTCTTTCTCTTCTTAAAATGGCCACCCCAAGCCCTCTATTTATAGAGGGTGGAGCCGCAGGTATACCAGAGGCTACCCGGGTTGCCCCGAGTTTTGCAGGTCGCATCGTCTCGTAGTACGTGCACGCGGGCAACATGATGTCCAATCGAACTTTCAGAATTGCAATCTGGGCATCCGACTGAGGTATATATGACCTATTTCGGACCATCGTTGTCTAGAGTTACGCAATGACATGGGATTAGAGGTTGTACGAAGTCATGAAGATGGGATGATGCCCTCCGGTCTTCAGCTACAAATTCTATCTGTTATCATGTACAATAGTCACTCGGGATTGGTTCTTCTGAGCTTTTGTGGGACATTAATGTGTAAAAATGTATGTCTAAAATGTTGAGATGACGTGATGTGGCGTCATGGTGGCGAGATGACGACTTAGCCCCTCACCGGGGTTATCTCCTTTTTGGGCTGATAAAGCAGACGTTGTGAGACCCCAGATTTTATGAATAAATATTTAATTTTCTCGAAATAATTATGGTGTGGATTTGATATAATAGTTGTGGGTATTATTTATAAATTTTGCAAAGTAAGTAAGTTGTTTTAAAATATTCGTTTGATCGGGGAATATTCTTTTTGTCGGGGAATATTCGTACGACAGTACAATCATTGGTGGACCCCACAACAGAAGTATAGTCGTAGTTAGAAAACGACAAAATTATCTTTCTATAAAAATAACGGCTGAGGTGTTACCGTTAAAACCGTTAAAACTGTTGAACTACCCGGTAGTAAAAGTACAGTAATACGCGTGGTTGCATAGTAGCACACGGTATTGATTATTGATGCTTACGTGAGAAGTCACTCAGCTATACTCAATTATTGCTACAGTAATTGCTGCATCATATCTCTTAAGTTATTGTCATAATATCATCTGTATAATATGTTATATCATTAAATCAATAATTGAGATGTTGTGGTAAGTTTGGTTATTTTTATGGGGGGCCATATGTTATCATCTAAGAGTCTCTTCGTCAATAGTAATTACCGTCGTCAATAGTAATTATCGTCGTCAATAGTATTTACCTTGGTCAATAGTATTTACCTTGGTCAATAGTAATTACCTTCGTCAATAGTATTTACCTTGGTCAATAGTAATTACTTTCGTCAATAGTATTTACCTTGGTCAATAGTAATTACTTTCGTCAATAGTAGTTGTCCCTTCAATATTACCAAGAGTCATTTGACCCTTCGTTAAGACCAAGAGTCATTTGACCCTTCGTTAAGACCAAGAGCCACCCTCAGTTTTTCTATAAATAGAGGCCTAGGGCTTCATTATTTTTGACGAATTCATTCAAACTATAGAGAGAGAAAGTATAGAGAGAATAAGAGAGAGGGAATAAAAGTATTCTGCTACTTCACTTTTCCAATATCCAGTTCTTTTAAGGTAGGGAATATTATTTCTTTCTTATTCATGAAGAGAACTGTTGTTATTCCATTTCTTATTATTCTGTTGGAATAACCAGTATACATTGTCTACCCTATACTTGGTGACATTCTTCTATTATTCTGTTGGAACATCCTGTCTGTGTGTTTTACACCGGACCTGGTTCCGTCTTTATTATTATTCTGTTGGAACATCCTGTCTGTGTTTTTTACACCGGACCTGGTTCCATTATTTATTATACTGTTCTTTATTATTCTGTCGGAATATCCTGTCTGTGTGTTTACACCGGACCTGGTTCCATTATTTATTATTCTGTCAAAATATCATGTCTGTGCGGTTACGCCGGACCTGGTTCCATTATTATTATTCTGTTAAGAATAACCTGTCTGTGCGGTCTATCGCATACATGGTGATTTCTTTTGTTATTCCATTCTTTATTATACTCAGTTGGTTAAGTTTTGACTTCTATACTCCATGAAATTTGTGGAATATCCTTGACATTTGTGCTTCATCTAGTATCTATTCATGAAAATATTCTCCTGATCATTCTTGAATTTTACTCCACAAAGTAGTATCATGTTGACAATTTGGACGTTGTTAATTCTTGGATAAATTAATTCTTGAACTTGTTTTATTGAATTCTTATATCATAGTCATCATCCTCATGTTTATAAAATGTTGAAAGTCATCTGTGACCTGTAGTGCATAGATGGACTTGGTATGATTATGACCAGGGATTATTCGGTATAATCATGACCGTAACGTTACGAATGATGTGGTAAAAGTCCTCATTAGCCCGTAGTGCATTGATGGACAGTTGTTGGCATGATGATGACCATTAATGAATACACAATTATTCTTGGCTGTAGTGCATGGATAATTGTGGTCGTGATACTAAAGAATATCCTTGGCCATAGTGCAGGGGTGATTCGATGATGTGGATTATTTTATTAAGCTGAGTCACAGCGATCACAGTGTTGAAAAACCTTTTAAATCATAAAAGATAGTAGAGTTTATTTTCTACTTGACTCTTTTAATGGATTGCTTGTTCCGCTGCAGTTAAACTTGATGTCTATTATATTTTATCAGTTTAACATTGTTGAAGGCTAATGATAATTTATTCTGCATTATCTTAGTCATAATATTTCTTACTGGGCTAGTTGAGCTCACCCTTTCTTTCACTGTTCTCTTCAGGAAATGAGAACGTAGCTGGGGCAAGTCGGGGAACGAAGTGATGGTTGTAATGATAGTATTAGTTAGTAGTCCTCACTATTCTATGTAATAGTGTGTTAATAAATGTAATGAGGACTCCTTTTGAGTATGAATACTCTCTAGAAGATAATATTTGTATTCAAACTCACAGTTTATGTTTTGTCGTATTGTACACGACAGTTGTATTAGTAAGTTGTATTTGTATTCTGTACTATGTATCTGACGACCCAAGATGGGTGATGTATACCTAATCTTGGGGGCGTCACAGTTGGTATCAGAGCTTAGGGATATAATCCCTGGCTAAGATGTGAGACTATAACTAGGAGGGGAGAGACGGGGAATTCCTTCGCTAGTATGACCTACCTAAGTTTATTTGGTATTTAATTGGTCGGTCAAAGTATATGGATAATATGTTATATGTTAATTAACCCTTGTTTTGTTGCAGTATTTGCAAATGGCATCCGAAAATGTTGAGATAAACAATGAAGCATATGAGACCATTGAATCACCAACGATCAATGCTCAGGGTAATGTGCAACCAGAGGACAATAATCCTCATAAAAATAATAACACCGATGAAATGGTGAATGATGGGATGGTCAGAGACTTTATGCAATTCATGCAACAACAAAATAACTCTCGGACGGTCACCGCTAAGCAGTTCAAGGAGCAATTCATGCAACAACGGGCGAGAGTGACTCCTATCCAAAATGAAGGAGGAAACAATGACAACCCACGGTTGGTCACCGCTAAGCAATTCAAGGAGCTAGGACCACCGGAGTTTTTGGGAAAGCCAGAACCACTTAAGGCGGAGACGTGGTTAAAGCAGATCACCAAGATATTTGATGTCTTGGGATGCTCCGAGGAGCAAAAGGTTCCCTTTGCCACTTTTATGTTGCGTGAAGAGGCAGATTACTGGTGGAAATCTGTAAAACGTACCCAGCCTGACGCACTCAAGATGTCTTGGGAGAAGTTCCAAGAATTGTTCAATGACAAGTACTTTCCCGAAAGTATTCGTCACATGAAGTAGGTAGAATTTATCAAGTTGGAGCAAAACAACATGACCGTGTCGCAGTACGAAGTCAAGTTTGCCGAATTGTCCCGATTTGCATCCCACTTGGTGGATAATGAAGAGAGAATGACGCGAATATTTTTAAGAGGATTGAAACCGGAGATACGTCAATATCTTATTTCTCATAAACTGTGTTTATATTCAGATGTTGTGAATAGGGCTCAGTTAGTGGAGCACGATAACGAGTTAACGCAACCAAAAGAGAGCAGCCGAAAAAATGATAATACTGGTGATAACAATCATCAAAGCGGTGGCAATAAGCATGGAGGGAATCAACATGCCAGAAATGGTAACCACTTCAATGGTAATCATGGTCAAAATAATAAGAATGGATATTTCAAGAAGTGAAAATTCAACAATGATGGAAAGACGTTAGCACCAGCACCCGTTGTTAAGGAAGGAGAACGACCACCTATCATATGCTTCAAATGCGGAGGGGAGGGACACATCAGTCCAAACTGCGCGATGCCATCCAAAGCATGCTATAATTGTGGAAGAGAAGGTCACTTAGCCCGATTTTGTCGTTCACCGAAGACAAGTTCAGATAGGATGGAGGCACCAAAGACCGTCCCAGAAAAGCCAAAGCCAGTAGTTTAAGAGGGAGCGTTTTTTTTTGTGACGAGGAACCTGAATAAAATTATCACGGGTATGTTAGTCATAAACTCTTGCGAAGTCTATACCGTATTAGATACCGGTTCTACTCACTCTTTTATTTCACCTAGTTGTGTTCAATATTTGAACTTAACTCCGGAGAAGTTAGACTTTGATTTCTCTGTTGAAATTCCGTTGGGAGAAACCTTTGTTACCTCCACTATTTATAAATCTTGTTCAAATCAACACTTTCACATTACCTGTTGATCTTATCTCTTTGAAAATACTTGCCTTTGATGTGATTTTTTTGAAACGATTGGTTCACTACTCATCATGCTTCTTGTAAGGTTGTTAGCTTTCATACTCCTAACCACCCTGTTATGCGGATTTAAAGTAACCAAACCACTAAAGTCAATCATTGTCATATCAAGCCATAAGTAAAAATCCCCGTTCCTTTCGTTGTTGACTTCCTTGTGTGGAATGCACCGAAGCTAGACTTTTCGTAGGAGACGTTGTAAATGACGATGGAAAGTTGATAGGTATCAATGTGACGTGTTATCCAAGTCTTGGATGAGGGTCACAGTTTTGAACGATATTTCTATTGTTAATAAATTTCTTGACGTATTCTTGAAGACTTCTTAGCCTACCCCAGAGCGTAAAATTGAATTTTGTATTGACTCCAGTACAAAACCCATTTCTTAAACTCTCAAATATTTCTTCAACTAAAACGAACGTATTATGCGCCAAAGACGTTGGCTCGAGCTGTTGAAGATTACGATCGTACCATTCAATAACATCGTGGAAAAGTGAACGTGGTAGCTGACGCGTTGTGTAGAAGATCGTATACGGTTACAAGTGCGAATATACGAACCCACGTGAAGATAACGAATATACGATTAAAATCGACTTTAATCGATAAAGTTAAAGCCGCTCAAGCTACATACTCAGAGTTGATAAATGTGAAGAAGAAGGTTCAAGAGGGCATTATTCTAGAAGCAAGAATCGACGAAGAGAGGAAATTTCAACTCTCGATTTAGTTGGCCCATTTGAAATCCTCGATGAAGTAGGAACTGTGGCCTATAGACTCGTTTTACCGCCAAGTATGTTGTGTGTTCAGAACATTTTTTTTACGTATCGATGTTACGTAAATATGTGGACGACCCGAACCACATTATTAATTTAGAACCGGACAAGATAGCGAAAGATTTAACGTATGAGGAGATACGTGTTAACATCTTGGATAAGAAGGATCATATTCGATGCTCAAAGGTTATACCTCAAGAGTTAGAATTTGAAGTGAAGTCAATGTATCCTCACCTGTTCGGCATACCAGGTATGTACGTAAATTTCGAGGGTGAAATTCCATAAGGAGGGGAGATTGTGAGACCCCAGATTTTATGAATAAATATTTAATTTTCTCGAAATAATTATGGTGTAGATTTGATATAATAGTTGTGGGTATTATTTATAAATTTTACAAAGTAAGCAAGTTGTTTTAAAATATTCGTTTGGTCGGGGAATATTCTTTTTATCGGGGAATATTCGTACGACGGTACAATCATTGGTGGACCCCACAACAGAAGTATAGTCGTAGTTAGAAAACGACAAAATTATCTTTCTATAAAAATAACGGCTGAGGTGTTACCGTTAAAACCGTTAAAACTGTTGAACTACCCGGTAGTAAAAGTACAGTAATACGCGTGGTTGCATAGTAGCACACGGTATTGATTATTGATGCTTACGTGAGAAGTCACTCAGCTATACTCAATTATTGCTACAGTAATTGCTGCATCATATCTCTTAAGTTATTGTCATAATATCATCTGTATAATATGTTATATTATTTAATCAATAATTGAGATGTTGTGGTAAGTTTGGTTATTTTTATGGGGGGCCATATGTCATCATCTAAGAGTCTCTTCGTCAATAGTAATTACCGTCGTCAATAGTAATTACCGTCGTCAATAGTATTTACCTTGGTCAATAGTATTTATCTTGGTCAATAGTAATTACCTTCGTCAATAGTATTTACCTTGGTCAATAGTATTTACCTTGGTCAATAGTAATTACTTTCGTCAATAGTATTTACCTTGGTCAATAGTAATTACTTTCGTCAATAGTAGTTGTCCTTTCAATATTACCAAGAGTCATTTGACCCTTCGTTAAGACCAAGAGTCATTTGACCCTTCGTTAAGACCAAGAGCCACCCTCAGTTTTTCTATAAATAGAGGCCTAGGGCTTCATTATTTTTGACGAATTCATTCAAGCTATAGAGAGAGAAAGTATAGAGAGAATAAGAGAGAGAGAATAAAAGTATTCTGCTACTTCACTTTTCCAATATCCAATTCTTTTAAGGTAGGGAATATTATTTCTTTCTTATTCATGAAGAGAACTGTTGTTATTCCATTTCTTATTATTCTGTTGGAATAACCAGTATACGTTGTCTACCCTATACTTGGTGACATTCTTCTATTATTCTGTTGGAACATCCTGTCTGTGTGTTTTACACCGGACCTGGTTCCGTCTTTATTATTATTCTGTTGGAACATCCTGTCTGTGTTTTTTACACCGGACCTGGTTCCATTATTTATTATACTGTTCTTTATTATTCTGTCGAAATATCTTGTCTGTGTGTTTACACCAGACCTGGTTCCATTATTTATTATTCTGTCATAATATCCAGTCTGTGCGGTTACGCCGGACCTGGTTCCATTATTATTATTCTGTTAAGAATAACCTGTCTGTGCGGTCTATCGCATGCATGGTGATTTCTTTTGTTATTCCATTCTTTATTATACTCAGTTGGTTAAGTTTTGACTTCTATACTCCATGAAATTTGTGGAATATCCTTGACATTTGCGCTTCATCTAGTATCTATTCATGAAAATATTCTCCTGATCATTCTTGAATTTTACTCCACAAAGTAGTATCATGTTGACAATTTGGACGTTGTTAATTCTTGGATAAATTAATTCTTGAACTTGTTTTATTGAATTCTTATATCATAGTCATCATCCTCATGTTTATAAAATGTTGAAAGTCATCTGTGACCTGTAGTGCATAGATGGACTTGGTATGATTATGACCAGGGATTATTCGGTATAATCATGACCGTAACGTTACGAATGATGTGGTAAAAGTCCTCATTAGCCCGTAGTGCATTGATGGACAGTTGTTGGCATGATGATGACCATTAATGAATACACAATTATTCTTGGCTGTAGTGCATGGATAATTGTGGTCGTGATACTAAAGAATATCCTTGGCCGTAGTGCAGGGGTGATTCGATGATGTGGATTATTTTATTAAGCTGAGTCACAGCGATCACAGTGTTGAAAAACCTTTTAAATCATAAAAGATAGTAGAGTTTATTTTCTACTTGACTCTTTTAATGGATTGCTTGTTCCGCTGCAGTTAAACTTGATGTCTATTATATTTTATCAGTTTAACATTGTTGAAGGCTAATGATAATTTATTCTGCATTATCTTAGTCATAATATTTCTTACTGGGCTAGTTGAGCTCACCCTTTCTTTCACTGTTCTCTTCAGGAAATGAGAACGTAGCTGGGGCAAGTCGGGGAACGAAGTGATGGTTGTAATGATAGTATTAGTTAGTAGTCCTCACTATTCTATGTAATAGTGTGTTAATAAATGTAATGAGGACTCCTTTTGAGTATGAATACTCTCTAGAAGATAATATTTGTATTCAAACTCACAGTTTATGTTTTGTCGTATTGTACACGACAGTTGTATTAGTAAGTTGTATTTGTATTCTGTACTATGTATCTGACGACCCAAGATGGGTGATGTATACCTAATTTTGGGGGCGTCACAGACGTTGCTCAGGGTTATCTCTGAGATTGGATTGCTACAATGGTTGAAGGTCCTTAGTGTCATCTCTGAGGTGTGCCTATCCTCCCGGTGTTATATTTGGGTTGGTACTGAGTATCTCATTGTGAGCGCCGAGATTGAAGCTGATTGCATTTGAAACAAGCATTTCTGGGATTATCGCCAGAATTGCATTCCTTGGGGTTATCGCCAAGGTTGGTAGCTATTCCCATGGTTGGGACTGAGACTGGATACCTCGGGGTTATCTCCGAGATTAATCTATCTTCTCCGGTGTGTGTTCCGGTATTGGATCTGCATGCCTTGGGGTTATCTCCGAGGTTGGGTTTGTTACTCTCGGTGTGTACTCCGGGGTTGATGCTGAACTTCTGGTAGTATTCGGACTACATATGAACTGTCTTCCAGGGTTCCCTCTTGAAAGATGAATCTGTCCTTCTACAATGTTAGTGACAGGTGTACAGAAAATTTTGAGTGTCTACAGATGCCCCTCTTTATCATATTCATGCAATGCGATGCATGAGTAGGATAAAGAATCCTAGACACTTAAAATGCAACAAGATAAACATGACGCAATATGGAACAATATGATGCAAGTGTATGATGCATATGCATTGCTTTCCAATAAGCTGGGGATGATTGTCGGCTCCCTGTTGCTTCTGTCGGGAATTGGTAATAATGACCAGATTGGATGTGCATGATCCAAATCTTTGAGGATGTTGACGTTAGGGCTATCACCAAAGTCGTTAATCCTTGATACAGACTTGATTCCGAAGAATTGCCTTTTATGTGTAAGAGATCTGTGGGGATAAAGCTTTGTCTGTTTGAGGATGTGTATAACATATTCTGTCATCAATCCTCCTTGATGACGTTGACCTTTCCTGGTTTGTATCGCTAGAGTATGTCACTGTTCTATTGGTTTTATTGCCAACAGCAAATGTTGTCAGGGCTGCCCGACCTTCGTTAATGTGTGAACCAACGGTTGACCACGAGTTGTAACCCCCGCCTGGGATACATCAGATCCTTTGTTGACGTGTATATCAATGGATGAATTCCCTGCTGGGGATAAATGCCAAGGCTGCTTGGACTTTGTTGATGTGTGTATTAACTGATGCAATCATTGGATGATTTTTGATACAACATTGGGTTTACTTGCCAACGGTTGAACTGATATCAAGGTTGCTTGACCTTCATTGATATGTGTATTAACGGCAGATATACGTAGTAACCCCCGTCGGGGACTGACGTTGGTCTTTAGGGTAATGACCAGGAGCTGACGGCATTGGACCTGTGCAAGGTATTGCCAAATGTATTTTGTAACAACAGAGATCATTGGCATAGTATACTCGTGCTCGGGCGAATACCAATGAACAGACTCAAGGTTCTATTTGAGAAGACCAGGAATGTAGGTTATTCTGCTCAATCGTGTAGCGTTCTTATTCCTGATTTGACCTTTTCAGTATGTGAAAACTCCTTTGTAACTCGAATTGGACCGAGCCGGAGGGTTGGGGCCCACATAGGGGTGCTGCAGGTACACCTGCTTCAGCCGCAGATGGACCTGCGGCCAACTGTGGATACTAATATCCTGCAGGTTGGTCTCACAAGTCACTTTCAACTTTTATTGCGAAGAAAAATCCGAGAGCCTCCTTCAGATCTGCTGAGTTCGGACGTCTTTCTGCAAATTCTATCACCGTACAAGTGTTCTACACTGTCCTGGTAACGTATGCATGTACTTTTTTCCAGTTTTTATCCGTTGGAAAATGACTTATCATATGAAATGCATCTAAACACATAGTAATGATTATGTATGCACAAATGACTTGATAAAAAATATTCAACATAGTAAATATTAGTATTAAACCATGTTGAACATAATGATGTGAAAAAATTTAACTTTTGAGACAGTCAAATTGGCACCTTTTCTGCTATTTTTATCCTATTTGAGGACATTTGAGCATAAAGTAAGAAGGCAAAGTACTCCTAGCATTGAGGTTAACCTTATGTGTTGTAGATTTTAATTTTTAATGCATATAGTATGTATATGACTGTGGGGCAGGTGTGCTATTGAATGACCACCTAGTCATGCCTATGTGCATATGGATAGTCCTATTTACAAAGGAGACTATGGTAAAATTTTCTAAAATATAGGCATTGGGTAGTCATGCATTTTAACTTTTTTGTATGTTAAAGTAAATGTACGCATTCATGTAGTCATAAGATGAATTTAAAAAAGCTCCAGGTTAGAAAATACCACACCCTTTCTGAGGTGATTTGGAGACTTGTTGTCCAGATATTATGGATCCGGATCAGCCGAGTAGTTCCCGTAGGACTACTTCTGGTGTACGGAGGAGGGCTTCTGAAGTGCCTCGACCCCGTTCTGTTAGACAGCCTCGTCGATTGGTGGAGGCGGTGATACGTCCAGTCCGGGTTGATGTACAGGACATCGAGGACGAGGAGGATGTTTCAGTTGCGGACCCCGCTCCTGCTGCACATGTTCCACGTTGGGACCTCCCGAGTATTCAGGTGGCAAACCCAGAGCTTCTGGGTGACTTGAGTCGACATCCCTCGATGTATTTGCATGCTAACGAGGTATGACGTGAGAACTTGATCTTCCTTCTTTCCTATTTGATGAGGATTAAAGGGTATTGATGTTGATCTGCATTGTATGCAGGTTCCCGACTTTACACAACCTCGAGGGAATTAGTTTAGCATACACTCTATGTATCAGGCTCTTCATCCCGACTATAGAGCAGGAGTGCGTAACTGGGGATTTGGGGCATTCTTCTCCATCCTTCCCCGGCGTTGTCCCTGGGGTTACCTCAGGGCATTGTCTGAGCGGTTGTTTCACCAGGCTCAGTCTCTCCATTTGCTGGACTGTGAGGTGATGATGACGTCGATGGATTGGCGATTTATCATAGGTATAGAGTTTGGAGGGGCGCCAGTGCCTTGTATGGCAGATATTACCCCGACTGCCGTCAGATCCTTATTAGAAGTTCTGGTGGAAGCGCTCAAGGGCAGGACTGTCCGTACAGGTCCTTTGAGCGTAGATGCTATGAGTGGACTATTGAGCGAGCCCATGCCAGATGATGTTAGAGTCAGGGATTGCATTCTTCGGTGATTGTTCCTGATGATCATTAGGGGCTGTTTCATAGCAGATAACTCTTCCACGGTGTCGTTCGCTTTGATCAGCGCCACACGTCATATGGATCGTATTGGAGAGTATAATTGGGGTTCCTACACCTTCGCCTATTTCCTTAGGGGCATGCGTATGCGCTCATAGGGTTCAACGGAGGCTTGGCTAGGATTTTACCCATTTCTGCTGGTGAATACTTCTCTTATCATTTACCATGTATAGGTTAAGAGTGTTAACTGACAGCAAATGTTTGCCATTGTATTAGCAGTTTTGGGCCTATGAGAGGCTCCCATGCTTGCGTCTGATGAGTGTGTTAGGATTGGATACCTACCCACGAGGATGACGATGGCATCAGTCTATATTGGCGGAGGTCCCTGTAGCTGAGGGTTTCACTAACTGCTACTTGTAGCTGGAGTTATTGACAGCTGACATTATCACATGGATTCCCTATTCTAGGAAACATTTGGCCATCGATTTTGAGGATGGGTACCCGACTGGAGTCGAGTACGTGATTTCCACCAGGAGAGTTTTTCTCTTCATGGATGGAGGTTGGGAGCTCTGTTTAGGAGAACGTGCTATTAGGAGCACCACAGGGGAGATCCGTATGCCGATCTTGCCTCCTACTAGGCGTTATTGGCCTGTGTCGCAGTCACCCGTCATTGATATCCCATTGTTGGGTGTTGACGGTTTTGCATTATCAGAGGGTCCCTGTACTCAGAATGTATTCTAGCGTTGGTGGTTGCCTCGGACTATTGGAGTCCAGACCCGCGCCACTCAGTTAATGGGGGATATGGTTTCAGGATCCGTGATGATGATGGATTGGCTAGCCTGTGTCCGAGATCCAACACATGTGACACAGATTGACAATTTGACCCGACAGTTAGACCAGGCACATATTTTTATCCGGCATTTGAGTAGAGATCCGGCAGAGACAGATTCGTTTGATCCTTCCAGCTCAAGTCCTGGCCCCTCAGATGACCCATTTGGTTTCGCCGGCGTAGATCCTCCTTTGTATAGGCCTGACATCCCTGCTGAAAGAGATCCAGTGACTCAGGATTAGTTACATCAGGTGGACAAGATTGATGATGTGGACATCGACACCATTGTCTTCTTTTGATGTGTATTCTCGTTATATCTTTTGATAGGCCTCTGTTAGCTATTGGGTGGTTGTGCCCCATTCTCGCTATATCTTTTGATAGGCTTCTGTTAGTAGTAGGGCGTCTGTGCCCCATTTCCCTTTATTTATAGCTGTACAGAGATGATGTATTAGATGATGATATACTTAGGAATGTATGTACAGTTTTTCCATTCCCTATATCATATTACCATCTATTATCTGTAATGCATGTATCATGTTATGCATATGTATGTATGTCCAGAGATATTCAGCATTGACCCCTAGATGGTCTTATGACACGGCCCGTGTAGATGTCTTCTTCGACAGTTAGCCGTATTGATCATACCCCACCATTATTGGTGGTATCTGGTATGCGATCTTGGTATGATAGCATGTCACCATCAGACAGGGTGACCGTAGATCATTTATTACAGCATACTATGACCCTGTTAATGTTTCAGGTTCCTACAGGATTCGTGGATGGCATGCTGGCACACTTGGTATCGGAGAGGCAAGTTTTCTGATTTGGGACCTAGGAGTTGACTCCCACTCTAGAGGAGTATGCACGATTGACGATGCTGCCACTGGATAGACCTTGCGTGTATATGGCTTTGGGGGACATGAGTCGATAGTTCATGACCCTCACTGGATTAAGGCGTAGAGTAGTGCAGGATGAGTTGACATCTGGCCACGTTATATCCCAACGTTTTCTGTGTAACAGATTTGGCTCTGAGGATAGTTATAGACGACATTCTGGGGATTTCACCACACCGGAAGCTCATTGGCGTCTGGCCAGGATTGATGTACTGCTATTGTGCATACTGTCATAAGTCTATATGCCACTGTATATGGACGAGTTGGACATAGGAGTTATCATGGCGGTGAGAGCTCTCAGGGAGGGTCGTACCATCATACCTATGATTATAGTTGAGACATTGAGGTCAGCTACATACTGCTGCACTTATCCAATAGGAGTATTTACGGGCAGTTCGGTCATGTTATACGTGTGGTTTATGTCACACCTGAGACCGATTGGCACTTTTAGACGGCATGGGTATTGTTTCACCCATGATATAGCCATGTCATACTCCTTTCAGCCATCGGAGTGTACATATGCTATGTCTTGGTCTGCTTTCTTTGCTCGGATCGAAGACCCGTTTAGTACATTGTCGTGCTCAGGGCTCAGCTCACCTTACAGCTTCATTACTCATGCTATGGGCATGTATTACATCCCTCTGGCTGGTTTGAGGGGTATGACTACTTACCATCCACTGGCCATGATGTCACAGTTAGACCAGTTTCAGGATTTTCATCCTTTCGAGGGGGCACTGGGCCAGCGTTTAGCTTCTCGCTATCTTTCAGCAGAGGACCGATCCCGTGTGTATGCTTGTTGGGATCAGCACGAGATAGCTGATTTCTCTATTAGTCATCCAGGTTATTCTGCAGAGTATTCCGTATGGATGGAGACAGAGACTGCACCGGTTGAGGTAGTATCCACATTGCCAAGTATTGACTCAGATGCTGGTGAGCCCATGGAGGACATTGATTCTCACACCGAGGAGGAGTTAGGTGTCGGGTTGCCAGCATCTCTTTTAGATTCTCCCAGTACCAGCACTGTCGTGATTCAGTATTCAGTACAGTACTTTGAGTAGCATCTTCATTTGATGACCTTTGAGAGAGATCAGGCTCGATCTTTGATGTTGTCTGTCCTTGATGGGAGAGACGCAGCTCTGTTAGAGAGAGACGAGGCATTGGCTCATAGAGATACCGTTGTTGTTGAGCATGATGAGGCCAGATCAGCCAGAGAGACAGTGATAGTTGAGCGAGATAGTGCCATATCTGCTCGGGATGTAGTTGTCACAGATAGTACTGCAGTGAGGTCCCTTACCACTGGCATGGTCGCAGAGATGAGCACGTACATTGATGAGCATATGGTCCCCATGCAGATGGATGTAAATCTGTTGGGTCATGTGGATATCCTCGTATAGGAGACCACAACTTTGCCTCCTTCATCGGAGAGGGATGCCATGTTGGGTTTCTTAGCTCGCATATACACCGATTTGTAGATGGGCTTGTATTTTCCTACACAGACTAGCTTAGCTATTTTGTCATGTACAATTTACATTGTATATCAAACAGCATTATATATAGCAGGGAAATATATTTTTGATCACTTCCCTTTTAGATATGCTTTGATATTTACTTGATATTTTGCCTGCTTCTTCAGGGCTTGTGATCTTGATGTATTCTGAATTCCTTCTTGTTGCATGGACATTGAGTTATCTCTGGATAGTTCAGAATGGATCATGGATCTTTATATATCTCTACCATCTTTTCGATGTTTTGTGACTGGTTTCTGTATGGAAATATGGAGAGGAGTGTGGCTTTCCTCTCTGAGATTGACCGCACCACAGATGGTCGCCAGTACCCCTATTTAGGAGGAGCCTAGTTAAGTCCATCTCTTATGGATTGGTGTTGCTCTTTGAGGACCAACCGTAGCTTAGATGGTCGTCGAATCTCTTATTTACGAGGAGAGGTTGGTTAATTCCATCCCTTTGGTTTGAAGCCAATGAAATGTGGTAGATTGAAGTTTGATCCCAGTACCGTTGACAAAGGTTTGTGTTTTGGTAGGGGGTTAGACCGAACCATAAATGGTTGCCTACGTACTCCTATTGAAGAAGAGATCAGGTTTACGCAGTTTGAACCTGGTGTAAGAGGTTCAACGCTGTTTGTGAAAGGTAGATGGGTGTAGAAACTTTATTGATGAAGAAGGTTGTAGAAGTGTTTTTGTGGTTTTTGTTTTTTTTTTAGAAAAGGGTAGAAATGTTTTTGTTATTTTTTGTTTATTGCGGCCGCGCCATATAGAATATGGTTGCCTACGTACTCCCGTGTATCAAGGAGATCAGGTCGACGTAGTTCACCCCTCAGGGTGAGTTGAAAAGCGTAATCTCATGTGCAGGTCAGAATGCGGGGAAGAGAAAGTTTAATCCTAGGTTGAGGATAAACTGTAGGTGTGAAAAGTTTGATCCCATATATGGGTAGCCAAACTGCAAACGCAAGAGGTTCAATCCACGGTGGGATGGCCTAAGTTGTATGAGCATAGAGAGGCCAGGCTGCTGGCTTGAAAGGTATGTTTCTCTGAGGGGCAAAGTGTGGTAAAGAGTTGTATGTGGTAAAGGGTTAAAGAACTGGAATGACTGATGATCTGATGATCCTACACCAGGATGTTTGCTTGATGGTAACTTCAGACATAGTATCGTTTCACGGTGTCTGAGTTGATAAGTTGTGGAAATTCATCGCCGTCCATTTCTTGTAATCTGAGAGCACCTCCTGTCAATACTTCCTTGACAACAAATGGGCCTTCCCAGCTAGGAGCGAATTTTCCCTTGGATTGATCTTGGTTGTCAATGATCTTCTTCAAAACCAAGTAATGTTATTTAAACTTCCGTAGCCGAACTTTTCTATTGTAGGATCTGGCGATCCTTTGTTGATATAATTGACCATGGAAGATAGCCGCGGTTCGCCTTTCGTCTATCAGAGACAATTGGTGATACCTGTCTTGTACCCATTGGTCTTCATCCAGCTGAGCCTCTATCAACACTCTGAGGGATTCCATTTCTACTTCTATGGGGAGTACTGCTTCCATCCCATAGGTTAATGCGTAGGGGGTTGCCCAGTCGAAATGCGCATTGATGTTCTGTCGGCTAACAGAGTAAGAGGCAATAAGCCAGGCCATCTTTTGTAGTTGGCGAACATCTTTTGCATGATCTTCTTGATGTTTTTGTTAGCCGCTTCAACATCACCATTCATCTTTGGACGGTAGATGACAGAGTTAAGATGTTGGATGTGGAATTTACTACATAATTCCTCTAACATTTTGTTGTTGAGGTTCTTAGCATTGTCTGATACAATCACCTCTGGTTGTCCATATCGATAAATGACATTATTTCTGATGAAGGCAATGATGACTTCTTTGGTAATCCTGGGGAAGGAGGCTGCTTCTGCCCACTTGGTAAAGTATTCAATCATGGTGAAGATGAATCGATGTCCATTATTGGCTTTAGGCTCAATGGTTCCAATCACGTCCATTCCCCACATTAAGAAGGGCCAAGGCGAACTCATATTGTGGAGTTCCCTTGGAGGGGCATGGATAGCATTCCCATGAATCTGGCATTGATAACATCTCCTAACGTGGTCATCGCAATCGGCTTTGAGAGATAGCCAATAATGTCCAGTCCTGAGGATCTTTTTGACAAGGAGAGGACCACTCATCTGTGGGCCACAGACTCCACCATGGATCTCATCCATGAGTCTCTGAGCTTGATCCTTATCCAGGCATTTGAGGAGACCTAGTCCCGCATCTCTTTTGTAGAGTGCATCTCCGCTCAAGTAGAATTTCATAGCAAGTCGATGGATCCGCCTCTTCTCAGTAGGGCTCGCCTCAGCGGGTGTAGATCCGTCTCGTAGGTACTCCTTGATATGCTGATACTAAGGATATTGGATGGGAGGTAGCTCATCCGATACTTCTCCAACGTAGTTCCCATAAGCTGGTGCTTTGTGCAGGACAATTGTGACGCTTGGCAAATGTCCCTTGTCAGAGATGTGTATCAAGGAGGCCAAAGTTGCTAATGCATCTGCAAAATCATACCTACTACGAGGAATATGTAGAAAGGAGATTTCTTCGAACTCCAAAGCCATCTTCAAAACCTACCGATGGTAAGGCAGCAAATGTAGCTCTTTAGTTTGATAGATTCCCATGGATTGTCTGACCACTAACTCCGAATCTCCAAAGACAGTTAACCGCCTGATGCCCATTGAACGGGCAAGTTTTAGCCCCATGAGATAGTCTTCATACTCAGCTGTATTATTGGTGCTGACAAACTACAATTTGACGGCGACAGGATACTGCTCCCCCGTAGCGGATACTAGAACTGCTCCAGCTCCAGAACCTTCCGTATTAATAGCTCCGTCAAAATACATCTTCCATGCTTGGAGTGTATTGTACTGATGGTGTTGATGAACTGTCATGACCCCTTCATCGGGGAAGTATGCCTCCAAGGGTTTGAAATCCTCTGTAGGTGAAGCGGCTAGTTGATCCGCAATCCCTTGACCTTTAATGGACTTTTGAGTCACGTAGATGATGTCAAATTATTGTAGGATCAACTGCCATCTGGACAGTCGGTAATTTAACATGGGTTTGCTGAACACGTATTTGAGAGGATCCACGCGGGATATGAGATGGGTTGTGTGACCATGGAGATAATGCTGTAACCTCATGGAAGCCCATGATAAAGCACAACAAGTCCTCTCAATCAGAGTGTACTTGTGTTCACTGCTGCTGAATCTTTTGCTGAGGTAATAGATAGCTCGTTCTTGGCCTCTATCATCTTTATGTCCCAGCATGCAGCCCAAGGCATTGTCACTTACGGACAGGTACATGAACAGAGGAGCATCATCTCTGGGTGGTACCAAAACGGGAGCTTAGACTAGCTGTTCTTTGATTGTAAGGAAGGCTTTCTGGCACTCGTCATTCCATTTCATGGAGGAGTTCTTCCTTAACAGCTTAAAGATAGGCTCACATGTTGCTGTGAGTTGAGAAATGAACCTGCTAATGAAGTTGATTCTTCCCAAAAATCCCCGTATTTCCTTCTCTGTATGAGGAATGGGCATTTTCGTAATGGCCTGGATTTTGGTAGGATCTAGCTCAATCCCTTTATGGCTAACTAGAAATCCTAGCAACTTGCCTGATTTAACGCCAAAGGCGCACTTGGCTGGATTCAACTTCAAGTTGTACTTGCGCAACCTGTTGAATAGCTTTTTGAGATGGTCTAAGTGGTCATCCTCCTTTCGAGATTTAACAATGATGTCATCCACGTAGATCTCTATCTCTTTGTGCATTAAGTCGTGGAAGAGAGCCATCATAGCTCGTTGATAGGTAGCTCCGGCATTGATGAGGCCGAATGACAACCGTCTATAGCAAAAGGTTCTCCAAGGAGTGATGAAAGCAGTTTTCTCACGATCTTCCTCAGCAACCATGATCTGATGGTACCCTGCAAAGCAGTCATCAAAGGAGTACATGCTGTATTGAGCAGTATTGTCAATGAGAATGTGGACGAATGGCACAGGAAAGCTATCTTTAAGGCAAGCTTTGTTCAAATCCCTGTAATCCACGCAAACTCGCACCTTTCCTCTAGGTTTAGGCACGGGCACGATGTTGGATATTCACTCTGGATATGTAGACACCATGATGATGCCAGCTTGAAATTGTTTCACAATTTCTTCTTTCACCTTTAAACTCCACTCAGGTTTCAATCGCCTAAGCTTCTGCTTGACTGGCTTGAATCCCTCTTTAATGGGAAGGCGATGAAGAACAATGTCAGTGGACAAACCCACCATGTCTTTATGAGACCATGCAAACACATCCTGGAATTGGGTTAATAGCGTAACCATGTCATTTCGTTGGTTTGGGGTAAGGTCTGAACCAATCTGGATTAACTTAGGGATTTCTAAGGTTCCAAGATTGAAGGAATTGGTTTGATCAAGGTTGGGTTTAGGTTTGTCTTTGACCCATTCTTGAATTTCTGGAGGCACCTCAATGTCTTCATGTATTTCCATCAAGGATGAATTCATCTCTACATCAAAGGTACAATCCTTGTGGATAAGAGGCACTGTATCAGCAAGTACAGGCACATCTAAATTTAGGGTCCTGAAACAAAATATGCTTTCACTTACTATATATAAAACGTTTTGATCATACACAGTGTTAGCATGTAGTGACAAAATAAACTGCTAATACTGTACAGAAAATTAAGCAGTTATGATATCTACAGGGCAGAAAGAGTTTCTGCCCGCTTTACCCTTGTCGACCAATGCAAGGAATGCTGCTCCAATTGGCAAGGATAAAGTCCGGGTGGACTGCATTGATAGAGGAGTTGTTATCATCCTCCTCTTCTCGAATGATGGCTAATACGTCTGGGCAATCATCGTCTGGGGTGTATCTGTTTGTATGCTCATCATGGACGATGATGCATATGCCCGACATTATCCGGACAACGTTTTGCTTAATTCTTTGTTTCTCTTCTTCCACTGCGGGATCGGGAACAAAGATTTATTTTGCTTTGAACGACACTGGCTTGGGAAATAGCATAGCCATCACGTTAGTTGGCACCTTTACAGGAGGTTGTGCGGACTCAGAATTTGAAGGCGAAGATAAACGCCTCGTGGTTGAAGCTGAAGGAATCAAAGGGTGCTTATGAGGATTCCTATGACTAGAACTGGCAGATAGCCTAGTCCAGCTATCCCAGTGTGCCTGGCTACTTGAATGGGGTATTTAATACCTTGGTGATCTTTACCCAGCCCTTGTCCTGGCAGATGACCCAAGGACATCATTTCCTGAGTAGCCGACATTACTTCGACAGAGATCTTGGGTATGGGCAATGTCGTTCCAATAGCATGGTACTGAGTATTGCTCACTTCTAAGGCATGAAAACTGACTGGCTCAACATCTGCATTAGCGTTGATGAATGGCATGTCCACATGTTGAGGACACTCCGGTTCAACGTTGATCGTGACTAGGCTATTGTTGATAATGTATTTCAGTTGCTGATGAAGGGTGGAGGGGACTACCCTAGCCATATGAATCCACGGTCTTCCCAAGAGCAGGTTGTATCCCGAATCTATCTTAAGCACGTAGAAAGATACGCAGAATGTATGGGGACCAATTTCGATTGGCAGCTCAATTACTCCGACCGAATTCTGGCGGGCTCCGTCAAAAGCTTTGATGACCGTATGGCTACCCCGAATTCGGTTGAGATTAACATTCATCTTCAACAATGTGGCGTAAGGACAGATATTTAGAGATGAGCCTCCATCTATCAATACTCCAACCAGCATATATTCGGAGGATAAGACCGCAATATGTAACGACTTGCAATGACCGGTCCCTTCGGCCGGTATATCGTCATCAGTGAAGGATATCACATTGTTGTTGAAAATGTGATCAACCAAGTATTGAAACTTTTCTGTATCCACTGATTCTGGTAGATAGGCTTCTTCTAAAACCTTCAATAAGATCTTCCGGTGATCCTCGGAAGTTAGTACTAAGTCCAAAATTGAAATCTGGTGTGGAGCTTCTTTCAAGCTTAGAACCACCTTGGCTTCATGATGACCCATAGTGCGGAGGAATTTTTCAATCTTCTCCATGGGTATTTTCCCCTTTGATTTGATGGTAGATTTCATCACCCGTTGGGAAAGATACAGTGGATTCTCCTTCAACACTGTAGCAGTTGTATGTGAGGTGGATCCTTCACCTTCTCCATAATTCCACAGAACTGTGTGCAAACTAATAATAGGATATTGTGCTCTGCATGGTAAGTTAATTGGCTCGGGAGCGGCCACTTTCAAAGGATTGTTGTTTCCTCTAAGTTGAAAGGTTGGTATAGTGAGTGGCTTGATATTGTCATCAGCCTCTGTAGAGATAACTGCTATAAATCCCTTCCACTTAGTAGGACAGATGTTCTCACTCCCACGTAGTACAGTATCATTGTCTGCTAGTTACAAGACACCGCTGTCAATGAGATTCTGGATAAGGTGGCGGAGTGCCCAGCATTCTTCTATGCTGTGACCGCGAGAATGGGAGTAATATTGACATACTCCATCAGAATTGTACCGTCCTGAACGGGGGTTGATTGGAGGTAGAAGGGAATTGATCCTTCCTTCATTGATTAGCATCTGATGGATTTCCTCCATGGGTTGGCCCAGATGTGTGAATTCCCTTCTGTAGGCAAAATCACGACGAGCTTTGGCATTCGCTCACTTTGGCACTTTGTCCTCCAAAGTTTCACTTTCTGAAGGTGACGAAGGAATATTCCTGACAAGAGGAAGGAGACTAGCATGCTCCTGGCTTACTAATTGGCGTGTAACTTGATGCTGGTAGGTCACCAGTTCTGCCAATTGATCGATCTGTTTGCATAGAGCTTTCATCTTACGTTCCATTGTGAATTGGAACTTGGCAGAATCCCATTTGTCAACACTGTCTTTGGTGGTTTGAGATGACTCGCCACTGAAATTGGAACTCTGTCCATTGCTCTAATTTATCATGTTGACCTCTTCCTCTTTGTGTTGAGGAAGAGGGTTGTCTTGAACGTGAGGTTGATATGGTTTGGTAACCACGATTTCCCTATTGTCTATCAAGTCTTGGATCTTGTGTTTCAAGGCCCAACAATCTTGAGTATCATGTCCAGGTGCCCCGGCATGATATGCACATTTCTTAGCAGCATTGAAACCCCGTCCATTAGGGCTGACTGGTGGAAGAAGATGCGTAATTTTCTTCTGTGTTGTCAAAAGAGTAAGAATGTTCTCGAGGGAGTCCCCTAAGGGTGTGAACACTCGAGGGCTTTTGACTTCTCCACCTTTTGGCAATGGAGGATTTGAAGACTGAGCTTGAAAGGGAGTGTAACTTCTCCTTTGAACAGGCATGTTCTGATTGCCTTTTTGACCCTGCAGTATCAGGGAAACATCTTCCTCTTTCTTTTTATGGACCCTCCGGGGGTTGTTTCCATAATTTCCAGACTAGATGTACTCAACGAAGCTTTAAGGCCAGCTAGGTCTTGAATCTTTCCTGACTTCAATCCCATCTCAGCCATCTCCCCATGTTTGATCATTTTAGAAAATGGTTTACCGATGCCGGCTAACACTCTTTCATAGAAAGGAGCTTCTTGTATGTCTATGAAGGTCATGACCATTTCTGATTCTGTCATGGAAGGAATAACTTGGGCAGCCAGGCGTCTCCACCTTTGAGCATATTCTTTGAAAGATTCATTAGATTGTTTCTTGACCTTGGTAATCTGATACTGGTCAGGAGCCATTTGAGACTGAAAGCTATATTGAGTGAGGAAGGTGTGTGCTAGCTCTTCCCAGCTATGGATCTTGGAGTTGTCTAATCTGGTATACCATGAACGGGCTTCTCCAGTCAGACATTTATGGAACAGCTGCATTCTGAGCTTCTCATCCTCTGCATAAGATCCAAGTTCTCCAATGAATACCTTCAAATTGGTATAAGGATCTCCTAACCCGTCATATTTTTCAAAGTTAGGACTTTTCTGGATAATGAACACCAGGGAATATACAAAGGTCAGCATATGAAACACTCCCGTGTGCTCCAATTCCTTTGATAGCACGAAGGGTCTCTTCCATCTGAAGAACTTTCTTTTTGATGTCACCAGTGTCTGGATCTCTTGTGAGATGGGTGTCATCATGAATTTTGTTGGTCGTATCCAACTGCAGTTCAGGTATTGTAACGACCTGGGCTCCCCCTTGTGTAGAGGATTCAGTATGTACGAGTATTTTTGGACCTTGAGTAGATTGTTGTAGTTCTTTAAGCAGAACAACCAAATCTGTAATTTGTTTGCTTAATCCGTCGAATTCCTTGCGAGAAACTGGATTAAGGTCAGTCTGGTCGGATGATGACATAATTGGCTGTAGGCCCGCGGCCTTTTTGGATTTTGACCAGGTAGTAGGTCCGATGGATTCCCTGCGAAAGACTTGCATAGTTTAGTCTTTAGGGAATGTAAATTAACATGCTATGTGATGTGTTCGTTTTAGGAATTTTATCTTGCAAAAACGGATGTTAGCTGTTCGTAATAGCATGTCAATTTTAAACATGTGTGTATACACGTTTCTTCATATCTCTCATTACATGAATATGGTATGAATATTGTAAGTAATGCAAAAGCATGAAGAGACTTTCCTCCGTGTTGGGTTTATCAGAGGCTGACCTATCTTAGGTTACTCTCGCGGCTTTTTGGCATGAAGGTTCCCAAATCATCGCAATTTACTCGACGGGAATTAAATCCGGTCTTTCAACTGGAGCGAATTTGGGTGGTGCATTTCCTGAGCCTTGTGGAATTAGTCTTCCTATGAGTCCAGTAATCAAACACCGATGGGATAGCCTCCTGATGGAGGGACCACACAACATACATTCACATACATCGTGTCTCATCGTATGAAAATGATGACATGTGTGAAGCACTAATATCACAAGCAGATACGGTGCGAAACACTATGTGCAATAAGGAAATGCATTCGTACACATTCATCATAAATGTAAATGCAACATCCACACACAAGCAGATAATAGTTTTGAAAAGATTGTAGTAGCAACTTAAGTCCTCTTACTGGAGTCCCCAGCGGAGTCGCCACCTGTCGACGTCGGGATTTTTATTTGTCCCTTTTTCGTTACCTGTTTTTGTGTGTGCTCATTTTAGGTGAGATTTGTTTGAAAAAACTAAGTTAAAAAGGTCCGGCATGTGTAATGTCGATGACTAGACTGTAAGAGTCGTCAGTTGGTTTTATAACTGGTTGTACCAACACAACCGAGAAAAGGTTTGCACATTGACCCAGTGATGTGACACTGCTAAACGGGTCGGTGAAACCGAGATTCAATTAGGGTCCGGGGACTTGCTTATGCGGAGGGATGGTGTTAGGCACCCCCCGACATCCGTGTTGCCACGGTGACCGCCACTTTTCAAGGAACTATTATCTGAATGTGTGTATGTGTGTGTGTGGGTCAATGTGATGTTATTTGGAAGTAGTGATATGCCTCGTTTGCACCTATATACAAAGGGCTTGAATTTGTGTAAAAATTCAATTTTAAACAAGATATAGCCGTGATGTTTTGTAAAAGAGATTTTTCAAACCCTGTGGTCAATAGTAATTGATGCCTTTGATACTTCCATTTTATTCTGTATTCGATTGGATTAATTTTATTTTACAGATGCGAGACATCTGTATGAAAATAATGTACAAAAGGTGCTGAACTCCTCGTGGGTATGAAAACCATCTGAGGTAATTCAGACATCGCAGATAAATTTACAAGCTGGTTACAGCTGAAAAGGTCCATCACGGGAATCGAATCTAGATTCAGTGGACTGAATCTGTGATCACATGATTCTTAGGCTCACATGATGCGGCAATTGATATAAACGCAGTAAGCATGTATATATATAAAAGCCGTAAATATATATATACAAACATGATCACCAACCACGAAGCACCTCTATGGGGAATTAGAATTGTAAATAAAGCAGTAAAAACGGTCAACCACCACGAAGTAAACTCCAGGTGGGACGAAATGTATATATATATATATATATATATATATATATATATTAAATGTTGTCGAACTTTGTTCGATGAGCCTGAATTTTATATCCGGTGCGTTGATTGCTTTGATATATATATATTAAAGCATTAAATGCTCCAGACCAAAGTCTAGGCTCATCGAACAGAGTTCGACACGTAATTCATATATATAAATGGATATATATATATATATATATATATATATATATATATATATATATATATATATATATATACAAAAGCAAGTAAACGCTCCAGACCGAAGTCTAGGCTCAATCGAGGCATAACTCGATAATGTTAGTCCATATATATAAATATATATATATATAAATATATATGTATATACAAACTGAAATAAAATCACGGACCAAAGTCCGGGCAAACAAACGCAACACGACTTTCAACTTAAAGAAGGGTGTGTGCAAAGATGGAGAGAAAAGCTTTAAAGTGTGTAAGAAGGCTTACAGTGGGCTGCCAAAGAAGACTTCTATATATTTAAAGTAGATAAACACTGGCTTTTGTAGGTACAAAAATAGCTATATGTGAGCTCAAAGGTGTTTAAAATGGGAAAGCACTCAGTATATTACAAGTACGGAGCAAATTGGACAGGGCTTCCTCGCTCTTTCACTTCTTAAAATGGCCACCCCAAGCCCTCTATTTATAGAGGGTGGAGCCGCAGGTGTACCAGAGGCTACCCGGGTTGCCCCGAGTTTTGCGGGTCATCTTGTAGTACGTGCACGCGGGCAACGTGATGTCCACTCGAACTTTTAGAATTGCAATCCGAGCATCCGACTGAGGTATATAGGACCTATTTCGGACCGCCGTTGTCGAGAGTTACACAATGACATGGGATTAGAGGTTGTACGAAGTCATGAAGATGGGAAGATGCCCTCCGGTCTTCAGCTTCAAATTCTATCCGTTATCCTGCGCAATAGTCACTCGGGATTGGTTCTTCTGAGCTTTTATGGGACATTGTTGTGTAGAAATGTATGTCTAAAATGTTGAGACGACTGATAAGTGGATTTAATATACACGAATCGATATTCATTTCAAGTTTAAATTCGGAGTTATCTTCTTGTTTTGTGTTCATTTTCACTTGTTCCATGTTATTTTATGTGTAGGGTGGTTATGGATGCAAGTGGTAAAGAAAGATGGAGTTTTGGAGTGAAGTTGGAAAAATGCATGAGGAAGTAAAAGTTTTTTAGCAGAGTACTAGCGCGCCGGGGAGGGCCTTATTAGGCTTGTACCCCCCGCCGGGGCGGGGGTGCCGAATCCTGCACTCTCCTGATGCGTTTTGAACTCTGCTGGTACTTGGTTTGTGGGACTTGGCTGAGGCGCCTGGACTCTAAAAAAGGCAGATCTCGGTCAGTACATAAGAGAGCTTAATTTTACATGGAAAAACAACAATCACAGAACACACGGAGCATAATTCAGAGATAAATTCCAGGATTCAGGTGCGAGCTTTGGAGGAGTAATTTGAAGAGATTATCGTGACAGTTGCAATTCTAGGCTAGGTGAAGGGTGTTCATTATTCTTCTTCTCTTTAGTCTTTTATTTGTAATTGGAAGGATGTTTTCATCAGATTATTCAGTTTTAATTCATTCATTATGAACTAATTCGCTTATTAGACTTGTGATGGATCTGTGGGTGAAACGATGATTCTATAACTTTGATTTCCAATTCAATAAAAAAATTTCAGTTTATCTATGTTAATTCGAGTGTAAATTTATGAATTACCTGATCAACAATTCCTTGTGGATATGAATGGAATCGAGAGAGGATATTCCATCTTGACCTAGTTAACATAGTATGTGTCATGAATTTTGTGAATAGCAGATTTTTGATTATTGTTAAGGTAGAGATATGCTTGACATCACATGCAATCAGATAGAGAACTTAAGCTTAAACCTTCTTTAATTTCAGTTCACATAGAGATATAGTGAAGTGGTTGATTTAGGTGCTTAACTTGTTTCTATCTTAATTATGGATTTAAGTTAATATGGTATTAGTGCATCGAGAGGTGGCTAGTACTACGTTCGTGTTCTTGATTAATAAACTGGGATATTAAGTTGAATTGGAATAAAGGTTTGAGAATCAGAGTGAAGCTTAGGGTGAAGTCATAAGTATAATTCTCCATCAATTGTTTGAAATTCCGGACTTTGATATTAGTGATTGTTTTGTGATAGTTTGTTTATTTATTAATTTAGATTCTATAGTTTCAAACCATTGAATTGAATAGTTTAATAAAAATTAGGATTAATAGAAAATTGATATTTGTGAAGTTAAAATTCTTGTTAATTTGTCTTCGTGGGAACGATACTTTATTCACTACTATATTACTTGTTGATCACGTACACTTGCGTGTTTTGCGCGTAATTAGATTTTACTGAACAAGTTTTTGGCGCCGTTGTCGGGGACTATTTAGTATGAATCTTAATAGTGTTACAATATCAGTTTAATTAATCCAGTTTTACTTAGACATTTTTATTTTTGTTTTGTTTCTTCTATTTCAGGTGTGGAACCAGTTTATGCAAACTCGGTCCAAAAATCCAGATTTGCTGCCTTTTGACGACGACATTGAGAAAAGGTTTCAGAAGTTGAGCAAGTAGATCAAGGAAACGAGACAAGAATTTGAAACACCTGAGAAAGAAGAAGAAATGGCAGCCAAAGATCGAAAAGCATTAAGGGACTACGCCATGCCCAAGGTGACTGAACTACAATCAAGCATCACCAGGACCACAATAGCAGCGAATACATTTGAAATTAAGTCAGGGATGATACAAATGATTTAGAATTTAGTTCAGTTTGGGGGATTGGCAAATGACTATCCGAACGAGCATCTAGTCAGTTTTTTGGAATTGTACGACACCTTCAGGTTCAATGGGGTGTCGGATGAAGCTGTGAAATTTCGATTGTTCCCATTCTCTTTACGGGACAAGGCGAAGAGCTGGTTACATTCTTTACCATCTGGTTCGATAACTACATGGGAGGATTTAGCTCAGAAATTCCTCGCAAAATTCTTTCCACCGGTGAAAACTGCAAAGATGAGAAACGAGATAACGATGTTTGAACAGCAACATGGGGAGTCATTATGTATGGCTTCGGAGAGATTCAAAGAATTGATCAGAAAATGCCCACATTATGGATTGCCCAAGTGGCTGCAAATGAACACCTTTTACAACGAGTTACATGGGAATCTCAGGATAAGTATTGATGCAGCGTCGGGCGGAGCATTCATGGCTAAGAGTTACGAGGAAGCATACGAGTTGATTGAAATAATGGCGACTAATAACTACCAGTGGCCCATAGCAAGAATGACACAAGCGAAGGCAGCTGGGGTGTTAGAAGTAGATGGTATGACAGCGATGCAAGCACAGATATCTGCACTTTCAAAGATGTTGGAGTCGGTAAATACAGCACAAGCACAACAAACACAGCAAGTACAACAAGTATAGCAAGCGACAATAATATGCGAGTTGTGCGCGGGAGAGCACCCAACGGAGCAATGTACAATTAATCCAGCAGCTGTGCAGTTCATCGGCAGTTACAACAGAATTTCGTAAAACACATATCAGAACACATACAATCAAGGAAATAGGAATCACCCGAATTTCTCATGGAGCAACAACCAGCAAAATCAAGCTTCACGACAATCATATCCACAAGGATTTTAGAACCAGGAACAACCAGCTCAATATCAAGAAAGGAAATCCGATCTAGAGGAAGTGTGGGAAAAATTCATGACTAGCACCGAATTGGCTATAAAAAATCAAGCCATGGCTACGAAATCACAAGAGATGGCTATCAAAAATTTAGAGAATCAGATAGGTCAAATTGCTTTGGCATTGAATAACAGACCACAAGGGACATTACCAAGTGACACCGAGAGAAATCCTAAGGGTAATCACGAGCAGTGTCAAGCTATTATGTTGAGAAGTGGAAAACAGCTTGATGGTCAAGAGCCAGAAATTTCGGTTACAAAGGAGGTTGAACCAGAGAAAGAAAATACAATGGGCGAGGTTAAGCATGGGAATGAGAAAACATGGAAAAAAATAGACCAATTAACGAGCCAGCTATCTATCCTTCCCCACCATTCCAGCAAAGAGTTCAAAAACAAAAATTAGACAAACAATTTGCCAAATTTTTGGAAGTTTTCAAGAAACTTCAAATCAACATACCATTTGCAGAGGCCCTAGAACAAATGCTGAGCTACGCAAAATTTATGAAAGGGATTCTGTCAAGGAAGAAGAAATGGGAAGATTTTGAGACTGTGGCACTAACAGAGGAGTGTAGTGTAGTATTACAGCAGAAATTACCACCAAAACTCAAGGACCCGGGGAGCTTCACTATCCCATGCACAATCGGGAGTATGCATTTCAGCAAGTGTTTATGAGATTTGGGGGCAAGTGTAAACCTGATGCCATTGTTAGTATACTTAGAATTGGGTTTACCTGCACCAAGGCCGACGAACATTTCATTACAATTGGCAGATAGGTCAGTAACATATCCGAGAGGCATAGTAGAGGACATTTTAGTGAAGGTGGATAAGTTTATATTCCCTGTGGACTTTATCATTCTGGATTTCGAGGAGGATAAGAACATACCGATTATCCTAGGGAGACCTTTCTTGGCCACACGAAGGACATTCATAGACGTGCAAAAAGGAGAACTTACTATGAGAGTCTAAGATCAAGAAATTAAATTTAATGTGTTCAAGGCCATGAAATTCCCTACGGATGAGGAAGAATGTTTTCGGATGGATTTAATTGAGCAATTCATCAGTGAAGATATGAGCAAGAGTTTGGTTAACGATCCATTAGAAACAACCTTACTAGGAGATGAGGAAAAGGACGACCTAAAATTTGTGGACTTCTTACAGATGTTAGACTCATTGCCATGAGATAGCAGATTCAGAGCACCGTTTGAACCTTTGCACACGGAGGAAAAAGCTGCTGAAAAACTGAAACCGTCATTGGAGGAGCCACCAACATTGTAGCTTAAGCCACTTCCTAAACATCTCAAGTATGCGTATTTAGGCAATTCAAATTCTTTACTTGTAATTATTTTTGCTGCACTTAACGAATTACAGGAAGAAAAGTTGTTGAGGGTGCTTAGGGATCACAAATCAGCGATTGGTTGGATGATTGAGGATATAAAGGGAATTAGTCCATCATTCTGCATGTACAAGATTTTGATGGAGGATGATGCAAGACCGTCGGTGGAGCATCAACGTCGACTGAACCCAATTATGAAGGAAGTGGTAAAGAAGGAAATTCTAAAATTATTGGATGTCGGTATCATATATCCAATTTCTGATAGTAAATGGGTTAGTCCGGTTCATTGTGTGCCGAAAAAGGGGGGAATGACTGTGGTACAGAATGAGGACAACGAGTTAATTCCAACAAGAACAGTTACAGGATGGAGGGTGTGCATCGATTATAGGAGATTGAATAAGGCAACTCGAAAAGATCATTTCTTGCTGCCCTTTATTGATCAAATATTAGACAGATTAGCGATACATGAGTACTACTGTTTATTGGATGGATACTCGGGCTATAACCAAATCACCATCGCTCCTGAGGATCAAGAGAAGACAACATTTACATGCCCTTACGACACATTTGCATTCAGGAGGATGTCATTCGGGTTATGCAATGCACCTGCAACTTTCCAACGGTGTATGATGGCCTTTTTTTCAGATATGGTGGAGAAGAATGTTGAAGTCTTCATGGACGATTTCTCGGTCTATGGAGACAACTTTGATACTTGCCTAAGGAATCTGGTCATGGTATTGCAGCGATGTAAGGATACAAACCTCATACTCAATTGGGAAAAATGCCACTTCATGGTTGAAGAAGGCATAATTTTGGGCCATAAGGTGTCGGCTCAAGGATTGGAGGTGGACAAAGCAAAGCTGGATATGATCGAGAAACTGCCTCCACTGAGCTCCATTAAGGGGATTAGAAGTTTTCTGGGGCATGTTGGGTTCTACAGGAGGTTCATAAAAGATTTCTCTAAAATTGCAAAACCTCTTTGCAGTCTTTTAGAGAAGGATGTTACTTTCAGTTTTACTACAGAATGCAAGTCAACATTTGAATTGTTGAAGAAGAGATTAACTACAGCCCCTGTAATAGTCACACCAGACTGGAATATGCCATTCGAGCTTATGTGTGATGCAAGCGACTATACGGTTGGGGTTGTTTTGGGACAAAGACGAGATAAGGTGTTTCACGCCATATACTATGCAAGCAAAACACTCACAGAGACTCAAATGAATTACACTACCACGGAAAAGAAATTGCTTGCAGTGGTGTATGCGTTTGACAAATTTCAAGCATACTTGATCGGGACCAAGGTGATAGTCTACACGGATCATTCGGCGATTCGGTACCTAATAAAAAAAAGATGCTAAGCCACGCCTTATCCGATGGATTCTCCTACTTCAAGAGTTTGACCTAGAGATTAAAGATAGAAAGGGAACGGAGAATCAAGTTGCTGACCATTTATCAAGATTGGAAAATCCAGAGAAAAAGGATGAAGATAGATGCGCAATCAACTAGTCATTCTCGGATGAGCAACTATTTGGGTTAAATGCATAATTTCCTTGGTATGCAGACTTCGCGAATTATCTGGTGAGCAACATGCTTCCCCCTGATCTGATACGACAACAGAAAAAGAAATTTCTTCATGACGTCAAGTGGTACATGTGGGATGAGCCTTATTTATTCAAACAGTGTGCCGACAAGATGATTAGAAGGTGTATCCCCTACAGTGAAGTGCACAACATACTGCAGGAATGCCACTCATCGGCATATGGGGGACATTATGGGAGTGAGCGCACCGCAGCAAAATTGCTTCAAGTCGGGTTTTATTGGCCAACATTGTTCAAAGACACCCACCAATTTATGAAAACATGTGATAGATGCCAAAGGGTGGGAAACATCTCCAAACGAAATGAGATGCCCTTACAAACAATTCTTGAAGTGGAAATCTTTGATGTATGGGGCATCGATTTCATGGGGCCATTCCCTTCGTCTTTGAGCAATCAGTATATTCTACTCGCGGTGGATTACGTCTCGAAGTGGGTTGAAGTTGCAGCACTACCGTCCAACGATGCCAAGGTGGTCCTCAAATTCCTACAGAAAAATATTTTCACGAGGTTTGGCACGCCAAGAGCAATAATTAGTGACGAAGGTAGTCACTTCTGTAATAAGTCTTTTACAGCTCTGCTGGCTAAGTATGGGGTTAACCACAAGGTGGCTACAGCGTACCATCCTTAAACAAATGGACAGGCTGAGGTATCAAATAGAGAAATTAATAAGATATCAGAAAAAGTCGTAAATCTGAGTCGAAAAGATTGGTCACTTCGGTTGGATAACGCATTGTGGGCTAATCGGACTGTATATAAAACACCAATCGGGATGTCGCCATATGAACTCCTGTATGGGAAAGCATATCACTTACTGGTGGAGCTACAGCACAAAGCCTACTGGGCAATTCAGCAATTAAATTTTGATCAATCCGCTGTAGGAGAAAAGAGGCTACTCCAACTAAATGAGCTCGACGAATTTTGACTTCATGCATACGAGAACGCCAAGTTATACAAAGAAAAGGTTAAAAGTTGGCACGATCAGAAAATTGTGCATCGAACATTCGAGCCAGGTCAATCAGTCCTCTTGTTCAACTCACGGCTGCGATTGTTTCCAGGAAAGCTTAAGTCGAGATGGTCAGGACCATTCACTATAAAGCGAGTATTCCCTCATGGTGCCGTTATACTCTATAGTCGTAATCCATTAGAGACGTTCAAGGTCAATGGTTAACAAATAAAGCATTACTGGGGTGGCGAATCAAACTGGGATGTCGTCAACATCACCCTCGCTGATACACAGTAAAACAGGGAGTAGTCAGGCTGAACGACTTAAAATCAAGCGCTAATTGGGAGGCAACCCAATATTTTGTTATTTTTCGTAGTTTTATTTATAATTGTTAGGATGTAGTTTTAATTTAAGCACTACGTAGGTATTCTCAAGTAAAAGTTTTGCTGAAACTCAATAAAAAAATAAAATAAAATAATACTCCAAGTCGTCAATAATCTAACATCTTGCATGTTGATGGTTATAGGAGGGGTCAAAAATAAGTAAGAGCAACAACGGGCAAGAAAAGAAGGAAAATCGGATAATTTTGATATGCACTTTTGGAAGCCAAAAATCCCAAGTCAATGAGCATGCTCGCCGGGGCGGGCTGAAATGAACTTGCACCCCCCGCCGGGGCGGGGGTCCTTGATCTTAGGCAGACACGCTCAGCATTTAGACATGATGTCTCCTCATTCTCCTCTACACGTTTATTTTGGTTTCTCTCATTCTCCCTCACCCAAACCACCCAGCTCCATTACAAGACCACCGAGCCACTACACACCACCACGATCGACAACTCCTACCACCTACTCCTATGCACTACCTAAATCAATTGCATCCACTACCCCACACCATTAAGCACACGAATTCCTCTCCCCTATCATTTCTATATAAACCCTACCACATACCTCCCATATTCATCACCACAAATTTTGAATTCATTAAGAAAATTGGGGAACACATAGCATACTTGAGAGTAAGTTTCCTTCTTATTGAGTTTCCATCTTCTCTCCACTGAAGTACCATAAAAACAATCAAGCTTTGGGGGAAGAACAGACTATGCACACCAAGTGTTTGATAAATTGAGTGAACCATAGTGTATGGGGAAGGAAATGTATGCTAGCAAGTTTTAACTTCCGGAGATCAATGGCTTCACAACCGACACCGAAATGCCAAAAGGGAGAGAGTTCAAGGTCAAATCCACCATCTCGTCCATTCGACCGCTGAAAATTCAGAAGTGTCGTCGCAGCCGACCTGTACGATTATATGGTTACCAAGGCTCTTACACCGGAGTGGGGGTTGGCACCGGATGCTCACGACGGAGAGATGATGCAACAAATCTATCAAAAAGGGTGGGTCAAGTTCACTGAGGAGCCCGAGGCGTCGCCGTTAATGTGGTCAAGGAGTTTTATGCAAATGCCGAGGATAAGGCACCGTTTAATGCTTTCGTGCGAGGTCGATTGGTCCCGTTTAGTGCAGACACCATTAACACGTATTACCAGTTACGGGTACCTCGACAGTGCCAATATGCTCATTTGAGAGATTTCGACCCTGACTATGAGGAGGTTATCAAGGACATGACCAAGCCGGGTACAATGTGGATAAAGGGTCGGAAGGGAGGCATAGTGTTTCACAGCAAAGATCTTAGTCGGTATAGGAAAATCGGGTACGCCTTCCTATGTGCGAAACTATTACCATCCATGCATACCTCGGACGTCACCAAGGAGAAGGCACTACTCCTTTCTGCTATTGTGCAAGACTTCATCATCGACGTTGGGGCCATAATTAATTTTTCAATTCGCCGATGTCTACGGGGTAACTTCTCAGGAGGCTTGCCACATTTGTCCCTAATTTGTGGGTTGTGTCGTCAAGCAGGTGTTAGATGGTCTGATGATGAGCCCACCCTTATGCCACTACAGCTGCTAGATTCGAGAATGATAGCACGGTATTCGGTGTGGGCCGGAGGTGAATCTCATCCTCGAGGTTTTGGATTTATATTTCCATCAGCTTCGGAAGATGAGGCTGATGTCGTTGACACCTCGGGGGATGAGGATGAAGCTATGGGAGATCAAGGAACTGAGCAGGTATCGTAGACCGAGGCCATATCTAGTCCTTAGTTCCTTGAATTCCAAAATCAGATGAATGCGCACAATAGGGCAACACGCAGGGAAATGCGACGATTGGCGATGCGACAAGATCATATGTTTGATGCTATGAACGCATCTTTCACCTCACTCAACACAACACTCCAAAGCTTCAGTCCGGCGGCTCACTATCCATATCAACAACCCGGACCACTACCTCGATTTCCTCCTAGTGATTCAGATGATGAAGAGCACCAACCACATCCCCAGACTTAGGCGATTGCAGGGAAGTCCTCATGCACTTAATTTCATTTTTATACAATGAGGGCATTGTGTTACTTAAGTTTGGGGAGTTAATTATTTATTTAGTTGCATGCATTTTGATATTTTTGTTTTCATTTATAGTTTGCATATTAGATTTGGTGTTTGCATAGTAGTCTAGGAATGTGCATTGTTGTCATAGTAGTCTAGGATTGTGCATTGTTGTCAATTCTGTTATTTTCAGTTAAAAAAAATATTGTGTTTAATATTGTGTTTGCATATGTCCAATAGTGCTACAGTTTATGTTATTTATGGGCCACTGATGATATTGTGAACAAGTTAACCAGTACAATATTGATTATTAGAACTGTGATACAATTTCTGTTATGAATCGATTCTTGGACTTGTTTGAAACTGTTATAAAAAGGTTAGCACTAATAACATCTTTTTTGACCGATCAGTTCAAATTGATACATAAGTAGTTTCTAAAGGATAATGCTAGGGTGAATGAGAAAATGATAAGCATGTGCATAAAGGCTAAAAATTAGGCAAGAACCTAAGTTTGGGAGAGTATATGTGGGGTATATAAGCTTTGAAATATATATATATATATATATATATATATATATATATATATATATATATATAATATTTGGACTTGTTGAGTCTTGTGGTGGGTTGAGGAGAAACACTCCCCATGAACACAAGCATGAGATGGAGCGTAAAACGCACTCACCGACCATCTATCTAAAAAAAAGAGGAATAATGACGGGAAAAAAAAAACCCCGTGTAAAAAGAAAAAGAAGAAAGTATAAGTATCCTGCATGAACCCTTGAATTTTATATTGTTTAATGTTAGTTGAGTTGTTCCTATCTTTGAAATTTTTAAGATTACACTATATGATTCCTTCTCAGAAGTTGCTTATGTATTGAATTTGGGTCCATATCAGTTATCATAGATGTTGATCACACACGCACGCTATACCAGTGATAATTGTTCAAGATTTAAGAATTAATACGAAATTGTGGATTAGTTTTGGTGATTCATATTGTAAGGTTGCTTGTTTTCTCTGAGGCCGACGAGATAAGTTAGTTTCTGCGATATTGTTGGATTCTTAGGCATTTAGATTTTGTTTATTTCATTTCATTATATTGCATAGCATGTTGTCTGTTTTGTGCTCGAGGACTAGCACGATTTAAGCTTGGGGGATTTTGATAAGTGGATTTAATATACACGAATCGATATTCATTTCAAGTTTAAATTCGGAGTTATCTTCTTGTTTTGTGTTCGTTTTCACTTGTTTCATGTTATTTTATGTGTAGGGTGGTTATGGATGCAAGTGGTAAAGAAAGATGGAGTTTTGGAGCGAAGTTAGAAAAATGCATGAGGAAGCAAAAGTTTTTTAGCAGAGTACTAGCCTGCCGGGGCGGGCCTTATTAGGCTTGTACCCCCCGCCGGGGCGGGGGTGCCGAATCCTGCACTCTCCTAATGCGTTTTGAACTCTACTGGTACTTGGTTTATGGGACTTGGCTGAGGCGCCTGGACTCTAAAAAAGGTAGATCTCGATCAGTACATAAGAAAGCTTAATTTTACATGGAAAAATAACAATCACAGAACACAAGGAGCATAATTCAGAGATAAATTCCAGGATTCAGGTGCGAGCTTTGGAGGAGTAATTTGAAGAGATTATCGTGACAGTTGCAATTCTAGGCTACGTGAAGGGTGTTCATTATTCTTCTTCTCTTTAGTCTTCTATTTGTAATTGGAAGGATGTTTTCATCAGATTATTTAGTTTTTAATTCATTCATTATGAACTAATTCGCTTATTAGACTTGTGATGGATCTGTGGGTGAAACGATGATTCTATAACTTTGATTTCCAATTCAATAAAAAAAATTCAGTTTATCTATGTTAATTCGAGCGTAAATTTATGAATTACCTGATCAACAATTCCTTGTGGATATGAATGGAATCGAGAGAGGATATTCCATCTTGACCTAGTTAACATAGTATGTGTCATGAATTTTGTGAATAGCAGATTTTTGATTATTGTTAAGGTAGAGATATGCTTGACATCACATGTAATCAGATAGAGAACTTAAGCTTAAACCTTCTTTAATTTCAGTTCACATAGAGATATAGTGAAGTGGTTGATTTAGGTGCTTAACTTGTTTCTATCTTAATTGTGGATTTAAGTTAATATAGTATTAGTGCATCGAGAGGTGGCTAGTACTACGTTCGTGTTCTTGATTAATAAACTGGGATATTAAGTTGAATTGGAATAAAGGTTTGAGAATCAGAGTGAAGCTTAGGGTGAAGTCATAAGTCTAATTCTCCATCAATTATTTGAAATTTCGGACTTTGATATTAGTGATTATTTTATGATAGTTTGTTTATTTATTAATTTAGATTCTATAGTTTCAAACCATTGAATTGAATAGTTTAATAAAATTAGGATTAATAGAAAATTGATACTTGTGAAATTAAAATTCTTGTTAATTTGTCTTCGTGGGAACGATGCTTTATTCACTACTATATTACTTGTTGATCACGTACACTTGCGTGTTTTACGCATAATTAGATTTTATCGAACAACGACGTGATGTAGCGTCATGGTGGCGAGATGACGACTTAGCCCCTCACCGGGGTTATCTACGATTTGGGCTAATAAAGCAGACGTTGCTCAGGGTTATCTCTGAGATTGAACTGCTGCAATGGTTGAAGGTCCTCAGTGTCATCTCTGAGGTGTGCCTGTCCTCCCGGTGTTATATCCAGGTTGGTACTGAGTATCTCGTTGTGAGCGCCGAGATTGAAGCTGATTGCATTTGAAACAAGCATTTCCAGGGTTATCGCCAGAACTGCATTCCTTGGGGTTATCGCCAAGGCTGGTAGCTATTCTCATGGTTGGGACTGAGACTGGATACCTCGGGGTTATCTCGAAGATTAATCGGTCTTCTCCGGTGTGTGTTCCGGTATTGGATCTGTATACCTCAAGGTTATCTCTGAGGTTGGATTTGTTACTCTCGATGTGTACTCCGGGGTTGATGCTAAACTTTCGATAGTATCCGGACTGGATATGAACTGTCTTCCAGGGTTCCCTCTTGAAAGAAGACTCTGTCCTCCTGCAATGTTAGTGACAGGTGTACAGAAAATTTTGAGTGTCTACACAATTTGTAAAGGAAATACCCCGTCGGGGCGGGGGTAAACTTGGCAAAAGAGTTTAGCACCCCGCCTGGGCGAGCATTCTCAAGGCATATTACCCCCGACGGGGCGGGGGTGCACGAACAGAAGAAGAGTTTGGATGCAACTTGAATACTGCGGTGGCGTGGACTGAATGAGTTTGGCTTCAATTGGGACTGGATTTGGGACGTTTCTATGAGCTATTACAGATACTAGGGTCAGGGAATACATTATTCAATCAGATATTAATCAATTATAACATTGAAACCCTAATTCCTGAATATTCTTGGAGGAGTGGAGTAGAAGGAGCAAGATCACGTAGATTTCAGAACTGAATGCAGAGAAAGGTGGTTCTATACTATTCTTTGTCTTTATTTCAGTTTCTATAATTTGGATGATGTATTCTTTAATCTACTTAGTTTTTAATTCATTCGTTATGAACTAAATTTCTTATTAAGCTTGCAATAGATCTTTGAGTGGAACGATGATTCTCATACTTTGATTTCAGTTTAATGAAACAATCTTTTCAGTTCATCTATTATGATTTGTGCATAATTTATGAATTGCTTGAGCACCAATTCTTTGTGGATTTGTATGGACTCGAGATATGAGATATGAATCTAGACTTAGTCATAATAGCATGTGTTCATGATTTCTGCGTTTTGTTGGAATTCTTGATATATGTTTAGGATAGAGATATACATAACATCGCATGTAATCATGTAAGAACTTGAAATTTAAACTTTCTTTAATTGTAATTCACATAGAGATATAATGAATTAGTTAATTAGGGTGTTTGACTTAATTCTATCAAATGTAAATTTAAGTTAATATGGTTTTAGTGCATTAAGAGATGGCTAATACTACTTTTGTGTTCATGATTAATGAACTGAGATAATTAATTGAATTGAAAAGAAGTGTGATAATTTGAGTGAAGCTTAAAGTGAAGTTGTAGGCTTAATTCTCCATTATCTGATTAGAATTTGCGGTAGCGAGTTAAATTGATTTGTTTTGATTTTTAGTTTATTAGTTTTTATTATTTTAAATCATTAATTTGAATAGTTTAATAAAAATTGAAACAATATAAAACTGGTAATTGTTTGATTAATATTAATATTTGTCTCTATGGGAACGATACTTGACTTATCATTATATTACTTGTTGATCACGTATACTTGCGTGTAGTGCATAATTAGATTACACCCAATAAGTTTTTGGCGCCGTTGCCAGGGATAATTTTTGATTTTTTTACTTTCAATATCAGTTTAATTAGTTCAATTTTAGTTAAACAATTTTTCTTTTTGTTTTTGTTATTTCTTGTTTCAGGTTCTCTTTTTTAGTGCATGCAAACTCGGTCAAAGAAACCAGATTTGCTTCCTTTTGAGGATGAAATCAAACGAAGGTTTCAGAGGCTTAGTAAGTGGATTAAGAAAAATAGAGAGAATTTTGATAAATAAGAGAGTATGGCTGCAGAGGATCAGAAAGCATTGAGGGACTATGCTACTTCCAGAGTAACTGAAATTCAGTCGAGCATTAACAGGCCTGCGATTACAGCGAATAACTTTGAGATCAAGCCTGGGACGATTCAGATGATACAGAATTCAGTACAGTTTGGGGGATTAGCCAATGATGATCCAAATGAGCACTTGGTTAGCTTTCTGGAAATTTGTGATACCTTCAAATACAATGGGGTATCTGATGATGTAGTAAAACTTCATTTGTTTTTGTTCATATTGAGGGACAAAGCAAAGAGTTGGTTACATTCTCTACCGTCAGGGTCAATTACTACATGGGATAACCTTGCTCAAAAAATTTTAGCTAAATTTTTCCCACCGGCGAAGACTGCTAAGATGAGGAATGAGATTACGATGTTTGAACAACAGCATGGGGAGTCTCTGTATGAAGTTTGGGAAAGGTACAAAGAATTGCTAAGGAAGTGTCTGCATCACGGACTACTTAAGTGGCTGTAGATGAATACTTTTTATAATGGACTGAATGGTAATCTCCGTACTAGTATTGATGCATCGTCTGGGGGAGCTTTTATGGAAAAAAGATTTAAGGAGGCATATGACTTAATTGAGATAATGGCGGCTAACAACTACTAGTGGCTCACAGCAAGAATAACATAGCCTAAGGCAGCTGGGGTGTTAGAAGTAGATGGAGTGACAGCTCTAGCAGCTCAAATTTCAGCATTATCAAATAAGATGGATGCCCTCACGGGTGTACAGGTTCAATAGGTGGCGTTTGTTTGTGAATTGTGTGTTGGGGAACATCCGACAGAGCAATGTGCTATTAATCCTGCAGCAGTTCAATTTTTAGGTAGCTATAACAGAATTCCTCAGAATCCATATCAGAATGCCTACAATCCAGGGGCAAGGAACCATCCGAACTTTTAGTGGAGCAACAACCAAAATCAGCAGGCTCCATGACAATCTTATCCCCCAGGTTTCCAAAATTAGCATCAACAATCTGCTCCACAGCATGAGAAAAAGTCAAATTTGGAAGTGCTATTGTTGAAATACATATCGGGTAACAAGGCAGCAATGAAAACACAAGCGGCGGCGATCAAGAATTTAGAAAATCAAATGGGACAGCTTGTGTTGACATTGAATAACAGGCTTCAAGGGACTTTACCAAGTGACACAAAGAACAATCCGAGGGGAAATCATGAACAGTGTCAAGCAATTACATTAAGAAATGGAAAACATCTTGAGGGACAAAGTGCAAAAAAATTATTAAAGAAAGATGTGAAAGAAGGTGAAGACAAGTTGGTGGAAGAGAAACAGGGTGAGAACAAGCAAGTGGAGAAGAATCAAGCAGATGTTGAGCCAGTTGTCTATCCTCCACCACAATTTCAGCAGAGAGTGCAAAAGCATAAATTAGACAAGCAGTTCTCTAAGTTTTTTGAAATTTTTAAGAAATTACAGATTAACATTCCATTCGCGGAAGCCCTAGAACAGATGTCGAGCTATGCAAAGTTTATGAAGGGTATTATGTTGAGGAAGAAGAAGTTAGAAGACTATGAGATTGTTGCCTTGATGGAGGAATATAACGTAGTATTACAAAGAAAGTTGCCTCCGAAGTTGAAGGATCCAGGGAGTTTTACCATTCCTTGCACAATTAGGAATATGGCCTTTAACAAATGTTTGTGTGATTTAGGTGCGAGTGTGAACCTCATGCCACTATCTGTATATACTCAGTTGGGTTTGCCGGCACCGAAACCTACAAACATCAGTCTACAGCTTGCAGATGGATAAATAATGTATCCCTTGGGGATAGTAGAAGATGTGTGGTAAAAGTGGACATAATGATTTTTCCAGCTGATTTCGTGGTGTTAGATTTCAAAGAAGATAGGAATATCCCAATCATCTTGGGACGACCATTCCTTACAACTAGAAGAACGCTAATCGGCATGCCTAATGGAGAACTGACCATGAAAGTGTTCGATCAGGTAATGAAAGTTAAAGTGTTCAAAGAGATTCCAATTCCTACTGATAAGGAAGAGAGTGATTTGATTGAGATGTCTACACATGTCAAACACAAGGGTTGTAGAGAGGTTGGTGGTCTTAAGGCGCTGATTGAGGATTTAAGGTCCACTTCACTCCCAAAAATACAGTTGAATGGGCATGTAATAAATCATTATTGGTTATGTGCGATACACAAAAAGCATGCTGAAAATATCCCAACCGATCTAGGATAGAAACAGGGAGTAGTCAACCTGAAAGACTAAAAAACAAGCGCTCATTGGGAGGTAACCCAATATTCTTGTCAAATACAGTATTTTAGTTTCATTTTACTCAATTCGTAGTTTAATTAATAATTTTAGTATTACTTAGTTCATTTATGTACAATTCTTAGGGAGTTAGTTAATTATTTTTAGTAATTTTCATCATACTTGCTCAAACTCCAGGTACTGATCCTTATATTTTTGTTTTTAATGGTTTTTAGGTATTATGGATGAAGTTATGCATGCACGCGGGTCAAATCCATTAAAAAAACTAAAAGTTCTGCAGAAAGTACCCCCGCCCCGGCGGGATCTTTCACCGCCTGACACACCCGCCTGACACACCCGCCCCGGTGGGGGGGGGGTTTCTCTATATATGCTTGCCTCGACGGTCTTTCTAGGCTAATTACCCCTCGCCCCGGCGGGGGTACAGGATTCTAGAAAAATAAAAACTCTGTAGAATCGTGGCTTTCCCACTTCACTTTCACAAAACCAAATCAAAAGCTTCTCTCTCCCATCTCTCATATCCGAAACCCCCCATAACCCCAATTTCACTTCAATTTCGCACACTACTCAAACCTTATATAAACCTAAACCTTAAATTCATCCATCACACACCCATTACACATCACTTTTACCGAATTATATACACTAAAACCTAGGTTTGCTCACTATTCGAGTTTGCAGCAAGGGAGGAGAAGGAAAATCCAAAATTGGTCAATCAAACACTACAAAATCATAATCAAGTGGGACAAATCAGTGCGGTAAGCTAATGTTATCAAGTTTTTCACAAACTTTGGATTTCAATCTTCACTTTGAGGTACTGTGAGTTGTGGTACACACCACGTGTTTGTGAATTTGCTCAAGACAAAGTTTGAGGGAATTGTTACTGGCATTGGGATAAAATGGCTCCTGAAACTCCCGTAAAATGCCAATGAGGCAAAGGTTCATCGCCGCCAACATGCAGCTACGACAAAAGAAAGTTTGTTAGTGCTAATGCGGCAGACAAGTATGACTATTTCACGCCCAAGGCATTGACACCGGAAAGGGGCTTGGGGCCAGATGCCTTCAATAGAAAAATGCAGAGACAAATTCATGAACAGGGCTGGGAAGTATTCACTGATGAACCAGACCCTACAGTGGTGACTGTAGTTAAAGAGTTCTATGTGAATGCTGAATATAAAGCGCCATTTGTGGCGTTTGTGCGGGGCAAGTAGGTGCCGTTTAGTCCAGAGGTAATAAATGAATTTTATAGCGTTCGAGCCCCAAATGCTTGTCAATATGCCCAGTTCAGAGACAGTAATCCCAATTATGATCAGATACTCATATAAATTTTAAAGCCTGGCATTATATGGGCGAAGGGGGAGAAGGGTGGAACCTTGTTTATGAGCAAAGACCTGAGTCGGTATGGAAAAATCTAGTATGAGTTCCAGTGTACGAAGCTGTTTCCTTCGACACATACCAGTGAAGTTACTAAGGAAAAGGTTCTACTTTTATATGCCATTATAAAAGATTTTGACATTGATATCGGTTCCATCATCAACTTCTCAATCCAGCCATGTTTGCGGGGGCCATTCTCAGGAGGATTGCCACACCCATCACTTATATGTGGGTTGTGTAAACAGTCCGGGGTCAGATGGTCAGGCGATGAGCCCGTGCAGTATCCTCTCTAGCTACTTGATTCCAGAATGATTGCTCGATATTTGGTCTGGGCTGAAGGGGAGTCGCATCCTCGAGGTGTAGGTTTTATTTTTCCTAATGCTCCTAGGAGGAGGAGGCAGAAGATACCTCAGAGGATGACAAATTCAGAGCTGATGAGATGTCTGGTGAGGAGGAGGTTGTGAGGGGTAGTAGGTCTACTAAGTACATGTTCAGTACCTAATTTGGTAGTTTACAGAGGCATATTGATATGAAGGATAGAGAAGAAGATATAAAGCTGAAGAGAATTACAGCGAGGCAGGATCGCATGTTTAACACGATGAACAATTACCATGCTTCATTGACTGAGGCATTTAACAGAATGAATCCTTCTGCTGCCGACCAGTTTCCAGTTCCAGAGCCATTGCCACAGTACCCACCTTCTGATTCTGATGTGGAGAAGTTTTCAATCCTAGCACCATAACCACCGCCGCCACCACCACAGGCTTAGCATGCTACAGGTAAGTCTTTTTACACTTAAATGCAAAATTTTCACAATGAGGACCTTGTGTATGTTAAGTTTGGGGGAGTTTTAGTTACTTTTTTAGTGTTTTTAGTTTTAGTTCTGTAAATATGTCATATGTTGCATATGTTAGTTTGCATTTAGTTTTCACGCCAGTTCATGTATACATTCATTTAGTTGCATCTTTAGTTAAGTTAGTAGTTTAATTTTGTAGTTTATGTTTTTGTTTCTTGTTGAGTCATCTATATATATAAAAAAAATGGAAAAATTGAAATATCTCAAAAATATTAGTTAGTTTACTATTTTTTGTATTGCATTTAGTTCATATCTGTATGATTCAACCTGTTAGATAGTTAAAGTTTATTTGGGCCAATGATGAGATTGGAATTGCATAGACAAGTATAGTATTGACTGTTATGGCTTTGATATGATTTCTTATTATGAATTAGATCTTTGTCTGTTTGAAACTGGTATAATCAGGGTAGCACATTAAGAAATAACTATGTTAACTGATTGAGTCTAAATTGATACTTAATGGAACTCTTAAGGATAATGTTAGTCTGAATGAAAGGAAGTCCTGAATAGGTAGTGATGGCTAAAATTAGACAGGAACCTAAGTTTGGAGGAAAATTTGGGATATAAGCTATAAAGAAAGAAAAAAAAGGTATATGAAAAAAAAGAGAAAAAGAAAAGAAGAAAAGTATGAATAAACACTGTAGCTAGTTTAGTTTTGCGGTCTTTGTTACTTGAGTAAGTACGCCTGAGGGGATGTCTCTACACCTAGCGCCCTAAAGCCTGACGGTTTGGGAGTCGTTGGTTGAAAGCTCGCAAAGGGGTAGCACTGAAAAGCCTAAGAGGACTAGACATTGCACATTCATGAGAAAAATAAAAAGTAAAAAAAACATATAAAATAGTGAAAAGCCCCTGTTTGTGAATAAATAAAGCATAAGTATCCCATTTTGACCTTTAAATTTGGTAACTGTTTGGTTTTATCCGGATCTTGCTTATTTTTGGATTTCTTGACTTTACGTTGTATGATTCCTTTAAAGAGGTTTATTATTTGTTTTATTTAACTTTAGGTCAGTTAACATGGTTGTTGAGCACACACGCACTATATCAGTTATAACATGTTAAGATTTGGTGATTAATTGAGAAGTTATTGATTTATCTTGATATGATATATTGTCATGTCTATTTGATTTCTTTGAGGCCATGTGAATGGACTTTGTTCTATCTATAGCTGGATTCGTAGCCATATAGTTAGTTGTATTGCATTGCATTGTATATTGTTGTGCTCGAGAACTAGCACGATTTAAGTTTGTGGGAGTTTGATGAGTGGGTTTCATACCTACAAATCGAGTTCCTATTTGGACTTAAACAGTGTTTAATCTGTCTATTTTAGTATAGTTTTATATCTTTTGTGTTTGTTTTGTTTGCAGGTTTTATTACGTGTTAGCTTTGGTACAATGGTGGCACTATGGCAGGAATCAGCATGGAAGAGCAAAGCAAGCATAAACTGCAGTTTGGTACCCCGCCGGAGCGGGGGTACACGTAGCAAAAGAGTTTAGCACCCGCACCCACCGGGGTGCGCATTCTCAAGGCATATTACCCTCACCGGGGTGGGGGTGAACGGATAGAAGAAGAGTTTCGATGCAATTTGAATACTGCAGTGGCGTGGACTGAACGAGTTTGGCTTTAATTAGGACTGGATTTGGGACTTTTTATGAGCTATTACAGAGACTAGGGCCAGGAAATTCATTATTCAATCAGACATTAATCAATTACAACTTTGAAACCCTCATTCCTGAAGATTCTTGGAGGAGTGGAGCAGAAGGAGCAAGATCACGAAGATTTCAGAACTGAGTGCAGAGAAGGGTGGTTCTATACTATTCTTTGTCTTTATTTTAGTTTCTGTAATTTGGATGATGTATTCTTTAATCTACTTTGTTTTTAATTCATTCGTTATGAACTAAATTTCTTATTAAGCTTGCAATGGATCTTTGAGTTGAACGATGATTGTCATACTTTGATTTCAGTTTAATAAAACTATCTTTTCAGTTCATCTATTGTGATTTGTGCATAATTTATAAATTGCTTGACCACCAATTCTTTGTGAATTTGTATGGACTCGAGATATGAGATATGAATCTAGACTTAGTAATAATAGCATGTGTTCATGATTTCTGTGTTTTGGTAGAATTCTTGATGTATGTTTAGGATAGACATATACCTAACATCGCATGTAATCGTGTAAGAACTTGGAATTTAAACCTTCTTTAATTGTAATTCACATAGAGATATAGTGAATTAGTTAATTAGGGTGTTTGGCTTAATTCTATCAATTGTAGATTTAAGTTAATATGGTTTTAGTGCATTGAGAGATGGCTAATACTACTTTTGTGTTCTTGATTAATGAACTGAGATAGTTAATTGAATTGAAAAGAAGTGTGATAATCTGAGTGAAGCTTAAAGTGAAGTTGTAGGCTTAATTCTCCATTATCTGATTAGAATTTACGGTAGCGAGTTAAATTGATTTGTTTTGATGTTTAGTTTATTAATTTTTATTATTTTAAATTATTAATTTGAATAGTTTAATAAAATTGAAATAATATAAAGCTGGTAATTGTTTGATTAAAATTAATATTTGTCTCTGTGGGAACGATACTTGGCTTATCATTATATTACTTGTTGATCACGTATACTTACGTGCAGTGCATAATTAGATTACACCCAACAAGCTGCTGCTCATCCAGAAATCTGGAACTGGGTAATGGCGCAGCTGCGCTCTAGAATGAACTGAAGATGGAACAGTTGTGCCATATCGCAGAAATAGAAAACTTTTTTTGTTGCTTAGAAATTAGATCCAATCGTATATTACACATATATGGAATCAAAAAGACTGATAATTAGCACAAAATTGGCTCTGATACCACTGTTAGGTTTGCTAGAAACAAGTATATGCAATCAAATCACATAAATGAAGCGAAAGTGATGTAAAAACGAATTTTAAAATTTTCTTACAAACCATAAACCAAGATCATTCTTGTGCTTAGATTATCAGTTTATAAAAGAGTAGGAGAATCAGAATCATACCTTTGAAGATCCGAGCTTCCTCAGGTACAAGTTTAACTCATATTCCTTTGTGCTCTCCTTGAATACGCGGGTTTGGTTCCTTCCTTTGATCAACGTTAGCCACCCAAGCGTTTGGTCTCTAGAGGCGATCCATCAAGGAAGAACAAGAATCAAGAAGAAGGGTGTTTTTGACTCAAACCCTAGTTTTCTATCTGTATAGAAAAAGGCGTACTCTCCAACTATTGGAATCACGTATCTCACACACTGATATCTATTATAAGACTCCTCTTATAAAGATATCAGTTAAACTATTTTAATATAATTAAAATAGAGTATTATTTAATTAATTAAACTCCTTTAATTAATTAGGCTCCCTAATCTTATTAGGGATAATTAATTAAACTCTTTTAATTAATTTGCCTCCTAATCTTATTAGGAATAAATGAGAGTACTAATATTAAATTAATTCCCAAACTCTTTTAGAAATTAAAATAATAATAATTATAATAATATTAATAAGACTCCTCTTATTAATTTATATTTAATATTTTTAAAATATTAAATAATAAATATTAAGCTATTTAATTTATTCTATCACCATAGATTAAATTAAATATACTTAACATATTATTACGATTATGTCATTAACTTTTTAAATAATTATTCTTCTTATTATGGTGTGACCCTTTAGGTTCTCCATATTAAACTGATTGTAAATAAATCAATTAGAACAATTCTAATCTTATTTAAATAAATAAATTAAACAATTAATTTATTTAAATAATATTTATTCTACAATAGGGATAAGTGTCCCTCGCGATCAACGACTTTCTAGATAATATAGAGTTCAACATTAATCATAAAAGAACTTTTGAGTAAATAGTTACCGTACAATTCAATCCTTCCACCATACAATGTCCCAATTAAATATAAGACATGGAATTACTGTCAAGTTTTATTTTATTTAATTATATGTATTTCGATTCTCAAATGCACAACTCTGAACAAATGTAAATTAGAAACTACTTTCTAATTTTATTCCACCTTGGCAAAAGATTATTGGGTTGTCATTTATCGAGTTACATAGGATATATCTCTTCTTTTACTAGAAGCGGTATATTCTTTATTGATCATTTATTATCTCCATATATAACTCATTATACCCAATCATACCCTTTGACATACCCTGAGGATCTTAAGGAATAAGTCAAAGTATAAATCATTATATACAAGATATTATGATGATCTCATATGATGATCTCAAGTCTAAGGAACACTTGTACTACTATCACTTTAGGAATTCCTATTGACAAACAATTAAAACTCCATTAGGTATTCCTTAGCGAGTCACATTCAGTGGACTTATTCTCTAATAAGCACTTACATACTTGCTTTAGTGTCTCCACACAAATGATTATGAGATCAATCATCCTCATCCAATGAGCAAGCAACATATGTACCAATCTATTCAGATTCACTAATCCCCTTTTTAGTAATCCATTGATTAGAAACATTTTAGTTTTAAGGTATCTAAGAATTTAAATCTCATTAGCATGATCTCATCATGATTCTAAAAGCATTGCTTAAAACTATGGGTTTATCACATATTATTAAAATAACACCATGTTAATAATTAAATGCCTTTAATAAATAATTATTTTATTAATAGATAAATAAGATTGATTACAAAGTATATGCTTTATCATCATACATGATTGGCTTGTGTGCATACTACTTTCAATCTCCCACTTGCATTAAAGTCAATCACCATGGTATCTCATACCCTTCTCTAAGTGAATATCGAACTGATGTTATGTTAACGCTTTAGTAAATGGATCTGTAATATTGTCTTGAGAGTCCACACGCTCCAGGGTGACATCTCCTTTTTCAATGATCTCTCTAATCAAATGAAACCGTCGCAACATGTTTAGATTTCTGATGAGACCTAGGTTCCTTAGCATGCGCAACATCTCCGGTGTTGTTACAGAATAAAGGTATTGGTCCTCTAATGCTAGGAACCACAACAAGTTTGGTTATGAACGTCTTCATCCAAACAGCCTCCTTTTCAGCTTCACTTATAATTATGTACTCTGCCTCTGTCACTGAATCATCAACTGTTTACTATTTGAAACTTTTCCATCTCATTGCGCCACCGTTTAAGGTAAACACATACCCCGAAACGAATTTATTGTCATCTTGGTATGTTTAAAAACATGAGCCTATAAAGTCCTCTAGTTTCAATTCAGGCCCACCGTAGACAAGAAATATATCCTTAGTTCTTCTTAAGTACTTTAAGATATTTTTCACTACCTTCCAGTGCTCTTCTCCTGGATTCGACTGATATTTGCTTGTTACACTAAGTGCATGAGTGACATCCAGTCTAGTACATATCATATCGTACATGATAGATCCTATTGCTGAAGCATAAGGAATCTTACTCATACGGTCTCTCTCCTCACGTGTCTTTGGAGCCTGTTTCTTTTTAATTCATTAGTTATGAACTAAATTTTCTTATTAAGCCTATGATGGATCGTTTTTCCTAATGAGGGTTGTTATGCTTCTATTTTAATTTAATGATGCTATTTTTAGTTTCATCTATTATGGTTTATGCTTATTTTATGAGTTGCTTGATCACCAATTCTTTGTGAACCTATATGAACTCGAGAGATGAAGTATGGGTTTAAACTTAATCATAATAGCGTGTGATTGTGATTTCTGCGCTTTGTTGGGATTCATAATTTATATCTAGGATAGAGATATACATATACATCACATGTAATCTTATGAGAACTTGGGATTAAACCTTCTTTAATTATAATTCATATAGAGATATAATGAATTAGTTAATTAGGGTGTTCTGCTTAATTCTATCATCTGTGGATTTAAGTTGATATGGGTATAGTGCATCGAGAGATGGTTATATATACTTTCATGTTCTTGATTAATAATCTGGAATAGTTAATTTGAATTAAAAAGAAGTATGATAATCTAAGTGAAACATAAAGTGAAATTGTAAGCTTAATTCTCCAATATCTGATTAAAATTTGTGGTAGTTAATTGATTTTTCTTTATTTAGTAATTTTTCATTAATTTCATTATTAAATCATTAGTTTAATAAAATTGAGATAATACAAGATTGGTAATTGTTAGAATAAAATTTAGTATTTATCTCTGTGGGAACGATACTCTATTTATCATTTTATTACTTATTGATAACGTATACTTGCGTGTCGTGCGTAATTAGATTTTACACCCAACATTATTCTTCGCAGAATTAACGTCATAAGACATGTGCACTATGAGTGACGCAACTCTTCGTAGGGGTTTCATTTCCATGACCTTGCAAGTATTTATTAATTCAATTTTTTTTTCTTTTTCTCTCGCCTAACTTGTCTCGTTCTCTTATGCTATTCAAAGTTACCCATTTAACGATTTTTGGACCAATGACTCCTAAACCAGACGACTTTAGGGCACTATGTGTTAAGACACCCCTTCGGGTTTACTTGCTCGAGTAATAGGTGCCACAGTTCGATGCAAGTCAAGCAGTCTACTCTATTTATTCCTCGTTTGAGCTTGTGCAAGGTCTGTTTTCTTAGGCTTAAATTACCCATTTAGCGAGCATTAGGCCGGTGACTCCCAAACCAGATGGCTTTAGGGCACCAGGTGTGAAGACACCCCACAGGCTTAATTGCCAGAGTAACCTAGACCACGATTCATATCTACTCAGGTCTCGCCTTCTCTTCCTCGTAATGCTCATTTTCTTAGGCATTAAGTTACCCATGTAACGAGTGTTAGGCCGGTGACTCCCAAACCAGATGGCTTTAGGAAACTAGGTGTAAATACACCCCTCATGCTTAATAACTCGAGTAACCCAAGCCATGATTCGAGACATTAGGTCGGCTACCTATCTTTTATCTTCTCATTAATTGTCATTGTTGTCGCCACAGTTTCATACCCCACAACTAAGAGTTAGGTCAATTGCAAAGTGCAGACATGCATATGAGGTCAAGTCTATTTCAAAAAAGGCTTTGAACTAAGATGTCATGCTTAATCAAAAAGGTTGAATAGTCTTATTTCTCTAATCGTTCCCGTGATTCTTGCTCCACATGCGCTTATCAGAATTAATCCAATTCATAATAAGTTAAGAAAAAGTCTTCTCTTTTAAAACCTTGTTCTAAAAATATTTAACATGTATATTATCGTTAATGCATGTAAATGGAACCTAAAAACACATAAAGAGATGAAAGATTCATACCTCACATGTGGATTATTTATGCTGAGAAAAGTATGATTGGAAAAGACCAAATGATCATACCGGATCGCCAGTGAAATGATATGAAGGCCCCTCTGATGATGATGGACCATGCTGATGGTACTGACTTATGCATTTACCTTTTTAGGATGGTTGATGAATGCCCAGTGTTGAGTTGTCGCTATTTCCAAAATTTCCCTAGTCTTATTTTTTGTGGGGATCCTAATACCTGGTTATCACCGATTTTGAAATTGCCCCAGTCTTGAATGTCATATGGGGTAATTGCTTTGTTGTATGTTTGACAGATGGGCTGATAGGATGCCGAGATCGTAAGAGTCTTTTACCTCATGACCCACATAGTGAACATATAGTAGATATGGGCTTGGATGTTTGGGTGCCCCAATTCAACATTTCTGACTTGATGGCGCACTTGGCTTTGATTATTTTCTTCTGATTTGACGAAGGTTTGATATTGAGGGTATTAGCTCTTTGAAGGTCCTTGCTGATGATCATTCTTGATATATTATTGTGTTATAATTTTAACTTTGATGATTGATGTCGAGAGGCCTTTGGACTCCACTAAATTGGATCTAAGAGCTCAACTAGGTTGGTGATGTGATGGCTTTAACTGGGTTTGATCTGTGAGGTTTAATCTGTGGCCTTTTCCTTAGGGAACAGGTCGTCGGGTATAAGATAGACTTTGCCATGACGGTATCCCATGTGCTTCTATTGGTTAAGGTAGATCAAGTCTTCTCAAACTTCAGAAGTGATGAGTTACTGACGAGTTGCATCTTATGATGATTGCCAATTCATCCCTGTTATTAGTTGTCTTGATGTATCGATGTCTCTTCCTTTTCGGGACTTATGCCATATTTGATGGAATGACATTGAGGTGTCGTTGGGTCTTCTCAACATGGGTCGTTGACCTTGAGGGTTTCTTTGGGTGTAGGCTTTTCAGGTTTAATTTTGGTGTCTTATGACTGGTCTTTGGATTTTGGGTATAGATGTTTCTTTTGAGGGTTAAACCGTACCAGTGATGGCTACCTACGTACTCCCATTGATGGGGGGAGATCAGGTCTGTCGTAGTTCAGGCTTGGCCTGAATGGCTGGAAACTGGTATTCTGTAGTGGAGTATTCTAAGGATTTGAAAGGTGTTTGTTTTAATTGGTTTGAGTGGGTTTTAGGGTTTTTTGTTTGGTTTGACCGCACCATAGATGGATGCCTACGTACTCCCATTGATGAAGGGAGATCAGGTCTTTTGTAGTTCAGGCTTGGATAAGACCTGATTGGCTTAATTTTTTTGATTTTTTAATTTTTTTGATTTTTTGATTTTTTTTCAATATTGACATGCATGGAAAATAAAAGTTATAATGCTAAGAAAGTGATATTGTCCCAACATCTCTTAGAACTAACATCTTTATTCTCTAGATCTACGTCTTTTTGGCTAGCTGCGGTCTGATAGTCCAGTGGTCAGGGGTTATATTTCCTTCGAAATCCTCACGATAAAGGTTACCTCGTGGTCATGAATATCTTCAATCAATGCCATAACTTGGTCGCCTCCTGATTCAACACATCTTTCAAGGATGCTTAAATTGGACCCATCGCAAAAAGGGATGAACTCTTGATTCCTTGATGGGTTGGCTTCCCCGACAACTTCACCACCTTTTTCTTCATTTATTCCTTCATCTTTTCATGAGTTTAAGAGGATTTGACTATGAAATCTCTCCCGAACTGTTATTGTATTTCTCGCAAGGAACTTTTCTTTTTGGCTTTTTCTACACTAGGAAGGATCAGTATTTCCTCCTCATCATCCAGGAGGGTAAATCCAGGAATGTGGTTGCTGACTTTGGGCAACAAGATGCTTGATGGTGGCAGATGAATTTCCTTAGGGGACTGTCTTGTTTCCTCTACCATTCCCCTCATTATGATGGGTTCACCTTGTGTTTTGCCAAAATTGATGTTCATAGCCATCACTTCCTTTGAACTATATGTCTTTAGTGGAAATCTTAAGTTCTTTTTCACTTTTATGCCTTCCTTGATCGTGGGGATTTCTATCTTCAACTTTCCACTTTCAATGAGATTCTGGATTTTGTGTCACTATGACCAACATTCCTCAGTCGCATGTCCAGGTGAGTTAGAATGGTAGAGACACATCTTGGTGGGATCATAACTCTTTACCCCTAGATCTATGGGAGGTAGCAACTCGGTAATCTTTCCTTTGCTTATCAGAAAGTGCAGCATTTCTTCTTTTGATTTGTTTAGAGGAGTGAATTTTTGGTCTCTGGTGGATATGGTTTGATCTTTCTTCTTTGAGATTTCGCATTCCTTCGAGCAATTTTTTCGCGGGCGAGATCTTCTAGGAATTTAACTTTAAACTTTTCTTGTCCTTTAGCCTACTTTGATCTTCTTCAATTATTTGGCTCATCATGGAGGGATATAGGCTTGAATTCTGGTTAACCTCTTTTTTCTCTTGGCTTTCTGATAGTTGATTGAAAAGCTGCTGTAAGACCCCAACTTATTAATGAATAAGAATCAAATTTTCTCTAAATATTATTGTGAATAATAAGGGTTTAATTTGATATAATACTTTGGTTATGGGTGAAATGTGCAAATTTTGCAAAATAAGCAAGTGGTTATAAAATATTTATTTTGTCGGGGAATATTCGTTTGGTCGTGGAATATTCTTGCTGTCGGGGAATATTCCTACGACGGCGCAACCTTGTGTGGGCCCCATAACGAAAAGCGATTGGATGAAGAAAACGACAAGTATAAGTTGTTTATAAATAACGGAGTAGTTGTTACCGTTAATACTGTTGGAATACCCGGTGGTTAAAATACAGTAGCACACGGTATTGCACCAATTATTAATTCTTACGTAAGAAGGCACTACTCAATAATTGTTACAGTAGTTACTGTTCAATATTTTATTTTATTGATTCAATAATTGTTGCGTTGATATTTTATATTATTGTTGTTTCAATAATTGTTGCTGCACAGCCATTATCAGATCAATAATTCATATTATTTGAATAATATTATTAGATAACATTATTGGCAATGTCTAGAAAGTTCTGTCTAAGGAGAGGTTTGGTCATCTAATTGCGCGCCAGTAAGGAGAAATCCTTATTGGAAAGCCCCCTCTTTCCTAGGAACGGCCTGGTTGTCATAAATGTGATTCTATAATATTATTTGTGAATAATTAATTATTGATTCATATGATAAGGAAATATTTATTTTATGTAGATATAAATGAGGGATATATTTTTGTGGTTAAAAATGAAGGAGTTAATGTTGAGGTTTTTATTAGTATTTTTGTCGGAATGGAGGTATTAAAAAATTAGGGTTTTTGAGATATTTTGCGGGGGTTATAATTTTTAATCCGACCGTTGGATCGTGGTAATTTTTGGATATGTTATACATATATAAGTTGAGTATATGTCCACAAATTTTGAACCGTTAAAAATGAACGTATGATTTATTATGAATTTTACGAGATGACTGGTTCAGAAATTGTTGAATTTTCAGAGTTTATCATTTTGATGGAAAATTCTAGAATTGGTGGGCCCCACTCTTGGTTGGTGAAGAAATGTGCTGAGATTTTTATTCAAATGTGGTGGGTGGGAATAGTAGCAGGTAAAGCCATCAGGTTGCAGGTTATGTCTGCTTCGGCGTGCTAACATTTTCCTATAAATAGAGGGCTAAGTAAGAATTGAAAATCGCACCAGAAACAAGTTTTCTCTCTTTCTCTCTCTAGATTATTGAGTGTATTTTGTGAGTATTTAGATACTTTGAGAGTTTCTATTCATCAGAGCAAGTTTCTTTCAGTCTTATACCGGTATTCCGACCAGAAGTACTGATATCTTGAGGTAAGGGATATTATTTTCTTCTTAATGATATTATTTTCTTCAATATCATTATGCTGAAATATTGATATGAGTTTTTATCAAATTTGGAACTTTTTGTGTCGGGGTTACTATTCACGTATACGGCACTATTCACGTATACGGTACTATTCACGAATACGGCACTATTTACCGAAAAATAAAATTTTCCCTTTTTGTCCAAGATGTCTATTATGGTTACTATCTTTGATTGTATCCATGTTTTGATCTTTATTTTTGAATTCTGCTTCACAATTGATTATTATGAAGTATTATTGATCTTGGATAAACTGTTATACGAATCCCTAATATTTGTCCTTCTATCTCACTAGATTCGTTTCCTTTAAAATATTTTTCATCATCCTCAGTCCTAAATGATGATACTACTGAATATCTTTGGCCTGTAGTGCAAAGATGAATGATTAACTGATAAATATCTTTGGCCCGTAGTGCAAAGATGAACAGGTGTTGAGATGAACATGACCGACTGGTGATACAAATGAATATATTTGGCCTGTAGTGCAAAGATGAATATTTGGTTAAAGATGATTATTAATCGATGTTACAGGGATAAAATATTGATGATGGACTTTTAAATCTTAGAAGATAGTAGAATTCTTTCTCTACTTGACTCTTTTAATGGTTTGCTGTTTCCGCTGCAGTTGTTGATCTAAAACTTGTTGTCGATTATAATCTATCAGATTTTTCCCTGTTGAAGACTAACGATAATTTGTTGTATATTATCTTAGTCATAACATTCTTTACTGGGCTAGTTGAGCTCACCCTTTTCCTTTTTGTTCCATTTTTCTTCTCAGGAGGTGAGAACATAGCAGGATCTAGTCGGGGTATGGAGTGATGGTTCTAGAAAGATGTTTTAGCAGTCCTCACTATTTATGTAAAATAGTGTTTGAATAATTGTAATGAGGATTTATTTGAGTGTGGATATTGTCCAGAAGACAATATTTGTATTTAAACTCACAGTATGTGTTGTCGTATTTTGCACGACAATTATATTACTGAAGTTGTAGTTTGCTTTATGTACCATGTATTTGGCGACTCAGAATGGGTGTTGTATACCTATTTTGGGGGCGTCACAGTTGGTATCAGAGCTTAGGGATATGATCCCTGGCTAAGATGTGAGACAAGAACTAGGAGGGGAAAGACGGGGAATTCCTTCGCTAGTATGACCTGACTAAGTTTATTTGGTATTTATTTGGTCGGTCAGAGTATAGGGATAATATATGACATGACTATTAACCCTTGTTTTATGGCAGTATTTAAGAATGGCAGCTGAGAACGTTAATAATGGAGTAAATCAGACCGTGGAGACACCTTTGATCACCACCCAGGGGAACATGCAACAGGAAGGCAATATTCCTCTTGTAAACAACGTTACCGAGCAAACGATGAATGATCGAATGTTTAGGAGCTTTTTGTAGTTCATGCAAAATCAGACGAGGGAGACTCGTGTGCAGAATACGGGTGGAAATGATAACAATGCGCGGTTTGTCACAGCTAAGCAGTTCAAAGAATTGGGACCACCAGAATTTAAGGGAAAGCCGGATCCGATCATGGCGGAAACGTGGGTCAAGCAAATTACCAAGATATTCGATGTCTTGGGATGCACGGAGGAACAGAAGGTTCCATTCGCCACTTTTATGTTCCGCGGTGAGGCAGACTACTGGTGGGAGTCTGTGAAGTGTACCCAGCCTGACGCACTCAACATGTCCTGGGGAACATTTCAAAAACTGTTCAATGACAAGTACTTTCCTGAAAGTATTCATCATATGAAGGAGGTGGAGTTTATCAGACTGGAACAAAACAACATGACGGTGTCCCAGTACGAGGCGAAGTTTGCAGAGTTATCCAGGTTTGCACCTCATTTGGTCGAAAATGAGGAACGAATGACAAGGATGTTTCTGAGAGGTCTAAAACCCGAGATTCGGCAATATCTTATCTCTCATAAATTTTCTTTATATTCAGATATTGTAAACAGGGCTCAATTATTAGAGCGAGATAATGAGTATGTGCAACCGAGGGACTACAACCAGGGTCATACCGGTGGCGGCAGTCATCGAAGCAATGAAAACCAGCAGGGAGGAAAACATTCGGACAAAAGCGGTAACCACTCTGGTGGTAATCGTGGTCATGATAATAGAAAGAGCGAGTCGGGAGGAGATTTCAAGAAGAGAAGGTACAACAATGATAACGTGAAGACGTCAACACAAACATCAATTGTTTCTAGGGGAGGAGAACGACCACCGGTCGTATGTTACAAATGTGGGAAAGAGGGACATATCAGCCCAAACTGCCCACAACAATCCAAGGTATGTTATAACTGTGGAAAGGAGGGTCATATGGCTCGAGAGTGTTCTGTAACAAAACCAAGTTCAGCGTGGATGGTGACTCCAAAAGTTGTCCCGGATAAGTCGAAATCAGCGGTTCCTGGAAGGGCGTTTGTCGTGACTGGCCAAAACACGAGAAACCCGAACGAGGTGATCACGGGTAAGCTAATCTTGAATTCTTGCGAAGTTTATACTTTACTAGATATCGGTTCTACCCATTCTTTTATCTCTCCTGCTTGTGCTCAACGTTTAAACTTGACTCCGGAGAAATTGGACTTTAACTTATCTGTTGAAACTCCATTGGGTGAAACCTTCGTTACATCTACAGTTTATAAATCTTGCATGATCCAAGTTGGCACTATCACATTACCTGTTGATCTTATCTCTTTAAAGATACTTGCTTTTGATGTGATTTTAGGAATTGATTGGTTAACCACTCATCATGCTAAAATTAATTATTTTCGTAAGGTTGTAAGTTTTCATATTCCTAACCAACCTGTCATACGAATTCAAACTACTAAACCACTAAAATCAGTCAGTGTCATATCAAGCCACAAAGCTATTCGTTTATTGAAAAACGGATGTCAAGCTTTTTTAGCCCATGTTATGGATTTGAACAAAGACAAGTCAGATTTGAATAATATTTCTATTGTTAGAGAATTTCCCGATGTATTTCCTGAAGAACTTCCTGGTCTACCCCCAGAACGTGAAGTTAAATTCTTTATTGACCTTGAACCCGGTACAAAGCCCATTTCTAAAACTTCATATCGAATGGCTCCTATTGAACTTCAGGAGTTAAAAGTCCAACTACAGGAGTTGTTGGATATCGATTTTATTCGTCCTAGTACGTCTCCTTGGGGTGCTCCTATTTTATTCGTAAAGAAGAAAGACGGGAGTATGCAACTTTGTATCGACTATCGAGAATTGAATCATGTCACTATCAAGAATAGGTACCTCGCATTGATGACATTTTTGACCAGTTGTAAGGAGCACAATTCTTTTCAAAGATCGATCTTCGTTCTGGATATCATCAACTGAAGATTAAAACTGAGGATATTCCAAAGACTGCCTTCAGAACTCGGTACGGGCATTATGAATTCTTAGTCATGTCTTTTGGATTGACTAATGCTCCTGCTGCCTTCATGGATATGATGAACCGTGTATTCAAAGAATATTTAGATCAGTTCGTTGTTGTCTTTATTGATGACATCCTCATCTATTCTAAAAGCCGTGAAGATCATGAGCGCCATTTGAAGCTAATACTACAAAGGCTTCGTGAAAATAAGCTATATGCCAAATTGAAAAAATGTGAGTTCTGGCTTGAGGAAGTAGCATTCCTTGGGCACGTGTGTCAAAACATGGAGTATCTGTCGACCCGGCGAAGATTGAAGCCATACAAAGTTGGGAGCAACCGAAGTCGGTAACCGAAGTACGTAGCTTTTTGGGCTTAGCTGGTTATTATCGGAGATTTGTGGAAGGATTTTCTTGAATCGCTACTCCGTTAACTCAGCTGACTCGAAAAGATACAAAATTCGTATGGAGTGAGGAATGTGAGAAAAGTTTTCAAGAACTCAAGAGGAGACTCATTTCGGCACCTGTTCTGACAATACCATCTGGTTCGGATGGATTTGTTATCTACAACGATGCTTCAGGCAAAGGGTTAGGATGTGTTCTCATGCAACATGGGAAAGTCATAGCCTATGCCTCGCGACAACTCAAAGAATATGAAAGGAATTATCATACTCATGATTTGGAGTTGGCAGCAATCGTTTTTGAGTTGAAGATTTGGAGACACTACCTATATGGAGAGAAAGTGGAGATCTATACGGATCATAAAAGCCTCAAATATTTCTTCACCCAAAAGGAATTCAACATGCGACAACGACGTTGGCTTGAGCTGTTGAAAGATTACGATCATACCATCCAATATCATCCTGGAAAAGCGAACGTAGTAGCTTACGCATTGAGTAGAAGATCATACGCGGGTACGAGTGCAAAGTTGTTAACACAAAGGCCCATTTTGTATGACTTGCAAAGGATGGAGATAGAGATGAAGGCTCCAAGTACCCACATGATAATATCAAATATATGAGTAGAACCGACTTTAATCGATAAAGTTAAAGCTGCTCAAGCTACGGACATAGAGCTGATGCGTATGAAGAAGAAAGTGCAAGAATGTGCTATTCCAGAAGCAAGAATCGATGAAGAAGGAATACTTCGAGTCAACTCCAGACTTTGTGTTCCTAACAATTTTGACTTGAAGTATAGAATAATGATGGAGGCACACAACACACCGTTTGCAATCCATCCTGGGAGTACCAAAATGTATCACGATCTTCGACATATATTTTGGTGGAGCAATATGAAAAGAAAGATCGCGGAGTTTATCTCGAGATGTTTAACTTGTCAACGTGTAAAAGCGGAGCATCAAGTACCAAAGGGTCCATTGCAACCACTTGAGATTCTGAAATGGAAGTGGGAACACATTACTATGGATTTTGTTACAGGTCTTCCCAAGGTTTCTCAAGGCATAGATGCAATTTGGGTTATTGTTGATAGATTAACCAAGTCCGCTCATTTCTTGCCGATACGTGAGACTTATTCCCTTGAACGTCTTGCTAGTATGTACGTGAACGAGATTGTGAGATTGTATGGCATGCCAGTATCCATAGTTTTGGATCGTGACCCAAGATTCACTTCACGATTTTGGGTTAGCTTGCAGAAAGCTATGGGCACAGATTTACGATTTAGTTTGGCATACCATCCTCAAACGGACGGACAATCAGAGAGGACTATTCAAACTCTTGAAGATCTATTAAGACTTTGTGTCCTAGATCTCAAAGGGAATTGGGATAAGTACCTACAATTGGTGGAATTCTCCTACAACAACAGTTATCAGGCGAGCATAGGTGTGGCTCCATTCGAGGCGTTGTATGGAAGAAAATGTCGTTCTCCAGTATACTGGGACGAGGTGGGTGAAGCAACATTGTTGGGACCAGAGTTGGTACGCATTACTACAGAGAAGATCCAAACGATTAGACAACGTATACAAATGGCACAGGATCGACAAAAGAGTTATACGGATCTTCATCGGAAGGACGTGGAATTTAATATTGGGAATCATGTATTGTTACGTGTTGCACCATGGAAGGGAGTTACAAGATTTGGGAAGAGAGGAAAGCTCAATCCAAGATTTGTTGGTCCATTTGAGATTCTTGAGCGAATAGAAAATGTGGCATATAGACTCGAATTACCTCCAAGCATGTCTCGTGTTCATAATATTTTTCACATATCTATGCTTCGTAAATATGTTAAAAACCCGAACCACATTATTGAGTTAGAACTAGACGAGATAGCTGAAGATTTAACGTACGAGGAGGTACCTGTTTAGATCTTGGATAGGAAAGAGCATGTCCTACGCACGAAGGTTATACCACAAGTTAAGGTTTTGTGGAGAAACCATGCTATTGAAGAAATGACCTGGGAGTTGGAATCAGAAATGAAAGCGAGGTATCCTCACCTTTTTGAAACATCAGGTACGTACGTCAATTTTGAGGACGAAATTTTATAAGGAGGGGAGGTTGTAAGACCCCAACTTATTAATCAGTAAAAATCAAATTTTCTCTAAATATTATTGTGAATAATAAGGGGTTAATTTGATATAATACTTTGGTTATGTGTGAAATGTGCAAATTTTGCAAAATAAGCAAGTGGTTATAAAATATTCATTTTGTCGGGGAATATTCGTTTGGTCGTGGAATATTCTTACTGTCAGGGAATATTCGTACGACGGCGCAGCCTTGTGTGGGCCCCATAACATAAAGCGATTGGATGAAAAAAACGACAAGTATAAGTTGTTTATAAATAACGGCGTAGTTGTTACCGTTAATACTGTTGGAATACCCGGTGGTTAAAATACAGTAGCACACAGTATTGCACCAATTATTGATTCTTACGTAAGAAGGCACTACTCAATAATTGTTACAGTAGTTACTGTTCAATATTTTATTTTATTGATTCAATAATTGTTGCGTTGATATTTTATATTATTGTTGTTTCAATAATTGTTGCTGCACAATATTTTCCATTATCAGATCAATAATTCATATTATTTGAATAATATTATTAGATAACATTATTGGCAATGTCTAGAAAGTTCTGTCTAAGGAGAGGTTTGGTCATCTAATTGCGCGCCAGTAAGGAGAAATCCTTATTGGAAAGCCCTCTCTTTCCTGGGAACGGCCTTGTTGTCATAAATGTGATTCTGTAATATTATTTGTGAATAATTAATTATTGATTCATATGATAAGGAAATATTTATTTTATGTGGATATAAATGAGGGATATATTTTTGTGGTTAAAAATGAAGGAGTTAATGTTGAGGTTTTTATCAGTATTTTTGTAGGAATGGAGGTATTAAAAAATTAGTGTTTTTGAGATATTTTGCGGGGGTTATAATTTTTAATCCGACCGTTGGATCGTGGTAATTTTTCGATATGTTATACATATATAAGTTGAGTATATGTCCACAAATTTTGAACCGTTAAAAATGAACGTATGATTTATTATGAATTTTACGAGATGACTGGTTCAGAAATTGTTGAATTTTCGGAGTTTATCATTTTGATGGAAAATTCTAGAATTGGTGGGCCCCACTCTTGGTTGGTGAATAAATGTGCTGAGATTTTTATTCAAATGTGGTGGGTGGGAATAGTAGCAGGTAAAGCCATCAGGTTGCAGGTTAAGTCTGCTTCGGCGTGCTAATATTTTCCTATAAATAGAGGGCTAAGTTAGAATTGAAAATCACACCAGAAACAAGTTTTCTCTCTTTCTCTCTCTAGATTGTTGAGTGTATTTTGTGAGTATTTAGATACTTTGAGAGTTTCTATTCATCAGAGCAAGTTTCTTTCAGCCTTATACCGGTATTCCGACCAGAAGTACTGATATCTTGAGGTAAGGGATATTATTTTCTTCTTAATGATATTATTTTCTTCAATATCATTATGCTGAAATATTGATATGAGTTTTTATCAAATTTGGAATATTTTGTGTCGGGGTTACTATTCACGTATACGGTACTATTCACGTATACGGTACTATTCACGAATACGGCACTATTCACCGAAAAATAATTTTTTTTCTTTTTGTCCAAGATATCTATTATGGTTACTATCTTTGATTGTATCCATGTTTTGATCTTTATTTTTGAATTATGCTTCACAATTGATTATTATGAAGTATTATTGATCTTAGATAAACTGATATACGAATCCCTAATATTTGTCCTTCTATCTCACTGGATTCGTTTCCTTTAAAATATTTTTCATCATCCTCAGTCCTAAATGATGATACTACTGAATATCTTTGGCCTGTAGTACAAAGATGAATGATTAACTGATAAATATATTTAGCCCGTAGTGCAAAGATGAACAGGTGTTGAGATGAACATGACCGACTGGTGATACAAATGAATATCTTTGGCATGTAGTTCAAAGATGAATATTTGGTTAAAGATGATTATTAATTGATGTTACAGGGATAAAATATTGATGATGGACTTTTAAATCTTAGAAGATAGTAGAATTCTTTCTCTACTTGACTCTTCTAATGGTTTTCTGTTTCCGCTGCAGTTGTTGATCTAAAACTTGTTGTCGATTATAATCTATCAGATTTTTCCCTGTTGAAGACTAACGATAATTTGTTGTATATTATCTTAGTCATAATATTCTTTACTGGGCTAGTTGAGCTCACCCTTTTCCTTTTTGTTCCATTTTTCTTCTCAGGAGGTGAGAACATAGCAGGATCTAGTCGGGGTATGGAGTGATGGTTCTAGAAAGATGTTTTAGCAGTCCTCACTATTTCTATAAAATAGTGTTTGAATAATTGTAATGAGGATTTATTTGAGTGTGGATATTGTCCAGAAGATAATATTTGTATTTAAACTCACAGTATGTGTTGTCGTATTTTGCACGACAATTGTATTATTGAAGTTGTAGTTTGCTTTCTGTACCATGTATTTGGCGACTCAGAATGGGTGTTGTATACCTATTTTGGGGGCGTCACAGCTGCCTCGTGGCGCACTACCAGATTGGCTACCAGAGTTACTTGATTCTGAATTGTCTCCAATTTTTGCATTACTATCATACCCTCCTCTGGATTTTCCCACTCTAAGACATTTGTTCTGCTTTTTTGGGGGTATTCCTCCATCCTTCGGATGTACCTATAATTTGGATGCATTTCAGCATTTCCTGACCCGATCATGTTCACTCCATCCGTATAATGTTGTAACAGAAAGTTGGTGTTGACATTTGGCTGGTCAGGTTGTTGGACCACAACATCGCCACTTTCGATCAAATTTTGGATTTTATGCTTTAAGGACCAATAATCTTGTGTATCGTGTTCTGGAGACCCTGAGTGGTAAGCACATCTCTGGCTTGGATTGCATCTTTTGCTTCTTGGATCCAAAGGTGGAGCCAGTTCGGTAATTTTCTTGTGATCCATTAACATCACCAATTCATTTTCAAGGGAATCACCCAATGGAGTGAACACCCGATTTTTCAGTTCTTTCATATTTTCTCTTTCTGTCCTAACATTGGTTGAATGCGGCATGTTGTTGTAATGACAGATTTCCTTCCCTCTTCCAAATGGAGGGATTATGGTTGGGTCTCCTAGATTGCCTGTAATAACCAAGAGTTTTAAGTCACTTTGTAAGTAAATATATTAATGATATTAAAAACTTTATGGAATATAGTGATTAAATATGTGTGATGACTATGTGATAGAAAACTATGGCTAAATACATATATATTGTGTGCATGAATATGTGTAATTACTAGTTACATAATTAGAATTAAAAAGGAAGGCAACATAACCTAATTATACCCTAGGTATGGTAAGTAAGTAACTTAAGGGTTATAACATTGAGAAATGTTAGTATTTAAGATTTATACTAACCTAAGAGCTTAACTTAATTATTTATTTTAAACCTAATTGGGTTATAAGATTAATTAGACATGAGTAAGTATTTAAATCCCAAAAGATTAGGGATAGAAACCCTAAATAAACAATTAGGGTAAGAGAGATCAAAAGTAATGGACTATGTTACTCATATGGCTCAAATAACTAATTAGAAAGCCCAAAAGAATTAAATTGAAAGTCCAAACTTTAGCCCATTTAATTAAAGACTTTTTGGACATTTGGTTAATCAAATTTGATATTAAAAATAAAACCAAAATGGGGAAAAAGGTGGGGGTATGGCCGGGTATGGGGGTGCCTTAAATGGCCTTGTAATGTGCTAATCAAGTTGCTATTTTTGGTAACTAATCCCTTTAACCCTTATGTGTTAAGCTCCTATTGGTTGGAAATCATTAATTAAGATTACATGAAATTCTAAGAGATAAGAATGGATAAGATAAGGGTTTTTGCCTACAAGGTAAATGAAGTATGTGGGATAATAAGAGATATATGGGATGTGTCTTTATTATTTCACTAATACACTCATCTTCCCTCATTTGCATTTCATTTCACTTACTAGCTTAACAAAAGAAAACAAGAGAGAGAGAGTGAGAGAGAGAGAGAGAGCCGAAATCTTGAGAGGAAAAGAGAGGAGAGCTTTCATCATTCATGCACCCAAAGTTCCTTAACTACTTCGGCAAGACAAGAAGGATTTCTAGAAAAATAAGGTAAAGATCTATCATAGTTCATTCTTTCTTAGTTTATTTTATTTTCCAAGTTTTAGAGGGATAATGTCTAAGACTCAAGAACTCTTAGATCTTTATATTTCATGTAAGGATCTAACCCTCTTGAGTGTTAGAATGAAGATCCAAAGGAAGAAAATGAACTTATGTTCATAAAGGGTGAAAAACCCTAGCTTTTCTTCACTTGGATCACCCATAATGTGAGATCTACACCTCCGATTTGTGATCCGTCAAAGTTAGTGCTAGATATATAAGTTACCTAGTAAACCCAAGTGGTAGAACCCCAAACCACTGATTTTTCCAGCCATGATGGCTGGTGGAGCCAAAATAGTCCACTATAGAACAAAACTAATTGACAGCTTCTGTCCATTTGCTACCAAGGGCAGTTTCGTCAACTTTCTTCTCTTTAAAACTTCTAGGAAAAATCAGGAAGGTACTTTGAAGAGTTATCTACACTTAGGAAAAAGAATGGACTGTGTTGGATGTGTAGAATGAGAGATATGGCCTTTATAAGAAATGACTCTTTTAAAAGTAAACATGCATAACTCTTTATGTGTAACTCCTAAAAGGGTGAAATATTTACTGAACGTACATATATATAACTAGAGAATACCCTGTAAGTTCCATAAATTTTGGATAAAAACTCGATTTATTAAAAATGGTGCAAGATTTGGCTGTTTTGGGCCCTTTAAAAATAGTAAATCAAGTTGGAAAATTCTGGAAAAATTTAGAAAATCTCTGGACATTATATCCTGTCATATTCCAAAAAAGAAACATTTTTGGAACTGTTTCGGTATTTTTCTTGTAAATGGTTGTGTATTAAATAATTAGAAATAAATAACTATATGATGCCATAAATGGTAAAAATGTGATGCTAAACCTTGGAAACCCTAAATATATTGTATATTGATTTTGGGAGGGTATTTTGATAATTTTTTATGAGAACTAATATGTATGACATTTTATGGTTATTAAATAAAGGTATTATTAAAGGGTAAACCATTAAAATAAATTGTTTAATTGGTTTGATAAATGATTAAAATACTATTATGACAATAATATTATTAGAATAAGATATTTTTAAATAATCAATATTTAGATCAAGATTTAATTTAAAATATTATTAAATGATTAATAATATTAGATTAAAGCATTAACAAATGATTAAGATATTATTAAATGACTAATAATATTAAATTAAAATATTATTAATGTAATTAATAATATTAGATTAAAATATTATTAAAAAATTAATAATATTAGATTAAAGTATTATTAGATGATTAATAATATTCAAAATTAAATAAAATGTTATTAAAAGGTTAATAATATTAGTGAATGAATAGAATATTATTAAATGAATGATAATATTAGAAAATGATTAAAATGTTAATAATATTATTAAAGTAATAAAATATTATTAAATGATTAATAATATTAGTTAAGGATTAAGATATTATTGAATGATTAATAATATTAGTAAAAGAAGTTAGTATTAAGAATATTAGAAATTGATTAAAATATTATTAAGAGGTTAATAATATTAGTAAGTGAATAAAGTATTATCAGTTGAGTAATAATACTAAGAGATAAATAAAATATTATTAAGGGTAATAATATTAGATAAGTTAAGATAATGTTTACGTGATAGTAATAAGGGATGATAATATTACTAAGGAATTAGTGTAATGACTAAATGTTCAATAAGAGTAATGATGTTATATGATTTACTAATTGGAAGATCAATCATAGGTCTTTCAAAGGAAGATATATTAAACTACTCAGTTGGATAAATTTAATTTCGTAGCAATAGATCGCAAACGAGACAAGTTTCCTAACTTAAACTCGAGTTATTATTTTTGAAGCATGTTAGTGGATAATTATTGTTGATTACTCCACATCCTTAATGATTATTGTTAATCGCAGTTTGTGCAATCGAATTCCTGATCTATTATTATTGAACTGTGAATTTATTTAAGTTCTTTCATTCATGAACTGTTTATGAGATAGATCTATGCTAGTTGTATCAGCTAGGTCAAATAAATTAAATATGTTTTGAAGAGCTGTTCTTAATAAATTGGATTGGTAAGAACTCTTGACTGAGAAAAAGAACAATTTTATTAAAGCATTATATTAGAAAACAATTGTTGTTCGATTATTAAGTGTTTATGCATAATTCACCAGGTATGAAAGGTTGATCCCCTTGATTACCAAAACTTATTAAAAGGACCAATTTAAATACTTAAAACTTTAGAATATGTTTATGGTTATTTCAAACCACTCAGTATCAATTATTCAAGTATTTGAATATTCAATTATTGAGAATTAATTCATGTTCTTTCACAATCGAATTCTATTGTTGAACATTGAAAGCTAAATTCCTTTCTAATCATGATATATCTCCCTTGTATTTAAACTTGCTAAGCAAATTAGTAGCTTACTCTTGCTATATCATGACATTTATTTCAGTTAAGCCCGAGACGTCCAAGAAGGATAATGGCAAAGGGAAGATGCAAGAGTAGTTAAATGAGAATGCTTATGTATTAGTTTACTTTAAATGACATTTGGTTATGTAAACTCTTTATTGTATTAAGGGTACGTTTAAGTGATGGTTAAAGACCTTGGGACTATGTATAAGACTTTATTATGATGAACAATGTATGTTTATTATTCCGCAATAGACATAGAATGTGCTTGTTATAGATGGATCGTGAGCACTGGATCCGAGGTTAGAGAACCCGGATTTGGGGGTGTCATAGATTAGTATCAAAGTTGTAGGTTATGAACATTAGGAATGCAAAACCAAGGTTATAACCTTAGAAGAAAACTCTTATAGAGTATGTTAGGAGATGGATTGTAAAAATTCATCTAGTATGTGTTGTACTTAATAAAATATCATTTCATTTTACCAATGAATATATTTTATTATAGTACTGATGTTGTTTCCTTGTTTTATTATAAGATGCCTGGAGATAGTCAGGGGAGCCATTCGGTAGATCAAGAGGAGACTGTACTAGAGGTGATGGTGGATACCTCACAGAATGAGATGATAGGTGACTTACTAGCGAAGGCCTATGAGCTGCAGAGGATTTTAGAGTTAGAGGAGCAGAATATAACACGTCAGTATATGGAGCAGCAATATAAGAATGTTGCTAATCAGGTACTGATCGAGTTATCAGAGGTGCGAGTGCAACTGTAGCAGGAGAAGGCAAAGTTTGGAGTATTGAGTGTAGAGCATCAGGCGATGCAGGTTAAGTTTGATCTAGAGATTGCAGATAAGATACACGTGGATGATACGTTTTATGAGTCAACCAAGCGGGTGGACCATTTAGAGACATCACTGCAGGTCATGGAAGTCAGGGTCGAGACCTGGGGACTGGCTCTAGACACATTGTATGAGGGCCAGCACAGTGGGACTAGGAGGCGGCGTATCGAGATAAGGGAGTCCAGCCGATCAGTTCGACGTAGATTTATGGAGGGATTATTTCCCCAAGAGCTTGTTCAGGTGACCCAACAGTTCCACCAATGATGTTATTCTATGGATCAATTGTAGATAGATGTGACACCCCCAAATTTGGGTACTTCATTCCCACATGATTTGGTGTTCACTATCCAAACATCCATATCTAACTACCAAAATTAAATAAAATTTAAGTAATAATTCTCCCCATTAAAGGGTTACATAACTTAAACCAATAAATCCCAAGTTGTCTAACCTTAAACATTCATCAAAAGCGAAAAAATAATTAATTACATCTCATAATTAAAATTAAGTCTAAAAACATAATTCTCAACAAATTAAAAAGTCTTCAACACTTGTTCATTTTGCCTTTTTCTTGGCTAGTGGTTTGCTCGTCAACCTTCTCAACTTTAGCTGCAATGGTTATATATATGCAATAGTGAGCAAAACAATGCTCACTTGAAAGGACATAATATCTGGAAATGAATAAACTCAATTGAATTGATTAACATTTTCAAATATCGATAATCAAGAATTGATACTTGAAATCATCTGAGGATCACAAGACCATGAACTATGTCCTAGGTTATAAGTATTTTTCAACTTAAACCTTAACAGTCAGTAGATTATAGTGACCTTTCTTTCTCGTACTTAGGGTAATCAGCCCTTTGTACCATGTATTGTGCACAAATATCTAAACGCTTCTGCGTAAATAATCCCCTATAATAGGATTGTTCATCTTAGTTTTAACATACAAGTCTGCACCAAAGTAAGTTTGGTTTGGATAAGTTTCAAGGGTATTTAGAGTTTAACGTACATCAACTAAGGATTAGTTGAATCAAAAGTGTAATGACAATGCAAGGGTTCAACAACAACGTATTACAAAGTAGTTATGAACCTTAAAAGAACAATGTACTGCATCAAAGTCATGCTTTAAGAATCAAGTTCAAAGCATTAAAAAGATATAATCAACGTTACTTGAACAAAAATGGTAAGCTAAGGTTACACTTTCCAATAAGGAAACAGAATTAAGAACTTTGCTCAATAGAATTCAAGAACTTACGTAATTTATAAGCAAAACAGAATAAAAACTTGCATAATTATAAACAAGGTAGGATATGCTCAAATAGAGATTAGGGTTTCGAAACTTGCTCAACTGAATAATAGATTCAAGAAACTTGCGTAATGTAAGAGTAGGGATAGAAGACTTGCCTCGTGCGTTAGCTACACAATTAAAACTCACGCTTCCCGAACACCCTAAACATTTCCTTAACATCGTAACACAACTTTAGCCACATAATATTAATCTCATATATTCAACTTCCACTTTTATATAACTTGTCAACCTAATTTGAATTATGATTTCTTAAATCGATAAAACTTAACCAATCTAAAGTTCTTTCTTAGACAACAATTCAACTTCATTAATCACATAATAAAGCTTTACAATAATAGCTTAAAGTATAATTTATAAATTTTCACAACTCGAAATCATCAATTACACATGAACAATCTGTTATAATATCTTGATATAAGCCTAACAGATTGTCATGAACTTTAAACTAGATTAGATTAAGTTTAAGTGATTGAACAAATAACATCTCATCATTATCTCTGTTTTGGGTCTGACGAAGATGCGCTGCTCTAAGCCTTGGGACAAGCGTAGCTGCACTGCTGGTGTACAGACAGAAACTACGCAGACTATTTTTTTTCCTGTCTCTGTTCAACCCAAACTCACGAATTTCACAATTTAAACAACAAATTGAACACACCCAAATAACATAAACTTTATATAAATGTTACCCAGCATGTATACATCGATTTAAAACATTAACAACAACAACAATCGAATTAAATCAATTTTTTGACATCCTTAGCAAAAATAATAACTGAAAATTCGTTTCTACACCAAAACAACCCGTTTTAATCATTTTGCTTTCGTTTCTTCATGTATTTTTATAACCAGAAATCAATTTACTCATTATAACATGAATTAAACATAAATTTAATTCCAAAATAAGTTATATCATAAGTACATCACTATATTTCTCTGTAAACATAATTTCTTCATATATATCATAGTTTCACTGATTAGCCTACTCTAAATCATATACAAATAATTTGTATACACATATTAACCATATCTTCAACAATTATTCATAAAACTCAAACATAGAGGAAAAACAAAACAAAAACTAAAACTTTAAAAAACTAAGATTATACCTTGGTTGCTAGTTTAGCTAGAGAAGATGATAGAATCCTTCTTGGTTTGCTCAAGCTCACAGAAAAATTCTTTCTCTCTTTTCTCTATGTGTTTTCTCTTCTTTCTCTTCTCTGTTCTTTCTTTAGTATTAGGCTGATATAACTTAACATAAAAAAAACAGACGTAAAATAAAAAACTAACATATAATAATAACCATATTTAATACATATCAGTTATATTTTTTTTAAATTCAAATGCCACTAAGGCTTGTTTGGCAAAGCAGAATTAAAATAAAGACTTAAAAACCTCAAACCTTGTTTGGTAAAACTAAATTAAAACTCCTTTTAGCTTATTTTAATAACTCACTTATTATATAGTTTATTGTCACACTTTATTTAATTAAATTCTCATATTCAAATTTAATTAAATTAAAGCTAATAACAACTTATTAAATCAAAATGCCACATAATCAAATTGTAACAAAATTATCTTTTTCATTATAATTTTATTTAATAAATTAGTACATCACTTTTAATTACTAAACAACATTATAACAATTCATTTAATTATTATCAACTCTCTAATTTAATTATTAAATTAAATTAGAATATTACCTCTATGTAACACAATAATTAACTATACACTCATTTACTTTAACTCTCTTCAAAATATAAAATTACTAAATATTAACTTAATTAATATATTACACTTAATCAAGTTAATTTCTCCACAACTCATGAATTATTTATTTAACTAATAAATAATCAAATCAATCAAGTATTTATTTAACAATAAACACATCAACTAAAATATTTATTTGATTCCAATAAATATTTTAAATTATATATATAAATTATGGATTGTTACATCCTTCCCTCCTTACAAGGATTTTGTCTCCAGAATCACAACTCAAATAATTCATTCGTCACATTCTTCCTTCCTTACAAAGATTTTGACCCCAGAATCGAAGACACAGATCAAACAAACAACTCAGGATAGCTTTTCATCATCTTGTCTTCGAGTTTCCACGTAGCTTCTTCGGCATTGTAGTTCCTCCATATCACCTTCACAGAAGGTATCACTTTATTCCTAAGCACTTGTTCTTTTCTGTCAACTATCTGGATAGGAATTTTCTCGTAAGACAAATTATAGACACTCGAAATTTTCTGTACTACTGACACTAACATTGTAGGAAGGCAGATTCGTCTTTTATGAGAGAACCCTGAAAGACAATCCACAACCATACCGGATACTACTGGAGGTTCAGCATCAACCCCAGATCGCAATCTGGGAGTAACCAATCCAATCTTGGAGAACCCCGAGGCATGCAGATCAATACCGGAACACACACCAGAGAAGACCGATTAATCTCGGAGATAACCCCGAGGTATCCAGTCTCAGCCCTAAACATGGGAATAGCCTCCAACCTTGGTGATAGCCCCAAGGAAAGCAATTTCGGCATTAACCCCGGAAATGCTTGTTACAAGTGCAACTAGCTTCAATCTCGGCGCTCACAACGAGATACACTGTATCAGCCCAGCGATGACATCGGGAAGACAGACACCTCTCAAAGATGACAATGAGGACTTTCAACCAATTATAGCAGTCCAATCCCAGCGAAGCTGAGCAACGTCTGCTTTATCGACCTAACCCGACAATAACACCGGTAAGGGGAAACATCGTCATCTGACCAACACGATGTCATGCCAAGTTATCTCAACACATCTACGCAACAACGGCCCACAAGGCTAACCAATCCCGAGTTGCTATTGTGCGGGGTAACGGATGAAAGTTGAAGCTTGAAGACCGGAGGGCACCGTCCCATCTTCAAAGACTTCGTACAAACTCTAATCCCATGCCATCGTACAAAATCTCGACAACGATGGTCCAAAATAGGTCATGTATACCTCAAACGGATGCTCGGATTGCACTTCAGAAAAATCGAGTGGACATTACAGTGCCCGCGTGCACGTACTTTGAGACGACCAGACCCGACCAAATAGGGCCGACCCGACCCGCCTCTGGTACACCTGCGGCAACCTTTGCCTATAAATAAGAGGCTTGGGGTGCTGATTTTTAAGAGAAAAAAGACGGGGAAACCCTGCAGAATTCGCTCTACACTTGCCATACAGTGTATTTTCCCACTTTAAACACCTGTGAGCTCATATACAGCCCTCTTTTGTACCTACAAAAGCCAGTGTTTACTCACTCTAAAGATATAGAAGTCTTCTTTGGCAGCCCACTGTAAGCCTTCTCACACACTTTAGAGTCTTTCTCTTCATTTTTGCACACACCCTTCTACACGTTGAGAGTCGTGTTGCTTGCTTTTGCCCAGACTTCGGTCCGTTGTTTCATTTCAGTCTATATATATATATATATATATATATATATATATATATATATATGAACTGTGTATCGGACTTTGTTCGATTGAGCCTAAACTTCGGTTTGGTGAGTTTATTGCTTTAATATATATATATACTTATATATATTAACTGTGTGTCGGACTTTGTTCGATGAGCCTAAACTTCGGTTTGGTGCGTTTAATTGCTTTCTTATATATATATACTTATATATATAAACTGTGGTCGAACTCCGTTCGATGAGCCTGGATTTTACATCCGGTGCGTTTACTCGCTTTAATATATATATATATATATATATATATATATATATATATATATATATATATATATATATATAAAAGCATGTAAACGCACCAGATATGCACCGAACAGAGTTCGATAACAGTTCATATATATAAGTATATATATATATATATATATATATATATATATATATATATATATATTTACATTTTGTCCCACCTGGAGTTTACTTCGTAGTGGTTGACCGTTTTTACAGCTTTATCTACGTTTTGTCCCGCCTGGAGTTTCCTCCGTGGCGGTTGATAGCTTTTAACAGCTTTATTTACATTTTTGATCCCCCATGGAGGTTCTTCGTGGTTGGTGATCATGTCTGTATATATATATTTACGGCTTTTATATATATACCTGCTTATTGCTTTCATACAAATTACGGTATCATGTGAGCCTAGGAATCATGTGATCACAGATTCATCCCATTGGATCTAGATTCGATTCCCGTGATGGACATTTTCAGCTGTAAGCAACTTGTAAATTATTCTGCGGTGTCTGATTTTCCTCAGATGGTTTCCATACCCACGAGGAAGTCGACATTATTTTGTACATTAGTTTCGTACGGATGCTTCGCAGCCGTCAAATAAAATCAACCAAGTCGTGCATCTAACAAAATGGGAGTGCAAAAGGCCTCAATTACTATTGAGCGTCAGGGTTTGAAAAACCTCTTTTATAAAACATCACTGCCATATCTTGGTAAAATTAAATTTTTATATAAATTCAAACCCTACGTATATAGGTGCGAACGAGGCCTCGTACCACTTTCAAATAACAGCACATTGACTCACACACACACACACACATTCAGATAATAGTTTATTGAAAAGAGGCGGTCATCGTGGTAACACGGATGTCGGGTTGTGCCTAACACCTTCCCCCCGCATAACCAAGTCCCCGGACCCTAAACGAATCTCGGTTTCACCGACCCGTATAGCAGTGTCACATCACTTGGTTAATGTGCAAATTTTTTCTCGGTTGTGTTGGTACAACCATTTAAAAAACCAACTGGCGACTCTTAACAGTCCATAGTCGACATTATACATGTCGAACCTTTTTCACTTATTTTTTCAAACAAATCTCACCTAAAACGAGAACACCAAAGAACAAGTAACGGAAAGGGACATCTAAAAATCCCGACGTCGACAGGTGGCGACTCTGCTGGGGACTTTAGTAAGAGGACTTAAGCCGCTATTTCAATCTTTTCAAAATTGTTATCTGCTTATGTGTGTGGATGTTGCATTTACATTGGATGAATGTGTACGAATGCATGTCTTGTTTATTTAGTGCCTCGCACTATAAACTGCCTGTGATGTTAGCGCCTCGCACTATAAACTGCATGTGATGTTAGTGCCTCGCACTATAAACTGCTCATGATATTAGTGCTTCGCATATGTCATCATTTCATATGGTGAGACGCGATGTATGTGAATGTATGTTGTGTGGTCCCTCCACCAGGAGGCTATCCCGTCGGTGTTTGATTACTGGACTCGTGAGAAGCCTGATTCTCCGAGGCTCAGGAAAGGCACCACCCAAATTCGCTCCAGTTGAAAGGCCGGATTAACTTCCCGTCAAGTAGATTGCGATGATTTGGGAACCTTCATGCCAAAAAGCTGCGAGAGTAACCTAAGATAGGTCAGCCTCTGATAAACCCAAAACGGACACAATTTCATGACATATATATCTCCATGTAATGAGAAATATGAAGGAATGTGTTCACATATACATATATGCTACAAACAACTGACATCCGTTTTTGCAGGATAAAATTCCTAAAATGGACTCATGACATTGCATATTAATATTCACCTTCCCTAAGGACTAAACTATGCAAGTCTTTCGCAGGGAGTCAATCGGGCCTACTACCCGTTCAAAGTCCAAAAAGGCAGCATGCCTACAGTCAATTATGTCGTCATCCGACTAGACTGAACTTAATCCAGTTTTTCGCAAAGAATTCGACGGATTAAGCAAATAAATTGTAGATTTGGCTGTTCTGTTCAAAGAATTACACCAGTCTACACAGGGTCAGAAAATACCCGTACATGCTGAATCCTCCACACAAGGAGGAGTCCAGGTCGTTACCATACCTGAACTGCAGTTGGATCAGACCAACAAAACTCATGATGCTGCCCATCCCACTGGAGACCCAGACACTGGTGACATCAAAAAGAAAGTCCTCCAAATGGAAGAGACCCTTCGTACTATCAAAGGAATTGGAACACACGGGAGTGTTTCATATGTTGATCTATGTATTTTTCCTGGTGTTCATTATCCAGAAAAGTTTAAAACTCCTGACTTTGAAAAATATGACGGGTTAGGAGATCCTTATACACACTTAAAGGTATTTATTGGAGAACTTGGATCTTATGCAGAGGATGAAAAGCTTAGAATGCAATTATTCCAAAAGAGTCTAACTGGAGAAGCCTGTTCATGGTACACAAGATTAGACAACTCCAAAATCCACAGCTAGGAAGAGCTAGCATATGCCTTCCTCACTCAATACAACTTTTAGTCTTAAATGGCTCCTGATCGGTATCAAATTACCAAGATCAAAAAATAGTCTAACGAGTCTTTCAGAGAGTATGCCCAGAGGTGGAGACGCCTGGCTGCCCAAGTGAATCCTTCCATGACCGAATCAGAATGGTCATGACGTTCATAGACATACAAGAAGCTCCCTTCTATGAGAGAGTTTTAGCCGGCATCGGTAAACCGTTTTTTGAAATGGTCAAACATGGGGAGATGGCTGAGATGGGATTGAAATTCAGAAAGATTCAAGACCTAGCTGCACTCAAAGCTGTTGCTGATCACATCCAGTCTGGAAATTATGGGAGCAACCCCAGGAGGGTCCATAAAAAGAAAGAGAAATATGTTTCCCTGATACTACAGGGTCAAAAAGGTAGTCAAAATATGCCTGTTCAGAGGAGAAACTATACTCCCTTTCCAGCACAGTTTGTAAACCCTCTAATACCAAAAGGTGGAGAAGCCAAACGCCCTCGAGTGTTCACACCCTTGGGGGACACCCTCGAGAATATCCTTAATCTTCTGACAACACAAAAGAAGATTACACATCTACTTCCACCAACCAACCTAAATGGATGGGGTTTTAATGCTGCTCGGAAATGTGTTTATCATGCCAGGGCACCTGGACATGATACTCAGGATTGTTTGGCCTTGAAACACAAGATCCAAGACCTGATAGACAACGGTGAGATCGTGGTCACTAAACCAGATCAACCTAACGTTCAAGACAACCCTCTTCCTCAACACAAAGAAGAAGAGGTCAACATGATTAATTGGAGTAGTGGACAGAGTTCCAACTTCAGCTATGATTCTTTCCAAACCATCAAAGACGGTGATAACAGATGGGATTATGCCAAGTTCCAGTTCACAATGGAACGAAAAACGAAAGCTCTCTACAAATAAATTGAGCAATTGGCGGAACTGGTTACTTATCAGCATCAAGTGACTCGCCAGCTAATCAGCCAGGAGCATGTCAGCCTCTTGCCCATTGTCATGAATATTCCCTCTTCACTTTCAAAAAATGAAATGCTGGAAGATAAAGTGACGAAGAGAGCAAATGCCAAGGCCCGTCGGAATTTCGCCAACAAAAGGGAATTCACCTATTTGGGTCAACCTATGGAGGAGATACTTCACATTTTAATCAATGAAGGAAGAATCAGTCCTTCTACCTCCAATCAACCCCCGTTCGGGATGGTACAATTCTGAGGGAGTATGTCAATATCATTCCCAATCTCGTGGTCATAGCACAAAAGAATGCTGGGCACTCCGCCACCTTATTCAGAACCTAATCGACAGTGGCGTACTGCGCCTGGCAGATGACGACACTGTGCTACGCGCTAGTGAGAATGCAGGTCCCAGTAAATGGAAGAGTGTGGTAGCCGTCATATCTACTGAAGCTGATCAATCACTCATCATGCCAATAATTCAACTCAAAGGAAGCAACAATCCTTTGAAAGTGGCCGCTCCCGAGCCAATCAACTTGCCGTGCAGAGCACAATATCCTATTGTTAGCTTGCATAAAGTTCCATAGAATTATGGAGAAGGTGAAGGATCCACCTCACATAACATTGCTGCAGTGTCGAAAGAAAATCCACTGCACCTTCCCCAACGGGTGATGAAATCTGCCGTCAAATCAAACGGAAAAATACCCACGGAGAAGATTGAAAAATTCCTCCGCACTATGGGTCATAACGAAGCTACGGTGGTTTTAAGCTTGAAAGAAGCTCCACAACAGATATCAATTTTGGACTTGGTCCTCACTTTCGAGAATCACCAGAAGATCTTGTTAAAGGTTTTAGAAGAAGCCTATCTCCCAACATCCATGGATGAGAAAAAATTTCAACATCTGGTTGATCACATTTTCAACGACAATGTGATATCCTTCATTGATGATGACATTCCGCCTGAAGGGACTGGTCATTGCAAATCGTTGCACATCGCAGTCTTGTCCTCCGGATATATGGTGGCTGGAGTCCTGATAGATGGAGGCTCATCCCTAAATATCTACCCATATGCTACCTTGGTGAAGATGAATATCAATCCTAATCGAATCCGGAGTAGCCATACTATCATCAAAGCTTTTGATGGAGCCCACCAGAATTCGGTTGGAGTAATTAAGCTGCCAATTGAGATTGGTCCTCATACATTCTGCGTATCCTTCCATGTGCTCAAGATAGAGTCGGGATACAACCTGCTCTTGGGACGACCATGGATCCACATGGCTGGGGCAGTCCCCTCCACCCTTCATCAACAATTAAAATATATTGTCAACAACAGCCTGGTCACAGTCAACGCTGAACCAGAGTGTCCTCAACACGGGGATTTACCGGTCATCAATGCTAATGCGAACGTTGAACCAGTCAGTTTTCATGTTTTGGAAATAAGCAATACCCAATACCATGCTATTGGAGCACCACTGCCCGAACCCCAGATTTCTACCGAAGTGATGTCAGCCACTCAAGAAACGATGTCGTTGGGTCATAAACCAGGACAAGGGTGGGGTAAAGATTGTCAGGGTATCAAGTACCCTATTCGCTTCACCAAGCACACTGGAACAGTTGGACTAGGCTATTCGGCTAGCTCTAATCACAGGAACCCTTATAAACATCCACAGGTTCCTTTAGCATCAACTATGTGGCGTTTATCTTCGCCTTCAAGTGCTGAGTCCGCACAACCTCCTGTAAAGGTGCCAACCAATGTCATGGCTATGTTATTTCCTAAGCCGAAACCGGTGGAGGAAAACAAAATTGTTATTCCAGATTCCGCAATCGAAGAAGAGGAGCGGAGAATCAAGGAGAACGTTGTTCGAATAATGTCGGGCATGCGTATCATCGTCCATGATGAACATACCAACCGATACACCCCAGACGATGATTGCCCAGATATAATGGCCATCATTCGGGATAGGGAGGATGATGACAGTCCCTCCATCACTGCGGTTCACCCGAACTTTGCTTTTGCCAATTGGAACAACATTCCTTGCATTGGTCATCAAGGGTAAAGCGGGCAGAAGTTCTTTCTGCCCTGTAGATATAATAACTGCTTACTTTTTTGTACAGTATTAGCAGTTTATTTTGCCAGTATATGCTAACACTGTGTATGATCAAACACGTTTCATATATACTAAGTGAAAGCATATTTTGTTTCAGGACTCTGAATTTAGATGTGCCTGCACTTGTTAATACGATGCCTCTCCTACACAGGGATTGTACCTTTGATGTAGAGATGAATTCAGCCTTGATGGATACACAGGATGACATTGAGGTGCCTCCAAAAATTCAAGAATGGGTCAAAGATACACCTAAACCCAACCTTGATCAAACCATTTCTTTCAATCTCGGAACCTTAGAAAGCCCTAAGTTAATCCAGATTGGTTCAGACCTTACCCCAAACCAATGGAATGACATGGTTACACTATTAACCCAATTTCAGGATGTGTTTGCATGGTCTCATGAAGACATGGTGGGTTTGTCCACTGACATTGTCCTTCATCGCCTTCCCATTAAAGAGGGATTTAAGCCAGTCAAACAGAAACTCAGGCAATTGAAACCTGAGTGGAGTTTAAAGGTGAAAGAGGAAATTGTGAAACAATTTCAGGCTGGCATCATCATGGTGTCTACATATCCTAAGTGGATATCCAATATCATGCCCGTGCCTAAACCTGGAGGGAAGGTGCGAGTTTGCGTGGATTACCGGGACTTGAATAAAGCTTGCCTAAAAGATAGCTTTCCCGTGCCATTTACCCACATTCTCATTGACAATACTGTGCAATACGACATGTACTCCTTTGCTGATTCCTTTGTGGGGTATCATCAAGTCATGGTTGCTGAGGAAGATCGTGAGAAGACTGCCTTCATCACTCCTTAGGGAACTTTTTGTTATAGACGGTTGTCATTCGGCCTCATCAATGTCGGAGCTACCTATCAACGAGCTATGATGGCTCTTTTCCACGACTTAATGCATAAAGAGATTGAGATCTACGTGGATGACATCATTGTCAAGTCCCGGAAGGAGGATCACTATATAGACCATCTCAGAAAGCTAGTCAACAGGTTGCGTAAGTACAACTTGAAGTTGAATCCAGCCAAATGCGCCTTTGGCGTTAAATCAGGCAAGTTGCTAGGATTTCTAGTCAGCCACAAAGGGATAGAGCTGGATCCTGGCAAAATCCAAGCCATCACAGAAATGCCCATTCCTCAGACAGAAAAGGAAATTCGGGGATTTTTGGAAAGAATCAACTTCATTAGCAGGTTCATCTCCCAACTCACAGTAACCTGTGAACCAATCTTCAAACTATTAAGGAAGAACTCCTCTATGAAATGGAATGATGAGTGTCAGAATGCCTTCCTTATAATCAAGAAATAGCTAGTCAAAGCTCCTGTGTTGGTACCACCCAGGGATGATGTTCCCCTGTTTATGTACCTGTCCGTAAGTGACAATGCTATGGGCTGCATGCTGGGGCAGAAAGACGATAGAGGCCAAGAACGAGCTATCTATTACCTTAGTAAAAGGTTCAGCAACAGTGGACACAAGTACACTCTGATCGAAAAGACGTGTTGTGCTTTAGCATGGGCTTCCATGAGGTTACAACATTACCTCCATGGTCACACAACCCATCTTATATCCCTCGTGGATCCTCTCAAGTACGTGTTCAACAAACCCATGTTAAATTACCGGCTGTCCAAATGGCAGTTGATCCTACAACAATTTGACATTGTATATATGACTCAAAAGTCCATCAAAGGTCAAGGAATAACGGATCAACTGGCCGCCGCACCTTCAGGGGATTTCAAACCCTTAGAAACATATTTCCCTGATGAAGAAGTAATGACAGTACAGCAACACCATCAGTACGATACGCGCCAATCATGGAAGATGTATTTTGATGGAGTTGTTAATATGGAAGGTTCTGAAGCTGGAGCAGTTCTAGTATCTGATATGGGGGAGCAGTATCCCGTCGCCGTCAAATTACAGTTTGACAGCACCAATAATATGGCTGAGTATGAAGGCTGTCTCATGGGGCTAAAACTGGCTCGTTCAATGGGCATCAGACGGTTAACTATCCTTGGAGATTCAGAGTTGGTAATCAGACAATCCACCGGAATCTATCAAACTAAGGAACTATATTTACTGCCTTACCATCGGCAGGTTTTAAAGATGGCTTTGGAGTTCGAAGAAATCTCCTTTCTACATGTTCCTCGTAATAGGAATGATTTTGCGGACGCATTAGCAACTTGGCCTCCTTGGTTCATATATCAGATAAGGAGCAATTGCCAAGCGTCACAATTTCCCTGAACAAGGCCCCAGCCTACGGGAATTATGTTGGAAAAGTATCGGATGAGCTACCTCCCATCCCACAGCCTTGGTATCAGCATATCAAGGAATATCTGCGAGATGGATCTACACCCGCTGAGGCGAGCCCGACAGAGAAAACGCGGATCCATTGACTTGCAATAAAATTCTACCTGAGTGGAGATGCACTCTACAAAAGAGATGCAGGATTAGGCCTCCTCCGGTGTTTAGACAAAGATCAAGCCCAAAGGCTCATGGATGAAATCCATGGCGGAGTCTGTGGCCCCCACATGAGTGGCCCCCTCCTTGTCAAGAAAATCCTCAGAACGGGACATTATTAGCCATCTCTCAAAGCTGATTGCCATGACCACGTCAAAAGATGCTATTAGTGCCAGATTCATGGGAATTTTATACACGCCCCTCCACGGGAACTCCACAATATGAGTTCACCTTGGCCCTTCTCAATGTGGGGAATGGACGTTATCGGGCCCATTGAACCTAAAGCCTGTAATGGACATCGGTTTATATTCACCATGATTGACTACTTCACCAAGTGGGTAGAGGCGGCCTCCTTCCCCAGGGTCACTAAAGAAGTCATCATTGCTTTCATCAGAAACAATGTTGTTTATCGGTATGGGCAACTAGAGGTGATTGTGTCAGATAATGTCAAAAACCTCAACAACAAGATGATGGAGGAATTGTGCAGTAAATTCCACATCAAATATCTCAACTCAGTCATCTATCGTCCAAAGATGAACGGTGCTGTGGAAGCGGCTAACAAAAACATCAAAAAGATTATGCAAAAGATGTCCGCCAACCATAAAGACTGACCTGATGTATTGCCTCTGACTCTGTTAGCCTACAGAACATCCATGCGTACTTCAACTGGGGCAACTCCCTACGCACTAATCTATGGGATGGAAGCAGTGCCCCCCATAGAAGTTGAGATGGAATTTCTCAGAGTGATGATAGACGCTCAGCTGGATGAAGATCAATGGGTACAATACAGGTATCACAAATTGTCTCTAATAGACGAAAGGCGAACCGCGGCTATCTTCCATGGTCAGTTATATTAGCAAAGGATCGCCTGATCCTACAACAAAAAAGTCCGACTACGGCAATTTAAACAATATGACTTGGTTTTGAAGAAAATCCTGGACAACCAAGATCAATCTAAGGGAAAATTCGCTCCTAACTGGGAAGGCCCGTTTATTGTCAAGGAAGTATTGACAGGAAGTGCTCTCATGTTGCAAGAAATGGACGGTGATGAATTTCCACAACACATCAACTCAGACGCCGTGAAACGGTACTATGTCTGAAGTAACTCGCAAACACCCTGGTGTCAAACCATCAGATCACCAGTCATTCCGGTTTTTAACCCTTTACCACATACAACTTTTCTGCACTTTGCCCCTCAGGGAAACATACTTTTCAAGCCAGCAGCCTGGCTTTCCTTTGCGCTCATACAACTTAGGTCATCCCACCGTGGATTGAACCTCTTAAGTTTATAGTTTGGCTACCCATACCTGGGGTCAAACTTTTCCTCTGCAGTTTATCCTCAATTTAGGATTAAACTTTCTCATCCCCGCACTCTGACCTGCACATGGGATTACGCTTTCTCTTCTCGCCCTGAGGGGTGAACTACATTGACCTGATCTCCTCTTCAATAGGAGTACGTAGGCAACCATTTCATATGGCCCGGTCGCAAGAAAAAAAACAACAAAAATATTTCTACCCTCTTCATCTTACAAAAACAAAAAACAACAAAAAATATTCCTACACCATTTCTGCCACATACAGCGTTGAACCTCTTACACCAGGTTCGAACTACACAGACCTGATCTCCTCTTCAATAGGAGTACGTAGGAAGCCATTCATGGTGCGGTCTCACCCCCTACCAAAACACAAACCCTTGTTAGTTGGTACTGGGATCAAACATCAATCCACTACGTTTCATACAGCTTCAGACCAAAGGGATGGAATTACCCAACCTCTCCTCCCAAATAGGAGATTCGGCGACCATCTAAGCTGCGGTCATACCTTGAAGAGTAACGCCAATCCATAAAAGATGGAATTAACTAGTCTTCTCCTGAATAGAAGTACTGGCGACCATCTGTGGTGCGGTCAACCTCAGAGAGGAAAGCCACACTCCTCTCCACATTTCCATACAGAAACCAGTCCCAAGACACCAAAAGATGGTAGGGATACACAGATCGATGATCCATTCTGAACTATCTAAAGACAACTCAATGTCCATCCACCCAAGAGGAATTCATAATACATCAAGATCACAAGCCCTGAAGCAGCAGGAAAAATATTAAACAAATAGCAAGGTGTATCTAAAAGGGAAGTGATCCAAAAATATATTTCCCTGTCATATATAATGCTGTTTGATATACATGATGTAAACTGTACATGTATGTGCAGGTAAGTACAAGCTAATCTATGAGTCAGGATACACGCGAGCTAGCAAGCCCAACATAGCATCCCTCTCAGAAGAAGGAGGTAAAGCTGTGGTCTCCTATATGAAAGTATCCACACGACCCAATAGATCAGAAGCCGTCTGCATGATGACCATATGCACATCAATATATGCGCTCATCTCTGCGATTATGTCAGTGGTAAGGGACCTCGCTGCAGTACTGTCTGTGACGGCTACATCCCGGGCAGATATAGCACTATCCCGCTCAACTATCACTACATCTCTGGCTAATCTGGCCTCATCCCGCTCAACAATAGCGGCATCCCTACGAGCTAAGGCCTCATCTCTCTCCAACAGAGCGGCCTCCCTCACATCCAGAGCAGTCGACATCATAGATCGAACCTGATCTCTCTCAAAGGTTATCAACAGAAGACTCTGTTCTAAGTACTATGCCGAGTACTGAATCGCAACAGTGCTGGTACTAGGAGAATCCGAAAGAAATGCTTGCAACCCAACAGCGGGCTCCTCCTCGAAGTGGGTATCAATGTCCTCCTCAGGATACACACCCTGCGATACTGCAGATACTACTGCAGTCGATAAAACCTCCGTCTCCATCCAGGCGGAATACTCTGCGGAATAACCTGGACTGCTTACTGAAAAAGCAGCTACCTTACGATGGTCCCAACAAGCGTATACACGAGATCGGTCCTCGATTGAGAGGTATCGGGCAGCTGAACGCTGACCTGTCGCCCCTGTGAAAGGATGAAAATCCTGAAACTGGTCGAACTGCGACATCACGACCAATGGGTGATAAGTAGTCACACCCCTCAAGCTGGCCAGAGGGAGGAAATCCATGCCCGGAGCATGAGTAATAAAGTTGTATGGTGAGCTAAGCCCCGAGCACAGAAATATGCTAAATGGGTCTCTGATGTCTACCAAAAATGCGGACCAGGACTGAGCATCTATACACTCCGATGGCTGAAAGGAGTATGACATGGACACATCGTGGGTAAACCAATATCCATGCCGTCTAAGGGTACCAATCGGTCTCAAGTGTGACATGAACCACACATACAGAAGGACTGAGCTCCCAGTAAACACTCCTGACGGATAAGTACTGCAATAGGATGCTGACCGTAGAGTCTCTGCCAAGATCATAGGCACAATGGTATGACCCTCCCTGAGAGCTCTCACGGCCATGATAACACCTATATCTATCTCATCCATATACCGCGGCATGTACACATATGATAGTACACATAACATCAGTACGTCAACTCTAGCTAGATGCCAATGATCCTCCGGTGCGGTGAAATCCCCGGAATGTCGTGAGTAACTGTCCTCTGAGCCAAATCTGTCGTATAGAAAACGTTGAGAGATCACATGGCCAGATGTCAGCTCATCATGCACTACTCTGTGCCTCAATCCTATGAGAGCCATGAATCGTCTACTCATGTCTCTCAGAGCCATATGCACGCAAGGTCTGTCCAAAGGCAGCATCGTCAAACGTGCATACTCCTCCAGTGTAGGAGTCAACTCAGGGGTGCCAAAGCAAAATACCTGCCTGTCAGATTGCCAATGCTCTAGCATCCCATCTACGAATCCTGCAGGAACCTGAAATGCCAAAAGAGTCATGGTATGCTACAGTAATATATCTACGGTCACCCTGTCTGGTGGTGACATACTATCATACCACGATCGCATACCTGATGCCACCACTGACGGTGGGGTATAATCTATACGGCTAACTGTCGAAGAAGACATCTGTGAGGGTCGTGTCATAAAACCATCCAGGGGTCAATGTCGAATATCTCTGGACATACATGCATATGCATAACGTGATACATGCATAACAGATAATGGATGATAATATGATATAGGGAATGGAAAAGACTGTGCATACATTCCTAAGTATATCATCATCTAATACATCAGCTCTATACAGCTACAAATACAGGGAAATGGGGCACAGACGCCCTACTACTAACAAAGGTCTATCAAAAGATATAGCGAGAATGGGGAACAACCACCCAATATCTAACAGAGGCCTATCAAAAGATATAACGAGAATACATCAGAAGAAGACGATGGTGTCGATATCCACATCATCAATCCTGTCCACCTGATGTAACTCCTCCTGAGTCACTGGATCTCTATCAACAGGGATGTCAAGCCTATAAAGAGGAGGATCTACATTGGCAAAACTAAATGGGTCATCCAAGGGACCAGCGCCTGAGTTGGAAGGAACAAATGACTCCGCCTCTGCTGGATCTCTGCCCAAGTGCCCAATAAATATATGTGTCTGGTCCAACTGACGGGTCAAGCTATCAATATGTGTCACATGAGTCGGATCTCAAACACAAGCTATCCAATCCATCATCATCAAGGATCCAGGAACCATGTCCCCCATAAACTGTGTGGCGCGAGACTGGGCTCCAATAGTACGAGGAAGCCACCAACGTTGGAATATCTCCTGAGTACATGGACCCTCTGACAGGCAAATCTGTCAACACCCAACCGCCATCTGTGAAGAGTGGAATCGGCCAATGACTACGATATAGGCCAATGACGCCTAACAGGAGGTAAGATCAGTATACGAATCTCCCCTGTGGTGCTCCTGATAGCACGCTCTCCTAGATAGAGCTCCCAACCGCCATCTGTGAAGAGTGGAACTCTCCTGGTGGAAATCAAATACTCGACCCCAGTCGGGTATCCATCCTCAAAACCCACTGTCAAGTGTTTCCCAGAATAGGGAAGCCAGGTGATGGTGTCGGCCATCAGCAACTCCAGCTGCATACGGTAATGAGTGAATCCCTCCACTACAGGAACCTCGGGCAGAATCGAATGATGCCATCTTCGTCCTCGTGGATAGGTATCTAAACCTAACACACTCATGGGATGCAAACAGGGAAGCCTCTCATAGGCCTAAAACTGCCAACACAATGGCAAGACATCTTCTATCAGTAAACACTCTTAACCTATGAATGGGAAAAGACAAGAGAAATACTCACCAGCAGAAACGGGTAAAATCCTAGCCAAGCCTAGGTCAAATCCTGTGAGCGCATACGCATGCCCCGGAGGAAATAGGCAAAGGTATAGGAGCCCCAATCGTACTCTCCAATACAGTCAACGTCACGCGTAGCGCTGACCAAAGCAAAAGATACCGTGGAAGAGTTATCTGCTACGAAGCAGCCTCGAATGATCATCAGGAACAATCGCCGCAGAACGCAATCCCTGATCCTGACATCATCATACATGGGCTCACTCAATAGCCCACTCACAGCATCCACGCTCAAAGGACCTAAATGGATGCTCCTGCCTTTGAGCGCCGCTGCCGGAACTCCTAACAAGGATCTGACGGCAGTAGGGGTAATATTCGCCATGCAAGGCACTGGCTCCTCTCCAAACTCCACGCCGGTGATAAATCACCAATCCATCGGCGTCATCATCACCTCGCAATCTAGCAGGTGGAGTGACTGAGTCTGGTGAAACCACCGCTCAGACAATGCCTTGAGGTAACCCCAGGGACAACGACGGGGAAGGATGGAGAAGAATGCCCCAAATCCCCACTCATGCACTACTGCTCTATAATCAGGATGAAGCGTCTGGTACATAGAGTGGATGCTAAACCAGTTCCCTCGAGGCTGTGTAAAACCTGGAACCTGCATGAAATGCAAATCTACGTCAGAACCCTTTAATCCTCATCAATAGGAAAGAAGGAAAAGCAAAGTCTAATGCCATACCTCGTTAGCATGTAAATACATCGATGGATGTCTGCCCAAATCACCCAGCAACTCTGGGTTCGCCACCTGAATGCTCGAAAGCTCCCTACGAGGGACAGGTGCAGCAGGAGCGGGATCCTCTATCGGAATATCCGCATCCTCGTCCTCAACGTCTGGAACACCTACCTGGATAGGACGTATCACGGCCTCCACCAACCGTCGAGGCTGTCTGACAGAACGGGGACGAGGTACTTCAGAAGCCCTCCGCCGTACGCCAGAAACGGTCCTATAGGAACTGCTCGGCTGATTCGAATCCATAATATCTAGACAACAAGTCTCCAAATTACCTTATAAAGGGTGTGGTATTTCCTTACCAACAGCTTTCTCTAATGCATTTATGATTATATGCATGCATGCATTTACTTTAACAAACAATAGAGTTAAAATGCATGACTACCCAATGCCTTCCGTTTGAAAAATTTTGCCATAGTCCCCTTTGAAAATAGGACTATCCACATGCACTCAGGCATGTTTAGGTGGCCATTCAGTAGCACACCTGCCCCAAAGTCATATACACAATATATGCATTAAAAATCAAAAGCATCATGCATAAGGCCAACCTCAATGCTAGGAGTACTTTGCATTTCTACCTTTTGCTCATTGGACCTCAAATAGGACAAAAAATAGCAGAAAAAGGTGCCAATTTGACTATCTCAAAAGTCAAATTTTTTCACATCATTATGTTCAGCATGGTCTAATACTAACATTACTATGTTGAATATTTTTTATCAAGTCATTTGTGCATACATAACCACTACTATGTGTTTAGATGCATTTCGTGCGATAACTCACAATCTAACGGACATAAACTAGAGAAAATACAGGCATACGTTACCAGGATAGTGTGGAACACTTGCACGGTGACAAAATTTGCAGAAAGCAGCCCGAACTCAACAGATCTGAAGATGGCTCGCGGTTTTCTCTAAGCAAAACAAGTTGAAAGTGACTTGTGAATGCTGCTGGCTGATGGATATATGATCCATGCCTGGCCATAGGCCTATCTGTGGCTGCAGAAGGTACACCTGTAGCACCCCCATGTGGGTCCCATCCCTTCGGCTCGGTCCAGTTCGAGTTACAAAGGAGGTCTTACGAATTAAAAAGGTCAAATCGAGAATAAAAACGCCACGCGATTGAGCAAAACAGCATACAATCCTGGTCTTCTCTGATGAGACTTTGAATCGGTACATCATGCATTGGTATTTGCCCACACACAGGGTACACTATACCAGTGATCTCAAATGATCTTAGTCAAGCTCGGCAATACCGTACACAGGTCCAATGCCGCTTTCTCAGGATCATCATCCTTGTCAACCTAAGTCCCCGACGGGGGTTACAACGTGAGTCCCCGACGGGGGTTACAACGTGAGTCCCCGACGGGGCTTACAACGTAGATCCCCGGCGGGGGTTACAACGCGTGTTCATCCGTTGACACACAAATCAACGAAGGTCAAGCAGCCTTGACATTATCTCAGCCGATGGCAAGTAAACCCATCAGAGCATACACAGTTGTTCGATCAATGCATACGTCCTCAGTAGATCTCCCGAGGGGTTTGCAACATGAATTCATGACAGGGGATTACCATGTACATTCAAGCCATTGACACACACATCAACGAAGGTCAAGCAGCCTTGACATCATTCCAGCCGATAGAGGGTTAAACCTATCAGAGCTCTGGAGCCATTCGGGGTTCTTACCACCCGATTACCCATATTCCCTAGCAGGGGGTCACAACGCACTGTTCCATTGATATACATGAAAGCAGAAGTCAAGCAACCTTGACAGTATATCCCACAGGATTTTTCAGCCGTTGATTCACATATCGGTGAAATACACGTCAACGAAGGTCAGGCATCCCTGACAGCATTTGCTGTTGGCAGTAACTCCAACAGAACCCTGACATGTCCTGACGATACAAACCAGGAGATTGTCGTCAAGGAGGATGGATGATGGAATATGTTATACACATCCTCAAACAGATCAAGCTTTATCCCCACAGATCTCTTACACATAAGAGGTACTTCTGTAGGATCCAGTCCTTATCCAGGAATTTAATGATAACTCCAACATCAACATCCTGATAGACTCAGATCATACATCCAATCTGGTCATCATTGCCAATCTCCGGTTGAAGCAACAGGGAGCCAGCAATTATCCTCAGCGTGTTGGGCTACAACCCTGTACACATGCATCATACATCTACATCATGTTGCTATCCATAGTACCATGTTTGTCTTATTACGTTTCAAGTGTCTAGGATTCTTTATCCTACCCATGCATCGCCATGCATGAGTATGATAAAGAGGGGCATCTGTAGACACTCGAAATTTTCTGTACTACTGACACTAACATTGTAGGAAGGCAGATTCGTCTTTTATGGGAGAACCCTGAAAGACAATCCACAATCATATCAGATACTACCGGAAGTTCAGCATCAACCCCAGATCGCAATCTGGGAGTAACCAATCCAATCTTGGAGAAGCCCGAGGCATGCAGATCAATACCGGAACACACACCGGAGAAGACCGATTAATCTCGGAGATAACCCCGAGGTATCTAGTCTCAGCCCTAAACATGGGAATAGCCTCCAACCTTGGTGATAGCCCCAAGGAACACAATTTCGGCATTAACCCCGGAAATGCTTGTTACAAGTGCAACCAGCTTCAATCTCGACGCTCACAACGAGATACACTGTATCAGCCCGGCGATGACATCGAGAAGACAGACACACCTCAAAGATGACAATGAGGACTTTCAACTAATTACAGCAGTCCAATCCCAGCGAAGCTGAGCAACGTCTGCTTTATCGACCCAACCCGACAATAACACCAGTAAGGGGTAACATCGTCATCTGACCAACATGATGCCACGCCAAGTCATCTCAACACATCTACGCAACAACAGCCCACAAGCCTAACCAATCCCGAGTTGCTATTGTGCGGGGTAACGGATGAAAGTTAAAACTTGAAGACCAGAGGGCACCATCCCATCTTCAAAGACTTCGTAAAAACTCTAATCCCATGCCATCGTACAAACTCTCGACAACAGCGGTCCGAAATAGGTCTTGTATATCTCAAACGGATGCCCGAATTGCACTTCAGAAAAATCGAGTGGACATTACAGTGCCCGCGTGCACGTACTTCGAGACGACCCGACCCGACCAAACCGGGCCGACCCGACCCGCCTCTGGTTCACCTGTGGCTGAGCCGCAGGTACACCTGTGGCACCCTTTGCCTATAAATAAGAGGCTTGGGGTGCTGATTTTTAAGAAAAAAAAGACGGGAAAACCCTGCAGAATTCGCTCTACACTTGCCATACAGTGTATTTTCCCACTTTAAACACCTGTCAGCTTATATACAGCCCTCTTTTGTACCTACAAAAGCCAGTGTTTACTCACTCTAAAGATATAGAAGTCTTCTTTGGCAGCCCACTGTAAGCCTTCTCACACACTTCAGAGTCTTTCTCTTCATTTTTGCACACACCCTTCTACACGTTGAGAGTTGTGTTGCTTGCTTTTGCCCGGACTTCGGTCCGTGGTTTCATTTCAGTCTATATATATATATATATATATATATATATATATATATATATATATATATATCTTATATATATATTGACTAACATTACCGAGTTATGCCTTGGTTGAGCCTAGACTTCGGTCTGGAGCATTTATTTGCTTTTCTATATATATATATATATATATATATATGTTTATATATATGAACTGTGTATCGGACTTTGTTCGATTGAGCCTAAAATTCAGTTTGGTGTGTTTATTGCTTTAATATATATATACTTATATATATTAACTATGTGTCGCACTTTGTTCGATGAGCGTAAACTTCGGTTTGGTGCGTTTAATTGCTTTCTTATATATATATATATATATATACTTATATATATAAACTGTGGTCGAACTCCATTCGATGAGCCTGGATTTTACATCCGGTGCGTTTACTAGCTTTTATATATATATATATATATGAACTATTATCGAACTCTGTTCGGTGAGCCTGAATTTTATATCCGGTGCGTTTACATGCTTTTATATATATATATATATATATATATATATATATATACATTTCGTCCCACCTGGAGTTTACTTCGTGATGGTTAACCGTTTTTACAACTTTATCTACGTTTTATCCCGCCTGGAGTTTCCTCTGTGGCGGTTGATAGCTTTTAACAGCTTTATTTACATTTCTGATCCCCCATGGAGGTTCTTCGTGATTGGTGATCATCTCTGTATATATATATTTACGGCTTTTATATATATACATGCTTACTGCTTTCATACAAATTGCGGTATCAGGTGAGCCTAGGAATCATGTGATCACATATTCATCCCATTGGATCTCGATTCGGTTCCCGTGATGGACATATTTAGCTGTAAGCAGCTTGTAAATTATTATGTGGTGTCTGATTTTTCTCAGATGGTTTCCATACCCACGAGGAAGTCGGCATTATTTTGTACATTATTTTCGTACGGATGCTTCGCAGCCGTCAAATAAAATCAACCAAGCCGTGCATCTAATAAAATGGGAGTGCAAAAGGCCTCAATTACTATTGAGCGTCAGGGTTTGAAAAAACTCTTTTATAAAACATCACTGCCATATCTTGCTAAAATTGAATTTTTACATAAATTCAAACCCTGCGTATATAGGTGCGAACGAGGCCTCGTACCACTTTCAAATAACAGCACATTGACTCACACACATTTAGATAATAGTTTCTTGAAAAGAGGCGGTCACCGTGGTAACACGGATGTCGGGGGGTGCCTAACACCTTCCCCTCGCATAACCAAGTCCCCAGACCCTAAACGAATCTCGGTTTCACCGACCCGTATAGCAGTGTCACATCACTGGGTCAATGTGCAAACCTTTTCTCAGTTGTGTTGGTACAACCATTTAAAAAACCAACTGGCGACTCTTAACAGTCCATAGTCGACATTATACATGTCGGACCTTTTTCACTTATTTTTTCAAACAAATCTCACCTAAAATGAAAACACCAAAGAACAAGTAACGGAAAAGGACATCTAAAAATCCCGACGTTGACACAAATCTTTATCAAATTGTAATGGTTCATTCTCGATCACATGCTTGTAATCGGGTTTATACGATCGTAACACCGAGACATGAAAGACATTGTGAATATGTTCCATTTCTGGAGGTAGAGCTACCTCGTAAGCCACTTCCCCTTCTTTTCGTAGCACCTCAAAGGGTCCAATAAATCTCGGACATAGCTTTCCTTTCTTACCAAATCAGATCTTTCCCTTCCAAGGAGAAACTTTTAGTAAAATGAAATTTTTAACGTCAAACTCGTGATTTTGTCTGTGTTGATCAACTTATTTCTTCTATCAATCTTGAGCAGCTACCAACCGTGCTCTGATGATTTTAACAACCTCAACGGTCTGTTGTACAAGTTCTGACCCTAACAGTTGAAGTTCACCAACTTCATCCCAGTACAGTAGAGTTCTACATTTTCTGTCGTACAATGCTTCGTAAGGCGGCATGTCAATGCTCGCGTGGTAACTGTTGTTGTAGGCGAACTCAGCCAATGGTAAATGATCGTCTCAGTTTCCTTTAAAATCCATGATGCACGCTCACAACATATCTTCTAATGTTTTAATTGTTCGTTCTCTTTGGTCGTCTGTTTGAGGATGGTACGCCATACTCATTCTCAATTGTGTTCCCATGCATTCTTGTAGTCTCTTCCAGAAGTTTAATGTGAATCGCGGATCTCTGTCTAACACAATTGACAATGGAACTCCATACCTTGAAATGATCTCTTTGACGTACAACTTTGCCAACCGATCAAGATTGAATCTAATCTTTATCGACAAAAAGTGTGTTGATTTTATCAGCCTGTCCACTATCACCCAAATTGCATCGTACCCTTTCTGAGTAGTCAGAAGACCTACCACAAAATCCATTGTGCTATGCTCCAACTTCCATTCAGGTATCTCCAACGGCTGAAGTAATCTGTTTGGTCTAAGATGCTCGGCTTTGACTTTTGGTATGTCAAGCATTTTGTGGCACATTCCATAACATCTCTCTTTATATTTGGACACCAGAAATGATGTCGTAAATTATGATAATACATCTTCGTACGCCCCGGGTGAATCGAATATCTTGAATTATGAGCTTTAGACAAAATTTCGTCTTTAATTTTAGGTACTGATGGAACCCAAATTCTTTTCTCGAACCTCAGTAATCCTTCGGCATTGATCTTGAACTTCACCTCACTACCCTCGGACACTCTTTTCTTGATTTTCTCGCATCCTTCATCTTATAGTTGATCATTCTTTACTTTGTCCACTAAAGTTGGACTAGCTTTCATCTGGAACAATCTTTCATTCGATTCCTTCAAAAAATTTACTTCCAACTCTAGTTTCACCATTGCTGAAATGAGCTCCACCTGGGCAGTTAACAACATCAACTTCTCCCGACCCTTTTCAAGGCATTAACAACCACATTTGCTTTACCCGAATGATAAAAGATTTCACAATCATAATCTTTTATCAGTTCTAACCATCGCCTCTGACGTATGTTCAAATCCTTTTGTGTGAAAATATATTTTAGACTTTTATGGTCCATATATATCTCACATTTCTCCCCATAGAGATAGTGTCTCCATATCTTCAGAGCAAACACCACCGCAACCAACCATAAATCATGAGTCAGGTATCCTTTCTCATAGTCCTTCAGTTGCCTTGATGCATACGTAATGACTTTGCCATTTTGCATAAGCACACAACCTAGTTCTTTATGTGATGCATCACTATACACCACAAAGTTTCTTGTATTATCCGGTAATGAGAACACAGATGTCATGCTAAGCTTCTTTTTTAATTCCTAAAAACTCTCTTCACACTTCTCCGTCTAAACAAATTTTACTGCCTTCCTTGTCAAATTCGTCAACAGAGTGGCAATCTTGAAAAAGTCCTGAATAAAACGTCTGTAATAACCTGTCAATCCTAAGAAACTCCTCACCTATGATGGTGTCCTTGGTTGTTCCCAATTTATTATAGCTTCAACTTTTGATGGATTCACTGAGATTCTATCCTTGTCAATCACATGCCCAAGAAATTACACGTGTTCTAGCCAAAATTCACATTTAGAGAATTTTATATACAGTTTTTCTTTTCTTAACGTCTCCAATGCCAAACGTAAATGCTTTACATTTTTCTCTTGCCTTTTGGAGTACACCATGTTCATCAAATCCATGAATGCTGCAGGGGCATTGGTCAAACCAAAAGACATTACAAGAAACTCGTAATGTCCATACCGAGTTCTAAATGTCGTCTTTGGTACATCCTCCTTCCTTACCTTTAGTTGATGATACCCACTTCTCAAATCTATCTTCGAGAAGTATCTAGCTCCCTTCAACTGATCAAACAAGTCATCTATTCTTTGCAACGGATACTTATTCTTAATAGTGACTTTGTTTAATTCCCTATAATTAATGCAAAAACGCATTAACCCATCCATCTTCTTCACAAATAACACTGGCGCTCCCCACGGCGATACACTCGGCTGAATGTATTTCTTGTCTAGCAGCTCTTGCAGTTGTACCATCAATTCCTTCATCTCTACCGGAGCCATCCTGTACGGGGCCTTCGATATCGGAGTAGTCACTGGTGCTAAATAGATAACAAACTCAATCTCTCTGTCAGGCGAAAGTCCTGGCAAAGAAATTATGTGAATTAATGAAAGAAATTATGAGAATGATTGAAATTTTGAAAAGAATTTAATAGATTATGAATATGGGAAATTTATTAAGGAAATAAATTTCAATAAAAGAGATATTATTAGGATAAAGCGAGTGTGTGTGTGTGTGTGTGTATATATATATAGTGATGTGTTATATATTTTAGCAAGAGGTGAATGATATGGATAAATACTTTTTGACTTATGTAAAGTATGTATGTGATTGAATAAATAAATATATTAAGTTTATATATTTATTTATTATATAAAGAAAAAGTAAATAGAAAGTTACATAACCTAATTATAAATTAGGTATTAGAAATAAATAACCTAAATGGTTATCTTTATTTCGTGGTCCTAGTATTTAATTATAAACTAGTGACCTAATCTAAGAGATTTGTGGATCATGTCTCCACCTACTAAATTAATTTGTGTGAATATATGAGTAAATGAATTTGAATATTATTTGTTTGTTTTTTTTTTGTTTATTATATAAACAAATAAAAAAAACTAAGGTAACCTAATTATATATTAGGAATAAAAAATTGAGTAACTTAAGGGTTATGGTATCAGAAAATAATGGTATTCAAAATATATACTAATCCAAAGAGATTTATTTTATACATCTCAATTAATTAATTTTATAACCTAATTATAGCAAGTCTAATTGGATTAAGAAATTAAGTGTACATGAGCAAGGATTTAAATTATAATTGAGTGAATGAAAACCCTAATTAAATAATTAGGGTAAGATAAAATGGAAAGTATTGGAATATGTTAATTTACATGGCCCAAAGAATTATTTAGGAAGCCCAAAAGAATTAATTTGGAGCCCAAATCTTTAGCCCAACCTAGGAGGGATTTTATAGTCATTTGACTAAGTAAATTTATTAAATAAAAATAGCCCAAACTTATCCCAATGAAAGAGGGACTTTTTGGACATTTAGTAAGCTAAGTAAAGAAATAAAAGCAAAATAAAAAGGGGTTAAAAGAAGGCCACATGGCCGGGTATTTGAGGAGAGAAAAGAAGGCACATGGTGTACCACTTTGGTTCATAAATTCCTAACAACTTTCTCCTTAGGTGTCATTCCTTTTGTGAAGTCACTACATTTAATTAGATTAGTAAGTACTCTTATAATGATTAAGGAGAGAGATAATGATAGGAGATGATATTGGGAGATGTATATAGATATACATAATATATCTATACATATTTTACTAACAAACAAATAAACTCATTTTCTCTTTCATCTCTTATTTCTTACCAAAAAGAAAACCAAGAAAGAGAGAGAGGAACAAATTCGACAACCACAAGAGGTTAAGGGGAGGAGGTTTTGATCTTCAAGATACCCAAGATCATCATCTACTTTGAAAGATTAAGAAAGGCTAGCAAAAGATCAAGGTATAAACCCCTTTTATTTAAGTGATTCTTAATTGTTTAAATCAAAACTTGAATCTATGTTTCTAAACTCAAAAACTTTGTATCTACTTGTTGATGAGTGTTTAATGTTTAGATATACCTATATTTGGTGTTGATTTGTTTGGAAAACGAAATAAAAGAAAAGTAATTTTTCTAGTTTATAAACCATAAATTTTTATGTACTTTAGATTTCCACCGTTTTTGATCTAAACCTTCTTTTTACGATTCATCAAAGAGATGTGCTAGATATATAAGTTAACTACTAAACCCAAGTGGTAGCACTAAAAATGTTGAGTACATAAGCCGTAGTGTTTGTTTTAGCAAAAATAGTTTAGTTCTTTTGAAAGAGAAACAAATTGTTTTTGGCCAGTCACTGCCAAGGGCAGTTTCATCATTTTTATGAAATTTAAAAAATCTAAAAAAATTTAAAATGATAATATGATGAGTTATCTTCAAACCCAAGTGGAATCACTAAAAAAGGAGTTGTAGATTTCCGTATGGACTATATTTGGCAAAGTAGGCAAAAGTCGATTTTTTGAAAAATAAACTGCCCCAGATTTTACAAGGGCAGTTTTGGCTATTTAATTTTTGAAATAAATTCCGGCCTTTTAGGATATGAAAATATATGATATAAAGTAGCTCCTTTCCAAAAATGAGCTCATTCCGACTTAAAATGACCAAGTTATGGTCATTTCAATATTTGGGATTTTCTGACGAAAACGGCTATAACCGGAGTTCTATAACTCCGATGGCCACGAAATTTAAACTGGAGGTTCACGTTAATATGTGTAAGATTATGCAAAGAGATGGGAATTTCTGGAGTTGATCATGATAGGGCTAATTTCTTAAACTACGAACTAAAAATGATTTTTGAAAAATACTAAAGGTAGTTGAAAAATTACATAAAAATTCTTTTTGTGCATGGAATATATGTGCATATGTTTGGAAAAAGGATATAAAAATAATAAGTTGATTTGGTATTTTCGTGAAAAGAATTAATGAATCAAGCTTGCTGGATTGAAAAATTAATGAATCCAGGCTTGCTGGATTTAACATCAGTTGAATCTAGTTTGCTGTATTGGAATTTAATGAATCCAATCTTGTTGGATTAGATGTTAATCAAATCCAGGCTTTCTGGATTGGCCATCTGGTTGTTAGAATTGGAATCCAGTTTACTGGATTGCAATTTAGTTTGTTGGATTGCAATCTGGTTGCTGGAATTGGAATCATGTTTGCTGGATTGCAATTTGGTTTGCTAGATTGGCAATCTGGTTTGCTGGATTGCAATCTGGGTTGCTGCATTGATATGTTTGGATAATCCAGGTTGTTGAATTAGTATTTGACTTATTAGTTTTTAAAGAAGAACTTATAAAATAAAATATTAAAGTGTTAAATCATATTGTATATGATATAGTGATTAAAGAATTATCAAAGGACAATAATAATACTGATGTGTTAGGATATTATCTAATATTTGATTTTTATAATTAAATGTTAGATAATTTATGGATAAAGTAATCGTATTATGAGCTAACAGGTATATTATGTTAATTGAAAGATTAATCTTATAATTGATAGGTCTTTCATAAGAGGTTAAATTAGATTGATTACCAGTAATTGACGGACAAGGAAAGTTCTCTAACTCAAACCTGAGTTATGATTTTTCAAGCATGCTAGTGGTTAATCATTGTCGATTACATCACATCTATGATTTATTGATTCGCACGTTGTGCATGTTGCATATGTTCATCAGGTATGAAAGGTTGATCACCTTCATTACCATTTGGTTCAGTTATAGTTGTTCATGTTCATTGTTGGCTATTCATTGTTATTGACTCGGTTATTCAGTTATGAAAATTGATTCATATTCTTTCACAATTATTATATTGTTGAAAGTTTGTCAGCCAGCTTATTATTCTTTTCAATCATGATATATCTCCAATTGTATCTTAAACTTGTTGGGCAAACTTGTTGCTCACCCTTGCTATATCATGATAAAACTTTCAAATTAAGACGAAACTTCGGATACAGGCAAAGGCAAAGAAAAAAAGTCTAGAATTGGATTGTGTTGTAGTTAAACTTGTAATAGTATTGGATACTAATGACATTGTAAGTCATGTAGGATATGAATTATGTATTAAGTTAAGGTTACCGACCTTGGGAGTTATGTGTAAATGTTTAATGTATAAACAATTTATGTTTATATCTTTCGCAATAGTTATAGAATTGATGTACCAGGTTCGTGGTAAAAGATACCCGGATTTGGGGACACTACAGTTGGTATCAAAGCTGTAGGTTATAAACCTAAGGTAGGGTTACCTTAGGCTATAACCGTAGGGTTGAGGATAAGGAATAAACTCAAATAGAGTTTAAATTCTAAGGGATGAATATGGGCAAGGTATTAATAAGTCAATAAGATTCAAAGAAGAATCATGAAAAGTAATAAAGATCCAGAGTTACTTAACTCTGATAATAAAGATGAACAATAGTAATGAATAGATAGAGTCTAAAAAACTAAAAGTATAAAGGGAAAGAAGATCGTAAAACAAAACGATCATAACATAGAAAAGAATCGTAATATATTATGATTATAATATGAGATCATCACGTGATCTGATAAGGTCATAGCAGGGAGGAAGATCAATCAAATAATTGAAAATTTTATAGCAAAATTACTGTATGTAAATTGTACTATGAAATGGTACTATGTGAACTCAAAAAAGAGTTGCGGATGATAAAATACGGATTAAAAAAAATTGTATAGAGTAAGGGAAAGCTAGGATTATGTGGGATTTCAATTGAGGACTCATGTCAGCAGCTAAGTTGTATGATTCCTTGTATGGACAAGGAATTTGTACTTGGTTTTATAGTCATTTGACTAAGTAAATTTATCAAATAAAAATGGCCCAAACTTAGCCCAATGGAAGAGGGACTTTTTGGACAATTAGTAAGCTAAGTAAAGAAATAAAAGCAAAATAAAAAGCGGTTAAAAGAAGGCCACATGGCAGGGTATCTGAGGGGAGAAAATAAGACACATGGTGTACCACTTTGGTTCACAAATTCCTTACAACTTTCTCCTTAGGTGTCATTCCTTTTGTGAAGCCACTACATTTAATTAGATTAGTAAGTACTCTTATAATGATTAAGGAGAGAGATAATGATAGGAGATGATATTGGGAAATGTATATAGATATACATAATATATCTATACATATTTTACTAACAAACAAATAAACTCATTTTCTCTTTCATCTCTTATTTCTTACCAAAAAGAAAACCAAGAGAGAGAGAGGAACAAATTCGGTAGCCACAAGAGGTTAAGGGGAGGAGATTTTGATCTTCAAGCTACCCAAGATCATCATCTACTTTGAAAGATTAAGAAAGGCTAGCAAAAGATCAAGGTATAAACCACCTTTTATTTAAGTTATTCTTAATTATTTAAATCAAAACTTGAATCTATGTTTCTAAACTCAAAAACTTTGTATCTACTTATTGATGAGTGTTTAATGTTTAGATTTACCCATATTGGGTGTTGATTTGTTTGGAAATCGGAAGAAAAGAAAAGTAATTTTTCTAGTTTATAAACCATAAATTTTTATGTACTTTGGATTTTCACCGTTTTTGATCTACACCTTTTTACGATCCGTCAAAGAGAGGTGCTAGATATATAAGTTAACTACTAAACCCAAGTGGAAGCACTCAAAAATTTTGAGTACATAAGCCATAGTGGTTATTTTAGCAAAAAATAGTTTAGTTCTTTTGAAAGAGAAACAAATTATTTTTGGCCAGTCACTGCAAGGGGCAATTTCGTCATTTTTCTAACATTCAAAAATTTTGAAAACTTTTTGAATGATAATATGATGAGTTATCTTTCAAACCCAAGTGGAATTACTGAAAAATGAGTTGTAAATTTCCGTATGGACTGTTTTAGGCAAAGTAGGCAAAAGTCGATTTTTTGAAAAATAAACTGCCCCAGATTTTGCAAGGGTAGTTTTGGCCATTTATTTTTTGAAATAAATTCTAGACTTTTGGGACATGAAAACATATTATATAAAGTAACTCATGTCCAAAAATGAGCTCATTCCGACTTAAATTGACCAAGTTATGGTTATTTCAATTTTTGGGATTTTTCGACGAAAACGACTATAACTGGATATAACTCCGATGGCCATGAAATTTAAATTGGAGGTTCACGTTAATATGTGTAAGATTATGCCAAGAGATGGAAATTTCTGGAGTTGAGCATGATATGTCTAATTTCTCATTATACGAACTAAAAATGATTTTTGAAAAATACTAAAGGGAGTTGAAAAATTACAGAAAAATTCTTTTTGTGCATGGAATATATGTATATATGTTTGGACAAAGAATAGAAAAATAATAATTTGATTTGGTATTTTCGTGAAAAGAATTAATGAATCAAGGTTGCTGGATTGAAAAATTAATGAATCCAGGCTTGCTGGATTGGCCATCTGGTTGCTAGAATTGTAATCCAGTTTGCTGGATTGCAATATGGTTGCTCGAATTGGAATTCAGTTTGCTAGATTACAATCTGATTGCTGGAATTGGAATCCAGTTTGCTGGATTACAATTTGGTTTGCTGGATTGGTAATCTGCTTTGCTGGATTGCAATCTAGGTTTCTAGATTGGTATGTTTGGATAATCTAGGTTGCTGGATTAGTATTTGACTTATTAGTTTTTAAAGAAAAACTTATAAAATGAAATATTAAAGTGTTAAATCATAATGTATATGATATAGTGATTAAAGAATTATCAAAGGACAATAATAATACTGATGTGTTAGGATGTTATCTAATATTTGATTTTTATAATTAAATGTTAGATAATTTATGGATAAAGTAATAGTATTATGAGCTAACAGGTATGTTATGCTAATTGAAAGATCAATCTTATAGTTGATAGGTCTTTCATAAGAGGTTAAATTAGATTGCTTACCAGTAATCGACGGACAAGGCAAGTTCTCTAACTCAAACGTGAGTTATGATTTTTCAAGCATGCTAGTGGTTAATCATTGTTGATTACATCACATCTATGATTTATTGATTCGTACATTGTGCATGTTGTATATGTTCATCAAGTATGAAAGGTTGATCACCTTCATTACCATTTGGTTCAGTTATAGTTGTTCATGTTCATTGTTGGCCATTCATTATTATTGACTCGATTATTCAGTTATGAAAATTGATTCATGTTCTTTCACAACTGTTATATTGTTGAAAGTTTGTCAGCCAGCTTATTATTCTTTTCAATCATGATATATCTCCAATTGTATCTTAAACTTGTTGGGCAAACTTGTTGGTCACCCTTGCTATATCATGATAAAACTTTCAGATTAAGATGAAACTTCGGATACAGGCAAAGGCAAAGACAAAAGTCCAGAATTAGATTGTGTTGCAGTTAAACTTGTAATAGTTTTGGATGCTAATGACATTGTAAGTCATATAGGATATGAATTGTGTATTAAGTTAAGGTTACCGACCTTGGGAGTTATATGTAAATGTTTAATGTATAAACAATTTATGTTTATATCTTCCGCAATAGTTATAGAAATGATGTACCAGGTTCGTAGTAAAAGATACCCAGATTTGGGGACGCTACACATTTCTTTTGGCAATCAATTATCACTCCATAATTGAATAGTCAATCCATCCCCAATATAACATCAAATTTCCCAAGTTTAATCGGGATTAAATCTATTGTCACTACGTTTCCCTTAATATTTTGCCTGCAATTCTTCATACGAATCTAACATGAATCACCTCCCTATTCACAATTTCTATGTTCAAAGGGAAATTCAATTTTTCCCTAGATAATCCTAAACTCTTAGCAAAATCATCAGATATAAATGAACAAGTAGCACCTGAATCAAATAATACATATGCATTTATATTATTGATTGGAATGATACCTGACACCACTTCTTTTAACTGCACAGCATCTTGCACAGTCATGTTGAAGGTTTTGGCCGTGGGTCTGCTCCATGACGTTGGTCCAGCAATAGCCAACGTACCTCTACTATCACCTCCCTTGCTTCCACTTGTACCTCTAGCTATCTTTTTGGGAAACTCACGAGCTAAATGATCCTTTGACCCGCATGTGTGACAAGCATTTTTCTTTGGTTGATGGCAATTCGGAGCAATGTGACCCTCCTGGCCACAGTTAAAGCACACTCACTAACCCTTCAAGCACACTCCAGTGTGATTTCTCCCACAGGTAGCACACGCTTCAAATTTCCTTTTCTGCTGGCTACTCTGTTGACTTCCAGCACCTGCACCCTCATTCCACTTGCTCTTTGGGTTATTATTTCTGCCACTGCTACCACCAGCTTTGCCTTCACTCTCATTCTTCTTCTTTCTCTGTTCCTGATTGTACTTCGTTAAGGCATCGCTTCCACCTTCAGCGGTAATCACCTTCTCAAGTACTGCTACAAATGACTTCAACTGAAACATAGAGACTCTGCTACACAACCATGGCTTCAATCCCTGTTCAAATCTTCTTGCCTTGCACTCATCTGTGTTAACCTGATATGGTGCAAACCTCGCCAAATCATTGAATTTTGCTGCATATGCTGACACAGTCATCGTACCATACTTCAGCTCTAAAAACTGGACCTCCATCTGATTCTGTGAGCTCTCTAGAAAATAGGTCTCGAAAAATATCTCCTTAAACCTATTCCATGTTATTACTCCCTGACCCCCTCATGTTTTTTATTCGTCTGCCACTAATAGTTGGCTTCCTCTGTCTGCATGAACATTGCAAAAGCAGTCTTCTGGTCTTCACCGACTCTGGCAACGTCGAACACCTTATCTATTTCCATAAACCAGGTTTGTGCCTCCACTGGATTCATGGACCATCGGAACTCTGGTGGTCCTACCGCCTTAAAATCTTTATAGGTTGCTGCTTGATTCTGCGGCAGATTTTGAAGTACTTCCCTTAATAACGTCACCAACTGCTGAATTGGGTTAGCATCAGTGTTGTTGTTATTGGTAGACCCCTAAGGTGTTCATTGTCGTGGTAGACGTCTTCTTCGAGGCATTTTCTGTTTAAAATACATTTTTATATCATTACTTAATTTCTTAAGTATTTTCTACTTAACTTGCATATCAATGATCATCACATAACACATAACATCTTGAATAAATATTAACATTTTATTCATTCATCATCTTTTAGAGACATAGAAACAATATCATCGCTGCTATTTACATCACTTTCCTGAACTAATAAAATTTCAAGATAACACCATCATATCTCATTGGTCACACAACAATTGGGATTTACATCTTATTTATTATATAATTATTCATTCAATAATTACACTTTCTATTAAGGCCTATTAAGACGCTGCACAGCCTTACGAATGCTCCTCTTCCATGATATAGAATATCATTCTACGATCTAACATATACTATGGTAACTCCTCGAACTGAGTCGGATAGTACATAACTCGGTCTTGAGCTCTATTTATCACAGTGTGGAATACATAATACATCTCCTCCATCTTGACCTTCTTTGTTTGTACCTCTCCCTCTGCTACATCTGCACGCTGGGAAGCCTTCTCGCAAGCATCTTTAGCTCTTACTCTCTTGGCGGACTCTTCTTTCAGGTTATCCTTTAGCTTCGCAACGTCCTCCATCAGTTGTTCCTTTTCCCCCTCTGTGTGGACCAGCTTTCATTCCACATTACCGAGACGTTCGTTAAGATCCTGAATCTCATCGTCCTTCTATGCCATCGAAGTCTGATGTTCATCTACTAGCTCCTCCAACTCCTTAACTCTATCCTGAAGCTCAATGTTACGGTCGTACACCTCATCATACATTTGAGCTGCAATAGAGTTTAGTGGAAACTCTTCCCCTTCCTCCTCCTCATCTGTCTGTGGTAGCTCCACAGGGTCCTCCTTGTCCGTCTCTACCCCATCCTCATCACCAGGTAACCCCTCCTGCTCAAATTCTGGGGCATAACTAACAACTGCAACCAACGGAGATAGCTCCCTTGGCACTAGCTGATCCTAGACTACCTGAATATCTAGAGGTTCCTCCTCTCTACGCATCTGGTGTCCCTCCCCCTAGCCTGACTGGATTCTTCCATATTAACTATCCTAACAACAAAATTTTAAGTTTTTAATTACTAACCGTCACTACTCGACACTCACGAGCACATAGGTTGCAACCATATAAGCACATAGAGTGTTTTATTATTCCTTCCTTAAAACTCGATAAGAGTTTATTACCATTATCTTTATCTTTACAATCTCCTATAAGGTTACTTCTTAAGGTTTTTCCCCCACCTAAGGTTCATAACCTAAGGCTTTGATACCAACTTATGACACCCCCAAATTTGGGTACTTCATTCTCACAGGATTTGGTGTTCACTATCCAAACATCCATTTCTAACTACACAAATTCAATAAAATTTAAGCAATAATTCTCCCCATTAAAGGGTTACATAACTTAAACTAATAAATCTCAGGTTGTCTAACCTTAAACATTCATCAAAAGCGAAAAAATAATTAATTACATCTCATAATTAAAAATAAGTCTGAAAACATAATTCTCAATAAATTAACAAGTCTTCAACACTTGTTCATCTTGCCTTTTCCTTTGCTAGTGGTTGGCTCGTCAACCTTCTCAACTTTAGCTGCAATGGTTATATATGTGACAACCCGAGTAAAATCGGATTGTCCAGAATTTAGTTTAAAGAATTAGTTATTAATAAAATGAATTTTTATTAATACTATTATGTGCTATGTGTTTATTAATCGTTCTAGAACCTAGGATGATTATAAGTTGGGAGGATTCTGGCTAAGAGCTAGACTGAACGAGTAAAAATTTTCAAGACAAAAATAAATTTTTTCCGGGAACAAAAATATTTCTGGAGAAAAAGACGAAATAGGCACTATTTATCTGTTTCTGCTCGGAGATTGAGTTTGAATTTCCAAGAAACGCGTAATGATAGAATTCTAAGACGTGATGGAATATTTAATAATATTTTAGTTATGGCAAATGAATTTTTCGCTTAGGAAAAGTGAGTTCCGAGAATTTAATGATTTCGTATAATAATTAAGGTTATTATGCGTTAGAAATACGAGTATGATACTAGTTATTATATGAGTATAGTACGAAGATTTTTACGACGTATAATACGAAGATCGTACGAATTATATACGAGAATGGGATGCGTAGAATATGATTAGTCTTAATGGACTTTGAGTTCATGGACTTTGTAGAATCCAATTGGACTTGGATTATATCAATCCCAAGATAGGCCCAATAAGAATTAATGTTAAGGCCCAAACTAAGAAAACAAACCGCAAATTGAACCGATGGGTCACCGGATGGATATTAACCCATGGGGAAACCCATGGGGAGACCCATGGAGAATGTGGGCTAGCCACTTGGCCACCAAGTAAAGTGGTTACTTGGTGGCTAAGCCATGAATAGTAAGGAGGTTTGGGGGCGAAATGACTATTTTTGCCCTAGCCATGGTTTTCTATATAAACAAGCCTTAAGCTCATTTGTGGTTAATGAAAAATTATCCCACACTTGAGAGAGAGAGAGAGAGAGAGTTCTGATGAAGAGGAAAAGCTAGCACGAGTGCACGCTTTGTCCAACGGAGGAAGATTAAAGGAGAGAGGTAATCCGGAATCTAAACCTAAGTAAATTTTCTTTGAGTTTTATATGTTTAAAACATAGCTTAATGAGAATAAGAAGTAAAAGAAGTAATGAATGATTTCATATGGTTGAAATCATGAGAAAATGAAGAAATAAGAATTAGAAGTTAAGTTTACAAATTTCTTAAGAAAGTATAAGATTCGTAATGAATTTGAACGATCTGAATGTATCATAGGAATGATTCGATGAAATTAGAAAGGAATGGTGTTCTATAACATCAAATTCCAAGAAAAAGTGAAATCGTAATCAAAATATTGATTAAAAATGAAGAACTAACGAAGAACGCGAAGAACACGAAGAACGTTGTTGATGGACAAATTTAAAATCATCGTAGTGTAATTGTTATTGATGGACAAGTTTAAAACCATCGCGTATAAGTTAGTTGTTTATTGGTTGGTTAGGAACGGTAGAAATGTTCATGAAGAACGGATTAAACTTAGCTATAACGAAGTTATAGCGAAATTTTTGTAAAAGACGAACGAGAAATAGAAAGTATGTAGATGAACCCAAATGAGTAGGGTTTCATAAGAATGTAAGAGAGTGTAGAAAACGTGAGTCGTGGACTCAAGAACGAGCGAGTTCTGAGTTCGGATGACCGAAGTACGGACGAACGAACGAAGAATGTTAAAAATGTAAAACGAACGAGGGATGAAGATTAGGCCAATTGAATGGCATTTTAACGAGTTCAAAATTGATTTCTATCCAAGGGAGGTTGAAGTACATAAGATAAGGAAGAGAATGGCTTTGGAACAACCTCATTCTGAGTTATAACGAAGAAGATACGAGATCGTAAAGTAAGAGTCTCAAACTTGATGCAAGACTTAGAAATTTTTCTAGGATTTAGGCTCGGCGCCGCATCGCCAGCTATGTCTTGGGAGGCAGCGCCACAGCGCCAGGCCGGGATGTTGTGCACCGCTAACTCGCACCGCAGCGCGAGAGGAAAGGAAGAGTTTGGCACTGCAGTGCCAGACCAAGGGAGAGGGTGACGTAGGCTTGTGCCGCAGTGCGAGAGGGAGGAAGGGAACCGGCACCGCAGCACCGGTGCAGGACAAGACCCAGTGATGAGCTTTTAACTGCTCAAATCATGGGGGAAGTATAATGAAAGCTAATGAACGTGTAGTTAATTAAATGTAACACTTAAACAAGTGAATTAAACCATAAATGAAGGTTGAACGGAAAGATTAAATGAGATTAAAAGAAAAAGAATGTAAACGCAGGTTACAGAACCGATGTCCGGGGACCGTAGTGGCGATAAAATGAACATGTGGGATTGCTATGATTGTGATTCCTTAGACATTGAGTGGCGAGGGTGATGTATGACATTCTGATGTTATGATGTCAATATAAGAGTTAATTATAAAGCGTATAGACGCTGTGAACGCAACGCAGTTGCGATGAACGATCGGTCTTAGCATACAATAGACTGTGTGGCTTCGACATTAAGAAAGAATAATGAACGTGGGGTTCATGCAATGGATAACAGATGAAAATGAGTAAAACCTTGGGTAAAGGTTAAATGAGAGATTTAGTGATGAGCAACGTAAGCGATCCTCGTGAATCGTATTCGCTTCGGACGAACGTTCTAAGTGTACAATGGTGGTATGACTTAGACATTGATGAAGGTAGTAAGTAAGATATTAATTATCAAGAAAGTCGTAAAGAACGGTAATAAGAATAATGAAAGTCCGAGGGTAAGTCGGATAGAGAATGTTATAAGGAAAGGTAAGCGTTAAACACTTTAACCGACGTGAGGGTTGAGTGTACGCGAAAATTGAACTGGTAAAACCTACACTCCGTGTATGGTTTGACCATAAGACAATGATGAGTAAGGTAACGTAGAATGCTTAATGCTATGAATGCGTAGAATTAATATTGGATGATCGTAAGAGTAAGACATCTCCGTATGTCATAAAGCCGCAAAACGATAAAGAAAGTTAGTCGCGTAAGCTTAGATTACAAGAACGCGAACCATAAGAAGTAAAGTTAAGTAAACCAATGCGCAAGTCAAGTATATAACTAATTAGTGTACGTGTTATTTCCTTATGCGTTATCTAGGGATTGGAATGAGCAGTTCAGCGTAAGCTGTAGCTGTGCATAAGGCACGTTTCCTAACTTCATTCATATTACATGAATGCTAGTTTCTTAAACTTCTCAGATATTAAACTTGAGAAGTTTTGTCTATGTGCATATGTGCGATATATGTACAAGGTGGTAGAATGTAGGAGTCCTTGTGCCACAATTTGAAATCTTCGGTGTTTCTATGAGATGAATTGTTCTGTGATTGAACAGTTTCATATGAGTATGTTCTGTTTATATATGAACCGTTATTGTTAAGTTTATGCTAATGATTCTAGCCAGACAAGATATGTTTGAAAAAAGGTAGAAGAATGAAAGAAATTCAAAGAGTATGTGATTAATGTTTTAAAATGATAGGAATCGAGATTATTCCTATTATTCAAACTACTTCATAACCTTTATTCGGTTATTGAAGTCTTAAAAGAATGTTTAAATTCTTGAAGTTGTTTGTTCAACAGCTATGACTTGTTGGGCAAATGAATGTTCACACTTGCTTTAAATGAAAAACATTTTCAGCGTATGAATAGAAGAACTTAAGGATCCCGTAAAGATCAAGCTGATTAGTATCCAGAAGAAATGAAGTATGTGAATGTGCGTGAAGATCAAGCCAAGACTTGTAATGTATAATAGTTTAATTGAACTATAGATTAGTTTAATGAACTGTTATGTATCCTTGGTGGCGGATAAAAGTCACTCTTGGGCGATGTAAAGAATAATGTAATTATCATTATTTGTAATGAGTAAAGTTATAAGGTATTAGAACCTAGGATTTGAGAATGTATGTTGTTATATTTAACTATATAATGATGTATGTTTGGAAGGAGAAGGGATAGTGACGTACGGAATCCGGGTGAGAAAATAGACCAGATTTCGGGGAGTTACAATATATATGCAAAGTGAGGAAAACAATGCTCACTTGAAAGGACATAATATCTGGAAATGAATAAACTAAATTGAATTGGATAACATTTTCAAATATCAATAATCAAGAACTGATACTGGAAATCATCTGAGGCTCACAAGACCATGAACTATGTTCTAGGGTATAAGTATTTTTCAACTTAAACCTTAACAGTCAGTAGACTATAGGGACCTTTCTTTCCCGTACTTAGGGTGATCAGCCCAACGTACCATGTATTGTGCACAAACATCTAAACGCTTCCGTGTAAATAATCCCTCATAATAGGGTTGTTCATCTCAGTTTTAACATACAAGTCCACACCAAAGTAATGTTTGGTTTGGATAAGTTTCAAGGGTAATTTAGAGTTCAATGTACATCAACTAAGGATTAGTTGAATCAAAAGTGTAATGACAATGCAAGGGTTCAACAATGACGTATTACAGAGTAGTTATGAACCATAAATGAATAATGTACTGCATCAAAGTCATGCTTTAAGAATCAAGTTCAAAGCATTGAAAAGATATAATCAACCTTACTTCAACAAAAATGGTAAACTAAGGTTACACTTTCCAATAAGGAAATAGAATTAAGAACTTCGCTCAATAGAATTAAAGAACTTACGTAATTTATAAACAAAATAGAATAACAACTTGCATAATTATAAACAAGGTAGGATAAGCTCAAATAGAGATTAGGGTTTCGAAACTTGCTCAACTGAATAATAGATTCAAGAAACTTGCATAATGTAAGAGTAGGGATAGAAGACTTGCCTCGTGCGTTAGCTACACAATTAAAATTCACACTTCCCAAACACCCAAAACATTCCATTAACATCGTAACACAACTTTAGCCACATAATATTAATCTCATAGATTCAACTTCCACTTTTATATAACTTGACAACCTAATTTGAATTCTGATTTTTTAAATCGATAAAACTTGACCAATCTAAGGTTATTTCTTAGACAACGATTTAACTTCATTAATCACATAATAAAGCTTTACAATAATAACTTAAAGTATAATTTATAAATTTTCACAACTTGAAATCATCAATTACACATGAACAATCTGTTATAATATCTTGATATAAGCCTAACAGATTGTCATGAGCTTTAAACTAGATTAGATTAATTTTAAGTGATTGAACAAATAACATCTCATCACTGTCTCTGTTCTAGGTCTGGCGCAGCTGCGCTGGTGTACAGACAGAAACTACGCAGACTATTTTTTTTCAGCTCTGTTCAACCCAAACTCACGAATTTCACTATTTAAACAACAAATTAAACACACCCAAAGCATATAAACTTCATATAAATATTACCCAACATGTATACATCGATTTAAAACATCATCAACAACAACAATCGAATTAAATCCTTTAAATTTCATATTTTTGTAAAAACTCCATTTTTTGACATCCTTAGCAAAAATAATCACTGAAAATTCGTTACTACACCAAAACAACCCATTTAAATCACTTTACTTTCATTTCTTCATGTATTTTTATAACCAGGAATCAATTTACTCATTATAACATAAATTGAACATAAATTTGATTCCAAAATAAGCCATATCATAAGTACATCACTATATTTCTCTATAAACATAATTTCTTCACATATATCATATTTTCACAAATTAACCTACTCTAAATCATATACAAACAATTTGTATACACATATTAACCATATCTTTAACAATTACTCATAAAACTCAAACACAGAGGAAAAACAAAACCAAAACTAAAACTTTAAAAATACTAGGATTATACCTTGGTTATTAGTTTAGCTAGAGAAGATGACAGAATCCTTCTTGGTTTGCTCAAGCTCGCAGAGAAATTCTTTCTCTCTTTTCTCTCTTTTCTCTCTGTGTTTTCTCTTCTTTTTCTTCTCTATTCTTTTTTTAGTATTAGGCTGATATAACTTAACGTAAAAAAATAGACGTAAAATAAAAAACTGAAATATAATAATTGTGACGCTCCCAAAATAGGTATACGCCACCCATCTTGGGTCGCCAAAAAATACACTACTGACAACTCCATTTATACAACTGTCGTGCAAAATACGACGACACATATACTATGAGTTTCAATACAAATATTGTAACGTATATAATACGACAATATTCATACTCAAATTATTACAATGCCATATAAAGTACAACAACAAATATTTCAAGTCTCAAAGGAATACGAGAAGATTTATCTCCTCCTCATTCTAATGCAGTGCATTTTGACACTTTTAAATTCGAGTTCGCATCATCCTATTTAATTCACCAGATATAACTATTAAATGATATATAAAATATGTCACACACATTTTAAATTCTCAGTACAATTATTATGCCCCACCGTTTCATAATTTGATTAGGATTTCGACTAATTTGAAACACCACTTTATACACACGTCCTCTCTACTAGTCCCAGCTACACTTTTATTTCCTGAAAGGGGTGGTGAAGTAAAAGGGTGAGCACAAATAGCCCAATAAAGAATATCATGACTTAAGATAATTAAATTATCAAAATAATTCAGATATTTAGAACATATGGTAGAAGATAAAAGTTTTCAACCATAATAGCAGCGGAATCAATAATCCATTAGAAGGGTCAAGTAAAACATAATGTCTACTATCTCCTCTAGATTAAAGGTTCATCGATAATATTTCATTCCTGTAATACTCATCAACAGTTCTTTGTTATACCCAAGACAAAGAGAACTATCATCACCTGTCTTCACCTGAACCACCACAGATTATAATTAAATCACAATTCATATTTATAATCAGGTAAATCAACAGTCTATCTTTACAATACAAGCCTAAGACATACAACTGTTAAATCAATAACCAACAGTTCATCTTTGCACTACAGGCCAAAGATATACAACTGTAAAACCAATAACCAACAGTCCATCTTTGCACTATAGGCCAAAGATATACAACTATAAAACCAATAACCAACAGTCCATCTTTGCACTACAGGCCAAAGACATGCAACTATAAAATCAATAACGCTGAGACTCAGCTCAATAGTATCACGACCACGAATTATCCATGCACTACGGGCCAAGGATATTCGTGTTTTCACCAATGGTCATGATTATACCGAATAATCCTTGGTCATAATCATGCCAATCAACTGTCCATCTTTGCACGTAAGCCAAAGAGGATTTTTACCACATCATTTGTAACATTACGGTAATGATTATACTGAATAATCCCTGGTCATAATCATACCAAGTCCATCTATGCACTACGGGCCAAAGATGACTTTTACCACATCATTTGTAATATTACGGTCATGATTATACCGAATAATCCCTTGTCATAATCATACCAAGCCCATCAATACACTACGGGCCAAAGATGACTTTCACCATAATATAAGAATGAGAATGATGACAATGATATATATAATGAATAAACATGAATAATCAGAATAATAAGATAACATAGATCTTAGTGATTTTTAACTTAATTATCCAAAGTCCAAATTGATAACATAATAATAGATGAAGCACAAACTATTAAGGATATTCTAATCCTTTCAGGACTTTTCACCATTTAATGATAAACTGAATAAATGAATAATAATATCTTACCATAATATGGAGTATGAAAGAAAATAATATTCTTTTTACCATAAAAATGATTCCCTCTTACCACAATAATGATATCTCTTACCATAATAATGATATCCCTTACCTTAACATGTGACTTGATTTTGTTTTCTGTGAAATTGATCAGCTTAAACAATGCTTGCATTCCTTATCTACACTTGGAGTAACCTTCCACTCAACATAAATACTCATAATATTATAATCACAATATTGTAGTAAAAATTCTATATTTTTAGTGTAGTGATGGTGTGTGTTTAGTTGCTCAACCGAGAAACCTATTTATACTGAAAATTGAGGAAACAATTAGCACACACGATTTGACAAAATAACCAAATGAGGTATATAATAATGGTAGTGGAATTTATGGTCCCATAGAGAAAATTAAACCAACTTGTACACATTTTAAAAATAATTGAGTTGTGGTCCAGACTACTTTAGAAAAAGTAGAGTGTCGGCAAGTCCTGCCAAACTTACTTTTATAATAAAAAAAATAATTGAACAAACATCTGTTTATCTAATTCATCATTGATTAATGTTAAATATCATTATATTTAATAATGTTCATGTTTTACAACTTAGAATAACATCTGTTATCGTTGTAAACATTACACATTGCATACGTGCATGCCCGACGTCCTCCGATTGCCTTTGAATGCACATCAATCCCACAAATAGCCATTTTAGGCATTGATACCGACCTCAAATCTCAAAACATAAAGAATGAAAGTTTTAGGTCTACTCGTTATCTTTCTGAATCATCCTAAATCACCTCAATCGGAGTTCGTATGAAAAAGTTATGCCCACTTTACCAAAGGACGTCCGGACAGATTTTGGCTTAACACTTGACCAACGTCCAGGCGCCCAACTTTGGCCTTAGGCAAGCGCCTAGGCGCCCAAGAACAAAGTCTAAGTGCCGAGCCTAGTGCCTAGGCGCTCTACCCTTAGCACTTAACTCCAATTTTATAGATTTTGTAACTTTTGACGCACATACTTCATCTTCATAACTTCTTCATCCATTTTCGGAATTGGTCCGTTTTTGAGGCTATGGAAAGATTGTAACATGCTCTACAAAACCCTCCATGATTTCATAATTTTTCATATTTATTAATTATTCTAAAATTTGGCTCAAAAGTCCCTCAAGACTAAGTTTTTCATAGTTTAACATGTTTTACGAAAACTTTCACCACTACTTTGATTTAAATCATTTTTAGTCCGTTCAAATTGGAATATTTCCCTAACTTATTAATCTATAGATCCTCCTCCTTGGATATTACATGTTAATCAACTATCAACACTTTTACAAGTTTGATTTAAGTCCTCAAAATAACTTTTATTCATCCTCAAACACATGCCTAACTTTTTGATCTTAAATTTGATTATGAAATGGAATATACATAAAATCATCATATACTTCATTATTACTTCGGATCCATCATGATCCCCTATAACCCAACCTTCAACAAATCAAACTCTTAAGAAAATTAAAGAGAAGAAAAGTATTGGTTTTACCTTTTGAGTTCTTATTCTTCCTTCACTACTTCATAGTTTCATCTTCTTCTTTCTTCATTTCTTTCGTTCTTTCTCTTTCCTTTCTCTCTTCTCTCTCTTCTCTCTTTTCTTCTTCTGGACATGGCTATGGGAAAGAGCATGAGAGAATGAGAAGAAAAAAGCTATATATTTGACTTAGCCAAAATGAATGGCTAACCTCCTTGGAAAAATGAGAAGCAAAGTGTTGAACATGTGACTTTTCAGCCAAAATGGATGGCCACATCTTTGCCCCACAAAATAAATGGACCAATAGAAAAATATTTGGTGCATAATTTAGGGAAAGGTTTGGCGTATTGGGAAATTAAATCTCAGCAATCATCCCTCCCCTATCAGCCTTAGCCGCCCACGTGTCCACATTCTATAAGTTTAATATTTCCTCTTTTATTGGCTCATTTACCCGATTAATTGTTCGTTTACCCATTTATAAATTTAACATTTTACAATTTTAGAATAATAATCATAAATTAAATTAGACTTTTAAAAAGTCGGGGTTTTACAATAATAATCATACTTAATACATATTAGTTATGCTTTTTTAAAATTTAAAAGCCACTAAGGCTTGTTTGGCAAAGCAGGATTAAAATAAAGACTTAAAAGCCTTAAGCCTTGTTTGGTAAAACTAAATTAAAACACTTTTTAGCTTATTTTAATAACTCACTTATTATATAGTTTATTGTCACACTTTATTTAATTAAATTCCCATATTCAAATTTAATTAAATTAAAGCTAATAACAACTTATTAAATCAAAATGCCACATAATCAGTAAGACCCCAACTTTTTATGAATAAAGATTTAATTTTCTCTAAATATTATTTTGAATAATAATGTGTGATTTGATATAATGTTATAGTAATGGGTGATATGTGTAAATTTTACAAAGTAAGCAAGTTGACATAAAATATTGGTTTGGTCGGGGAATATTCTTTTTATCGGGAAATATCCGTACGACGACACAATCATTGGTGGACCCCATAATGGAACAACTGTCGGATATAGAAAGTGACAAAAATAATCTTTTTATAAAAATAACGGCAAAACTTTTACCATTAAACTGTTGAAATATCTGGTTATAAAAGTACAGTAATATGCGTTGTTACACAATAGCACGCGGTATTGCACAGTATCTCTGATTATTGATGCTTATGTAAGAAGTCACTCAGTTCATTTAATAATTATCACAATAGTTGCTACATAGTATCTCATATTATTGATTCAATTATTGTTACAGTATCATCTGCACAATATTTTATATTATTAAATCAATAATTGAGATAAAACATTTATTCATATTATTATTTGTATTATTGAAAATGACTAGAAAGTTCTATCGAGGAAAAATGTTAGGTTATTTAATTGCGCGCCAATAAGGAGAAATCCTTATAGGAAAGCCCCCTCTTTCCTGGGAATGATCTGGTTGTCAATATTGTGAGTTATAATATTAATGATGAATAGTTGTTAAAAAATTAAAAATATGTTTATTAAAGATAAGTGATTTGTGGTAAATATTATTCAATTTTTGATATAAATAGAGGGGTTTGTCATGAGGCGTTTGTTATAAGTTTGACTTATTATTCCATGAAAAATGTACTAATTTTTCGGACCGTCAGTTGTGGTTTTAATAGTGAATCAATATGAACAGTCAGTTATGGTTTTAATAGTAAATTAATAAGGACCGTCCATTTTAATAGTAAATCAATCTGGACCGTCCGTGAATCGGTTACTATTTAGTCTATTCTCCTTTAAATAGAAGCTTATTTCTTCTTTCATTCTCACCAATTCACTAAGACTCACAAGAGCAACTATAGAGAGAAAGAAGAAGAGTATCCTGCTACTTCACTATTGCAGTATCCAATCTTCCACTAAGGTAAGGGATATTATTTTTCGTATTCATTCTTTAACCTATGGGAATAACATGTTTACGCAGATTACCGCATGCATGGTGAATAACCCTTCGTACTCATTCTTTATTTATGGAAAAGATCTGTCTACGCGAATTACAGCATGATGGGTGAAAATTCATTTGCAGTTTCGTATATTATTTCTTTTCATATTTCTAAATTTAAACTTACTATGGTAGGTATTGCTTCTATAATCCCTGAAATTAGTAGAATATTATTGAGTTTTGCGCTTCATCTAGTATCGTTTCATTGGAATATTGGTCTGAACATTCTTATTAAATTTTAATATTTTCATTAGGGGTACTATTCACGGGGTACTATTCACTCGGAGTACTATTTATGGGGTATTATTCACTTAGGTACCATTTACTCGGGATACTATTCACGAGGTACCATTCACTCGGGATACCATTCACTCGGTATACTATTCACGAGATACTATTCACTCAGGGTACTATTCACGATAAAATTAGTTTCTTTTATGATCAAATTATTTTTGATACATGAGTATCATTATTAAATTTTACTCCACAATTAATTATCATGTTGACAATTTGGACATTCTTGAACTCTGAATAAATTGAATTATAAATCTCTAATATTTATCCTTGATCTCACTTGATTGATTCCTTATATCATTGTCATCATTCTCATGCTTATGTTGTGGTAAAAGTCATCTTTGGCCAGTAGTGCATAGATGGACTGTTGATTGATATGATTATGATCAGGAATTATATATTGGTATAATCATGACCTGTAATGTTACAGACAAATGATGTGGTAAAAGCTCTCATTGGCCCGTAGTGCATAGATAGACAGTTGTTTGGCATGATCATGACCACGGGTGATTCTAACTAATATCCTTGGCCAGTAGTGCAGGGATAATTCGATAATATAAAATGTTTATTAATTGATATTACATGGATAAAGTATTGATGATGGATTTTTAAATCATAGAAGATAGTAGACATCATTCTCTACTTGACTCTTCTAATGGATTATTGTTTCCACTGCAGTTGTTGATCTAAAACTGCATTTGACTTATCTGTTAAAATTCTGTTGGGAGAAACCTTTGTTACATCCACCATTTATAAATCGTGTTTAATTTAAATCGACACTTTCACATTACCTGTTCATCTCATCTCTTTGAAAATACTTGCATTTGATGTGATTTTAGGGATTGATTGGTTAACTACTCATCATGCTAAAATTGATTATTTTCGTAAGGTTGTTAGTTTTCATATTCCTAACCAATCTATTATGTAACGACCCCAAAATAGGTCCATTCCATCCAACCCATTCTGAGTCGCCAAATACATGGCACAGAAAACAACTACAACTTTATTACAACAATTGTCGTATAAAATACAACAACACATATGCTGTGAGTTTGGATACAAATATATACCAAATGTGACACATGTCCCAACCGTGGACAGCACCTCACAGTGGCACCTTACATAAAGGTATAGTAAAAGACTGTTTTAGAAATTAGAATATTTGGGAAGTGCTCAAGAAAACCTTCGTACATGGGAGGCCATGCGTCTAGGTTATGATAGATATCATATGGCCACAGAATTATCCTTGGTTGACCCAATAGACCCCAAAGAAAAACGAGAAAATTACTATCATATTCTTCCCAATGGTGAGTCTTCTCTTGACTTGTCATTATCTCCACTGTCTCTAATTGAGAATTGTACTTAAAACAAACACCAAGATTATATAGGTAGTGCTCGTAAATATAATCAGCAAGTGGATGAGCACAATTTTGTCTTATGATGACACGAGGTTATATGTCATTAGACATCTTATATGATAGTGGCAAAAACACCCTTCCAAAGTTGAGTTCACCTCACCCTCAACACCTATAGACCACCGTTATATTCTCCTGTTATCCCCCGCTCGATCCAACTACACTCGTATTACCTGAAAGGAATTGTGAAGCAAAAGGGTGAGCACAACTAGCTCAGTAAAGAATATCATGACTAAAGATAATTAAATTATCAATAGCCTTCATCAGTAATAAATCAGAGATTTAGAACATATGGTAGATGTAAGACCCCAACTTTTATAAATAAAGATGAATTTTCTATAAATATTATTTTTGAATATTATGGAGTTAATTTGATATAATGTTATAGTTGTGGGTAATATTTATAAATTTTGCAAAGTACGCAAGTTGTTATAAAATATTCGATTGGTCGGGGAATATTCGTTTTAACAGGGAATATTCGTACAACGGCACAATCATTGGTGGACCCCACAACGGAATTATTGTCGGATTGAGAAAACGACAAAAATATTTTATTAAAAATAATGGCGGAAGTTTTACCATTGATACTGTTAAACTACTCGGTAATAAAAGTACAGTAATACGTGTGGTTGCATAATAGCACACGGTATTGATTATTAATGCTTATGTGAGAAGTCACTCAGTTTGATTCAATTATTGTCAGTTAATAATATGAATTATTTAGCGATAATGACGTTTTGTTTTATTCGTATTATTAACGTAATAAAACAGAAACATCTTTTTATATAAAACAGAATACTTTATTAAAGTTATTCTATAAATAGAATATATTATATTTTATTTAAAAGATTTTTCTTTAAATATGGACCGTCAGATTATAATCAATCTGGACCGTTCATGGATTAGTTACTATGCATTCTATTTTTCTATAAATAGCAGCTCATTCCTTCATTATTCCTTACGAATTCACTGAACTCTAGAGAGAGAAACTATAGAGAGAGAGAAGAAGAGTATTCTGCTACTTAACTACTTCCTTATTTCAGCTCTTCTTTAAAACGGTAAGGGGTGTTATTCTTTCTTATTCATGAAGAAAACTGTTGTTATTCCATTTCTTATTATTCTGTTCGAATAACCTGTATACGCGGTCTACCCTATACTTGGTGACATTCTTCTATTATTCTGTTGGAATATCCTGTCTGTGTGTTTTACATCGGACCTGGTTCCGTCTTTATTATTATTCTGTTGGAACATCCTGTCTGTGTGTTTTACACCGGACCTGGTTCCGTCTTTATTATTATTCTATTGGAACATCATGTCTGTGTGTTTTACACTGGACCTGGTTCTGTCTTTATTATTATTCTGTTGGAATATCCTGTCTCTGTGTTTTACACCGGACCTGGTTCCGTCTTTATTATTATTCTGTTGGAATATCCTGTCTGTGCGTTTTACGTCGGACCTGGTTCCATTATTTATTATTCTGTTGGAATAACCTGTCTGTGCGATCTATCGCATGCATGGTGATTTCTTTTGTTATTCCATTCTTTATTATACTCAGTTGGTTAAGTTTTGACTTCTATACTCCATGAAATTTGTGGAATATCCTTGATAATTGCGTTTCATCCAGTATCTTTTCATGAAAATATTCTTCTAAGCATTCTTGAATTTTACTCCACAAAGCAGTATCATGTTGATAATTTGGACGTTGTTAATTCTTGGATAAATTAATTCTTGAACTTGTTTTATTGAATTCTTATATCATTGGCATCATCCTCATGTTTATAAAATGTTGAAAGTCATCTGTGGCCTGTATTGCATAGATGGACTTGGTATGATTATGACCAGGGATTATTCAGTATAATCATGACCGTAATATTACAAATGATGTGGCAAAAATCCTCATTGGCCCGTAGTGCATTAATGGACAGTTGTTGGCATGATCATGACCATTAATGAATACACAAATATCATTGGCCATAGTGCAGGGGTGATTTGATGATGTGGATTATTTTATTAAGCTGAGTCCCAGCGATCACAGTGTTGAAAAATCTTTTAAATCATAAAAGATAGTAGAGTTTATTTTCTACTTGACTCTTTTAATGGATTGCTTGTTCCGCTGCAGTTAAACTTGATGTCTATTATATTTTATCAGTTTAACATTGTTGAAGGCTAATGATAATTTATTCTGCATTATCTTAGTCATAATATTTCTTACTGGGCTAGTTGAGCTCACCCTTTCTTTCACTGTTCTCTTCAGGAAATGAGAACGTAGCTGGGGCAAGTCGGGGAACGGAGTGATGGTCCGAATGATAGTATTAGTTAGTAGTCCTCACTATTCTATGTAATAGAGTGTTAATAAATGTAATGAGGACTCCTTTTCAGTATGAATACTCTCTAGAAGATAATATTCGTATTCAAACTCACAGTTTATGTTTTGTCGTATTGTACACGACAGTTGTATTAATAAGTTGTATTTGTATTCTGTACTATGTATCTGACGACCCAAGATGGGTGATGTATACCTAATTTTGGGGGCGTCACAGTTGGTATCAGATCTTAGGGATATGATCCCTGGCTAAGATGTTAGAATAGAACTAGGAGGGGAGAGACGAGAAATTCCTTCGCTAGTATGACCTACCTAAGTTTATTTGCATGGTATTTAATTGGTCGGTCATTATATAAGGATAATATATGATATATCAATTAACTTTTATTTTGTGACAGTATCTAAAAATGGCATCTGAGAATGTTGAGAATAGCAATGGAGCACAGGTGACTGTTGATTCACCACGTATCAATAATCAGGATAATGTGCATCAGGAAGGTGATAATCCTCATGCAAACAACAACACTGACCAGATGATGAATGACGGAATGTTCAGAAACTTTATGCAGTTCATGCAACAGCAGGCGAGAGCGGCTCCTGTCCAAAATATAGGTGGAAGCACTGAAAACTCTCGGACGGTCACCGCTAAACAGTTCAAGGAGCTGGGACCACCAGAGTTTAAGGGAGAGCCAAAACCACTTATAGCGGAAACATGGATAAAGCAGATTACCAAGATATTTGATGTCTTGGGATGCTCCGAGGAGCAAAAGGTTCCTTTTGCGGCCTTTATGTTGCGAGGAGAGGCAGATTACTGGTGGGAATTGATTAAGCGTACTCAACCTGCCGCACTGAAGATGTCTTGGGAGAAGTTCCAAGAGCTGTTCAATGACAAATACTTTCCCGAAAGTGTTCGTCACATGAAGGAGGTGGAGTTTATCAAATTGGAGCAGAATAATATGACCGTGTCGCAGTATGAGGCTAAATTTGCTGAGTTGTCCCGGTTTGCGTCCCACTTGGTGGATAATGAAGAGCGAATGACGCGAATGTTTTTGCGAGGTTTGAAACCTGAGATACGTCAACATCTTATTTCTCATAAACTGTGTTTGTATTCAGATATTGTGAATAGGGCTCAGTTAGTGGAGCGCGATAACGAGTCAACGCAACCAAAAGAGAGCAGTCGGCAAAATTATAATACCAGTCAGAGCAGTCATCGAAGCGGTGACAACAAGCATGGAGGGAATCAACAGGCCAGAAATGGTAACCACTTCGGTGGTAATCAGGGCCAAAACAATAAGAATGGTCATTTCAAGAAGAGGAGATTCAACAATAATGGAAAGACGTCAGCACCAGCACCCGTTGTTAAGGAAGGAGAATGACCACCTATCATATGTTTCAAATGCGGAGGGGAGGGGCACATCAGTCCAAACTGCGTGATGCCGTCTAAAGCATGTTATAATTATGGAAGACAAGGTCATTTAGCTCGATTTTGTAGTTTACCAAAAACAAGTTCAGCCAAGATGGAGACACCAAAGACAGTCCCATAAAAGTCAAAACCAGTAGTGCAAGGGAGAGCGTTTGTTGTGACCTCCCAAAAAGCAAGGAACCCGAATGAGGTCATCACGAGTAAGCTTATCATAAACTCTAACGAAGTCTATACTTTATTTGATACCGGTTATACCAAATCTTTTATTTCTCCTACTTGCGCTCATCGATTAAATTTGACTCCGGAGAAATTAGACTTTGATTTATCTGTTGAAACTCCATTGGGAGAAACCTTCATTACATCCACAGTTTATAAGTCTTGTTTGGTTTAAGTTGGTACCCACACATTACCTGTCGATCTTATTTCATTAAAAATACTTGCATTTGACGTGATTCAAGGGATTGATTGGTTAACTACTCATCATGCAAAAATTGATTATTTTCGTAAGGCTGTTAGCTTTCATATTCCTAATCGACCTATTATGCGAATTCAAGTAACCAAACCATTAAAATCAATCGCTGTCATCTCAAGCCATAAAGCTATTCGTTTATTGAAAAATAGATGTCAAGCTTTCTTAGCTCATGTCACGGATCTAAACAAAAATACGTCAGTTTTGAATGATATTTCTATTGTTAATAAATTCCCTGACGTATTCCCTGAAGAACTTCCTGGCCTACCCCCAGAGCGTGAAATTAAATTTTGTATCGACCTTGAACCCGGTACAAAACCCATTTCCAAAGCCCCATATCGAATGGCTCCTATTGAACTTCAGGAGTTAAAGATCCAACTGCAGGAATTGTTAGACATTGGCTTTATTCGTCCTAGTACTTCTCCTTGGGGTGCTCCTGTGCTATTCATGAAGAAGAAATATGGAAGTATTCGACTTTGTATTGATTATCGGGAGTTGAATCATGTCACCAGCAAAAACAGGTACCCATTGCCACGTATTGATGACCTGTTTGACCAGTTGCAAGGAGCACAATTCTTTTCAAAGATCGATCTTCGTTCTGGATATCATCAGCTGAAGGTTAGAACTGAGGATATTCCAAAGACGGCTTTCAGAACTCGGTACGGGCATTATGAATTCCTAGTCATGTCCTTTGGATTGACTAATGCTCCTGCTGCCTTCATGGATATGATGAACCGGGTATTCAAGGAATTTTTGGATCACTTTGTGGTCGTCTTTATTGATGACATCCTTATTTATTCCAAAAGTCGTAAAGATCATGAGCAACACTTGAGGTTGGTACTCCAAAAGCTTCGTGAATACAAGTTTTATGCCAAGTTGAAGAAATGTGAGTTCTGGCTAGAAGAGGTAGCATTCCTTGGGCATGTAGTATCAAGTCGTGGAATATCTGTTGACCCGGCAAAGATTGAAGCTATTCAAAGCTGGGAACAACCTAAATCAGTGACCGAAGTACGTAGCTTTCTTGGTTTAGCTGGTTATTATCGGAGATTCGTGGAAGGATTTTCTCGAATCGCTACTCCACTAACCCAGCTGACTCGGAAAGATACAAAGTTCGGTTGGAGCGAAGAATGTGAGAAGAGTTTTCAAGAACTCAAGAGGAGACTCATTTCAGCACCTGTTCTAACAATACCATCTGGCTCAAAGGGATTTGTCATCTACAGTGATGCTTCGAGCAAAGGGTTGGGATGCGTTCTCATGCAACATGGAAAAGTCATAGCCTATGCATCAAGACAACTCAAGGAATATGAGAGGAATTATCCTACTCATGATCTAGAGTTGGCAGCTGTTGTCTTTGCACTTAAAATTTGGAGGCATTACTTGTATGGGGAGAAGGTGGAGATCTTTACGGATCATAAAAGCCTCAAATATTTCTTCACTCAAAAGAAACTCAACATGCGACAACGATGTTGGCTTGAACTGTTGAAAGATTATGATCATACCATTCAATACCATCCTAAAAAAGCGAGCATGGTAGCTGACGCATTGAGTAGAAGATCATATGCAAGTACGAGTGCGATATTGTCAACACAAAGGCCCATTTTGTGTGACTCGCAAAGGATGGAGATAGAGTTAAAGACTCCAGGGACCCATGTGATGATGGCGAATATACGAGTAGAACCAACTTTAATCGATAAAGTTAAAGCTGCTCAAGCTACAGACCTGGAGCTGATGCGTATGAGGAAGAAAGTGCAAGAAGGTGCTATGCCGGAAGCAAGAATCGATGAAGAAGGAATACTTCGAGTCAACTCCAGACTTTGTGTTCCTAACGACCCTGATTTAAAGTATGAAATCATGATGGAGGCGCACAACACACCGTTTGCAATCCATCCTGGAAGTACCAAAATGTATCATGATCTTCGTCATACATTTTGGTGGAACAATATGAAGAGAGAGATAGCGTTGTTTATCTCAAGGTGTCTAATTTGTCAACGAGTCAAAGCGGAGCATCAAGTACCAAAAGGTCCATTGCAACCACTTGAGATTCCAGAATGGAAGTGGGAGCACATTACCATGGATTTCGTTACCGGTCTTCCTAGGGTTTCTCAAGGTATTGATGCGATTTGGGTCATTGTTGATAGATTGACCAAGTCTGCTCATTTCTTACCGATACGAGAAACTTATACACTTGAACGTCTTGCTCGTATGTACATAAATGAGATTGTAAGACTGCATGGTATACCAGTATCCATAGTTTCTGACCGAGACCCAAGATTCACTTCACGATTTTGGGTTAGTTTACAAAAGGCTATGGGCACGAATTTACGATTTAGTTCAGCATATCATCCTCAGACGGACGGAAAATCAGAGAGGACTATTCAAACTCTAGAAGATTTATTAAGACTCTGTGTCCTTGACTTCAAGGAAGTTGGGACAAGTTCTTACCATTGGTGGAGTTTTCCTACAACAACAGTTATCTAGCAAGTATTGGCATGGCTCCATTCGAAATATTATATGGAAGAAAATGTCGTTCTCCAGTATGCTGGGATGAGGTGGGTGAAGCAATGTTGTTGGGACCGGAGTTGGTACGTATGACTACAGAAAAGATTCAAACGATCCGACAACGTATAAAAACCTCACAAGATCGACAAAAGAGTTATGTTGATCTTCATCGAAAGGACGTGGAATTTGATGTAGGAGATCATGTGTTCTTACGTGTTGCTCCATGGAAAGGAGTTACGAGATTTGGAAAGAGAGGAAAGCTCAATCCTCGATTCATCGGTCCATTTTTAATCCTCGATCGAATAGGAACTGTGGCTTATAGACTCACTTTACCGCCAAGTATGTCTCGTGTTCATAATATTTTTCACATATCCATGTTACGCAAATATGTGGAAGACCCGAACCACATTATTGAGTTAGAACCGGACGAAATAGCGGAGGATTTGACGTATAAAGAAGTTCCTGTTCAAATCTTGGATAAGAAGGAACATATTCTACGCTCCAAGGTTATACCTCAAGTCAAAATTTTGTGGAGAAACCACGATGTTGAGGAAATGACTTAGGAGTTAGAATCTGAAATGAAATCAAGGTATCCTTACCTCTTCAACATACCAGGTACGTACCCTAATTTCGAGGGCGAAATTTCATAAGAAGGGGAGGTTGTAAGACCCCAACTTTTATAAATAAAGATGAATTTTCTATAAATATTATTTTTGAATATTATGGAGTTAATTTGATATAATGTTATAGTTGTGGGTAATATTTATAAATTTTGCAAAGTACGCAAGTTGTTATAAAATATTCGATTGGTCGGGGAATATTCGTTTTAACAGGGAATATTCGTACAACGGCACAATCATTGGTGGACCCCACAACGGAATTATTGTCGGACTGAGAAAACGACAAAAATATTTTATAAAAAATAACGGCGGAAGTTTTACCATTGATACTGTTGAACTACTCGGTAGTAAAAGTACAGTAATACGTGTGGTTGCATAGTAGCACACGGTATTGATTATTAATGCTTATGTGAGAAGTCACTCAGTTTGATTCAATTATTGTCAGTTAATAATATGAATTATTTAGCGATAATGACGTTTTGTTTTATTCGTATTATTAACGTAATAAAACAGAAACATCTTTTTATATAAAACAGAATACTTTATTAAAGTTATTCTATAAATAGAATATATTATATTTTATTTAAAAGATTTTTCTTTAAATATGGACCGTCAGATTAAAGTAATCAATTTGGACCGTTCATGGATTAGTTACTATGAATTCTATTTTTCTATAAATAGCAGCTCATTCCTTCATTATTCCTTACGAATTCACTGAACTCTAGAGAGAGAAACTATAGAGAGAAACTATAGAGAGAGAGAAGAAGAGTATTCTTCTACTTAACTACTTCCTTATTTCAGCTCTTTTTTAAAACGGTAAGGGGTGTTATTATTTCTTATTCATGAAGAAAACTGTTGTTATTCCATTTCTTATTATTCAGTTGGAATAACCTGTATACGCGGTCTACCCTATACTTGGTGACATTCTTTTATTATTCTGTTGGAATATCATGTCTGTGTGTTTTACACCGGACCTGGTTCCGTCTTTATTATTATTCTGTTGGAACATCATGTCTATGTGTTTTACACCGGACCTGGTTCCGTCTTTATTATTATTCTGTTGGAACATCCTGTCTGTGTGTTTTACACCGGACCTGGTTCCGTCTTTATTATTATTCTGTTAGAATATCCTGTCTGTGCGTTTTACGCCGGACCTGGTTCCATTATTTATTATTCTGTTGGAATAACCTGTCTGTGCGATCTATCGCATGCATGGTGATTTCTTTTGTTATTCCATTCTTTATTATACTCAGTTGGTTAAGTTTTGACTTCTATACTCCATGAAATTTATGGAATATCCTTGATAATTGCGTTTCATCCAGTATCTTTTCATGAAAATATTCTTCTAAGCATTCTTGAATTTTACTCCACAAAGCAGTATCATGTTGACAATTTGGACGTTGTTAATTCTTGGATAAATTAATTCTTGAACTTGTTTTATTGAATTCTTATATCATTGTCATCATCCTCATGTTTATAAAATGTTGAAAGTCATCTGTGGCCTGTAGTGCATAGATGGACTTGGTATGATTATGACCAGGGATTATTCGGTATAATCATGACCGTAATATTACAAATGATGTGGTAAAAGTCCTCATTGGCCCGTAGTGCATTGATGGACAGTTGTTGGCATGATCATGACCATTAATGAATACACGGATATCCTTGGCCGTAGTGCAGGGGTGATTCGATGATGTGGATTATTTTATTAAGCTGAGTCCCAGCGATCACAGTGTTGAAAAACCTTTTAAATCATAAAAGATAGTAGAGTTTATTTTCTACTTGACTCTTTTAATGGATTGCTTGTTCCGCTGCAGTTAAACTTGATGTCTATTATATTTTATCAGTTTAACATTGTTGAAGGCTAATAATAATTTATTCTGCATTATCTTAGTCATAATATTTCTTACTGGGCTAGTTGAGCTCACCCTTTCTTTCACTGTTCTCTTCAGGAAATGAGAACGTAGCTGGGGCAAGTCGGGGAACGGAGTGATGGTCCGAATGATAGTATTAGTTAGTAGTCCTCACTATTCTATGTAATAGTGTGTTAATAAATGTAATGAGGACTCCTTTTGAGTATGAATACTCTCTAGAAGATAATATTTGTATTCAAACTCATAGTTTATGTTTTGTCGTATTGTACACGACAGTTGTATTAATAAGTTGTATTTGTATTCTGTACTATGTATCTGACGACCCAAGATGGGTGATGTATACCTAATTTTGGGGGCATCACAGTAGATGATAAAAATTTTCAACCATAGTTACAGCGGAACGAGCAATACATTAGAAGAGTCAAATAGACGATAAAGTCTATTATCTTCTCCACGTTAAAAATCCACCAACAATGTTTTATCCCTGTAACATCTATCAACAATTCCTGTCCACAGTCACATGTATAACTCATAATCCTAATTTTAGTTCTAAATTCATTTTCTCATTCAGGAAAAAGATAATTTTCATCACCTGAAACATCAAAGATCATGGTTATACCAAATCACAGTCCATGTTCATAATCATACTAATAAATTCATCTTTGCACTACGGCCCAAAGATATTCATCAACAAGTCATCTTTGTACTACAGACCAAAGATATTCAACAACAGGTCATCTTTGCATTTACGAGCCAAAGATATTCATCAACAACTCATCTTTGCACTACAGGCCAAAGATATTCAACAATAAGTCATCTTTGCACTATGGGCCAAAGATATTCATCAATAATTCATCTTTGCACTACAGGCCAAAGATATTCATATCTCAAGGAAATATATAATCATTTCAGAATTTATATAAACAATAATTATAACCATGTTAATCAATTCATCTTTACACTTAAGCTAAAGATATTCAATTATAAATTCAATGGTCATGATCATACCAGTTAACAATTCATCTTTGCACTACAGGCCAAAGATATTCCTCAGTCACGATCATACCCACAAATCTACCCATCTTTACACTCAAGTCAAAGAGAATCTCAACATCAAGGTTATAAAAATATTATATATGATAATAAAAATAATATGATCAAAACATGGATTTAATTTCAAGAGCAATATTCATAAATCAACGATAATTTGGTCAGAAAAAGAAATCAATTTTTCTGTGAATAGTAACTCGTGAATAGTAACTCATGAATAGTAACTTCGACATAAAAAAATAGAAATTCCACAATAAAATCTATACCAATATTTCGGTATAATGATATTGAAAGAATAATATTTTTTAAGCTTATAAATAATTTATTTAAATTGTTTACACTTTACTAATTAATGCATTTAATCATCATAAAATGTCAACTCTTAAGATCTCATAACCAATAACCAAAACCCTCATCAAAAATCTGCATATAACTCATATATGATTCTCAAGCCATAAAATCATATTTTCTAATTTTTTTACTTCACATAACATATTTAATTCATTTACTTTTAACTAGACTATTTTTATAAAAAATACCAAATCAATCCCAAAAATATTTTTTTTCTGGGATTTAGCAGAATATAGTCACATATTGAACATATATTTTTCCCGAAATTTTTAAAATTCATTTACTATTTTCCAAATGGTCAAAACAGCCGAATATTTAGACATTTATCATAAATTGTACTTTTATCCAAAAATTTCGAAATTCACAGAGTACACTGATATTATATAGATATACTTCCAATAAAAATTTCATTAATTTTGGACTTAACCACAAGGAATTATAAGCGGTTACTTTTAAAATAGTCTTTTCCCGTAAAATTCATAACTCTTAATATATACATCCAAAAATCACTATTTTTGGACACAATCAATAAAACTCATCAAAATATCATTTCAAGTTTTTCCAGAATTTTCTGAAGGTCAGAAGAATTACGAACTGAAAAACATAATAACCCTTAAAATCTCTTACTATCCCTTACCTCAAAAGTGCAGTATTTCTGACTGGAATGCAAAGCCGAAAGAAACTTGCACTGAATAGCAACCCTCAAAGTATCTAAATATTCACAAAATATGCTTCATAATATAGAGAGAGAAAGAGAGAAAGCTTATGTTTCTGGTGTAATTTTTAATTCTAACTTAGCCATCTATTTATAGGAAAATGTTAGCACGCCGAAGCAGACTTAACCTGCAACCTGATGACTTTACCTGCCACTATTTTCACCCACCACATTTGAATAAAAATCTCAGCACATTTTCTCACCAACCAAGAGTGGGGCCCACCAATTCTAGAATTTTTCACCAAAATGATTAACTCCGAAAATTCAACAATTTCTGAACCAGTCATCTCGTAAAATTCATAACAAATCATACGTTCATTTTTAACGGTTCAAAATTTGTGGACATATACTCAACTTATATATGTATAACATATCCAAATATTACCACGATCCAACGGTCGGATTAAAAATTATAACCCTCGCAAAATATCTCAAAAACCCTAATTTGATTTTCAATACCTCCGTTCCGACAAAAATACAGATAAAACACCTCAACGTTAACTCCTTCATTTATAACCACATAAATAAATCCATCATTTATATCCACATCAAATAAATATTTCATTATCATAAAAATCAATAATTAATTATTCAGAAATAATATTACAGAATCACAATAATGACAATCAGGTCGTTCCCAGGAAAGAGGGGGCTTTCCAATAAGGATTTCTCCTTATTGGCGCGCAATTAAATAACCAAACCTCTCCTTAGACAGAACTTTTTAGACATTGCCAATAATGTTATCTAATAATATTATTCAAATAATATGAATTATTGATATGATAATGGAGATACGGTGCAGTGACAATTATTGAAACAACAATAATATAAAATTTCAACGTAGCAATTATTGAATCAATAAAATAAAATATTGAATAGTAATTACTGTAACAATTATTGAGTAGTGCCTTCTTACGTAAGAATCAATAATTTCAAAAATACTGTGCAATACCGTGTGCTACTGTGCAATAACGCGCATTACTGTATTTTAACCACCGGGTATTCCAACAGTGTTAACGGTAACAACTACGTCGTTATTTGTAAAAACTCAATTTTTGTCGTTATCTTCATCCGATCGTTTTCCGTTATGGGGCCCACAAATAGCTGCGCCGTCGTACGAATATTCCCTGACAGAAAGAATATTCCACGACCAACGAATATTCCCCGACAACAATGATTATTTTATAATCACTTGTTTATTTTGAAAAATTTTCACATTTCACCCATAACTTTAACTTTTTATCAATTTAACCATTTACTGAATAGTAATTATAAGAAAAATTGAATACTTTTATTTCATAAAATTTGGGGTCTTACATATTATGTGAATTCAAGCAACCAAACCACTAAAATCAATCACTGTCATATCAAGCTATAAAGCCATTCGTTTATTAAAAAATAGATTTCAAGCTTTCTTATCCCATATCACAGATTTAAACAAAAATACATCAAATGTGAATGATATTTCTATTGTTAATAAATTCCTTGACGTATTTCTTGAAGAACTTCCTGGCCTGCCCCCAGAGAGTGAAATCGAATTTTGTATTGACCTTGAACCTAGTACAAAACCCATTTCTAAAACTCCATATCGAATGGCTCCTATTGAACTTCAGGAGTTAAAAACCCAACTACATGAATTGTTAGACATCGGTTTCATTCGTCCTAGTACATCTCCTTGGGATGCTCCTATTCTATTCGTAAAGAAGAAAGATGGAAGTATGCGACTTTGCATTGACTATCGAGAGTTGAATCATGTCACCATCAAAAATAGGTACCCGTTACCTCACATTGATGACATGTTTGACCAGTTGTAAGGTGCTAAATTCTTTTTAAAGATTGATCTTCATTTCGAATATCATCAGTTAAAGATTAAAACCGATGACATTCTAAAGACTGCTTTCAGAACTCGGTACGGGCATTACGAATTCCTAGTCATGTCTTTTGGATTAACTAATGCTTATGTTACCTTCATGGATATGATGAACCGAGTATTCAAGGAATATTTGGATCATTTTGTGATTGTCTTTATTGATGACATCCTCATCTACTCCAAAAACCGTGAAGATCATGAGTAACACTTGAGGCTGATACTCCAAAAGCTTCGTTAAGGGATATTATTTTTTGTATTCATTCTTTAATTTGTGGGAATAACCTATTGACGCAGATTACCGCATGCATAGTGAATAACCCTTCATACTTATTCTTTATTTATGGAAAAGATATGTCTACGTGAATTACCGCATGACGGGTGAAAATCCATTTGCAGTTACGTATATTATTTCTTTTCATATTCCTAGATTTAAACTTACTATGGTAAGTAAGTATTGCTTCTATAATCCCTTAAATTAGTAGAATATCCTGATTTTTGCGCTTCATCTGGTATCATTTCATTAGAATATTGGTCTGAACTTTCTTATTAAATTTTAATATTTTCATTCAGGGTACTATTCATGGGATACTATTCACTCGGGTACTATTCACTCGGGTACCATTCACTCGGGATACTATTCGTGGGATACCATTCACTCGAAATACTATTCACGGGATACTATTTACTCGGTTTACTCGGGTACTATTCACTTGGGGTACTATTCATGATAAAATTGGTTTCTTTTCTATCCAAATTATTTTTAATACATGAATATCATTATTGAATTTTACTCCATAATTAATTATCATGTTGACAATTTAGACATTCTTGAACTATGGATAAATTGAATTATAAATCTCTAATATTTATCCTTGATCTTACTTGATTGATTCTTTATATCATTGTCATCATTCTCATGCTTATGTTGTGGTAAAAGTCATCTTTGGCCCGTAGTGCATAGATGGAGTATTGATTAATATGATTATGATCAAGAATTGTATATTGGTATAATCATGACATGTAATGTTACAGACAAATGATGTCGTGAAAGTCCTATTTGGCCCGTAGTGCATGGATAATTCGATGATGTGAAATGTTTATTGATTGGTATTACAGGGATAAAATATTGATGATGGATTTTTAAATCATAGAAGATAGTAGACATCATTCTCTACTTGACTCTTCTAATAGATTGTTGTTTCCGCTGCAATTGTTGATCTAAAACTTGTTGTCTATTGTATTCTATAAGATTTTTTCCTGTTGAGGACTAAGGATAATTTGTTTTATATTATCTTAGTCATAATATTCTTTACTGGGCTAGTTGAGATCACCATTTTCCTTTTGGTTCCATTGTTCTTCTCAGGAAGTGAGAATATAGTTGGGACTAGTCGAGGAGTGGAGTAATGGTTCAAGATGGTTTTTATAGCAGTCCTCACTATTTTGTAAAATAGTGTAACAATTATTATAATGGGGACTTTATTTGAGTTTGGATATTGTCTACGAGACAATATTTATTTTGAAACTCAGCTATTGTGTTGACATATTTTGCACGACAATTGTATAAATAAAGTTTGTATTTAAATTCTATACTATGTATTTGGCAACTCAAAATGGGTTGTATGGACTTATTCTGGGGGCGTCATATAATCAAATTGTCACAAAATTATAATTTTTATTATAATTTTATTTAATAAATTAGTACATCACTTTTAATTACTAAACAATATTATAACAATTCATTTAATTATTATCAACTCTCTAATTTAATTATTAAATTAAATTAGAATATTACCTCTATGTAACACAATAATTAACTCAATGCTCATTTACTTTAATTCTCTTAAAAATACAAAATTACTGAATATTAACTTAATCAACATATTACATTTAATTAAGTTAATTTCCCCACAACTCATGAATTATTTATTTAACTAATAAATAATCAAATCAATCAAGTATTTAATTAAAAATAAACACATCAACTAAAATATTTATTTAATTCTAATAAATATTTTTAATTATATATAAAAATTCTGAATTGTTACAATAGATGCATTAGTTCCCCTTTTGTTTAATAGGGTTTTATGTTGATGTAAACCTCAATAGGTGTGAGATAGTAGGAAGGTAGGTGGTATCCCCATTTGTGTATGTAGGGGAGTATCATTTTGAGTAAATACCATCTTTTGTGTCTAAAATGGGATAATAGTATTTATAGTAATATGCCAGTGTAAAACTCAAAGATTTGGTATATGAATATAAATGCAATATTATGTTATGTGTTCTGAGAAAATTAAGATAGTAAATTGTCAATCTGATAATATGTTTAATTCAGTAAATTAAATTGGTAACTTAGCAAACTAAATCCATTAATTCGGTTAGCTAAATTTCAATAGTCTAGTAAACTAAACTTGTCACATCATGAGTATGTGATTGTTTGAGTTTAAATCATGTGTTACATGCTAAACACTAATAAGATGTGGCATAAGATGTAAAATAAGGAAGAATAACTTTAGGTTTTGCCTTATCAGACATTGTCGCCAAGAAGAGAACCACGAAATCGAAGGGTTAAGGAGTCTGTTAACAATGCAAGAGATCAAGTAGCAAACTCGATGCAAGAGTTTGTGGACATGTTAGCTCAAGCGATGCAGAATAGAGCACCTGCAGAGCAAGGAATCGACCAGTTAACAGATTGGAAAGTTTTAAAGACTTTAAGGTTGTGGGACCACTAGTGTTAAGGGGGACCACTGACCCTATTGAAGCCCAAACATGGGTGAAAGAGATGGAAAAAGCCTTTGTCATCGCAAAAGTTGCAGAGGAGCAGAAGATAGTTTTTAGTACTTACTTAATGAAATGTGAGGCAAATTACTGGTGGGAGTCAAATCAGGCGATAGCCGGGGCAGGAGTCGTGACATGGGAAAGGTTCAAAACCATATTTTTCAAAAACTATTTTTCGACAAGTATGCAAGCAAGAATGGAGGTCAAATTTCTAGAGCTGAAGTAGGAAAATATATCTGTGTTAGAATACACTGCCAAATTCAATTAGTTTGCCAGATTCGCTCCACATCAGGTGGACACTGAGGTAAGGAAAGTAAGGAGGTTTGAGAATGGGTCAAAGAAATGAATTTTTAGTAAGGTAGCAATATTGCAAATCAATTCGTCCTCAACTCTGTTAGAGAATCCTGTCATTGCGAAAGGCGAGAGTGAAGCGGTTTTAAAGTACAATCGAGAAAAGAATAAGAAGAAGGTCGATGGAGGTAACCCAAATGCTAGCATTGGAGGTAATAATAACAAGAAATGCAAGTGGAGCAGCAGTGACAACATTTCTGAAAGTCAACAAGGAAGCGTTCAACTGAAGAAATTGTGTAGAGGTTGATGAAGGACCCACTCGGGAGAGCGCATGGAGGGAAAGAATGTATGCTACAACTGTGACGCCCCCACAATAGGTCCATTCCACCCAACCCATTCTGAGTCGCCAAATACATGGTACAGAAAATAACTACACATCATTATTACAATTGTCGTGCAAAATACGACAACACATATACTATGAGTTTAAATACAAATATTATCTTCTAGACAATATCCACACTCAAATAAGTCCTCATTACAATTATTGATTTACTATTTTACAAAATAGTGAGGACTACTAAAACAACTATCTTGAACCATCACAGTTTTCGCTATATTCTCGCCTCTTGAGAAGAAAAATGGAACAAAAAGAAAAATGGTGAGCTCAACTAGCCCAGTAAAGAATATTATGACTAAGATAATATAGAACAAATTATCATTAATCCTCAACAGGGAAAAATCTAATAGAATACAATAGACAACAAGTATTAGATCAACAACTGCAGCAGAAACAATAATTCATTAGAAGAGTTAAGTAGAGAATGAAGTCTACTATCTTCTATGATTTAAAAGTTCATCATCGATATTTTATTCCTGTGACATCAATCAATATGCATCTTGAATCAAATATTCATCTTTGCACTACGGGCCAAAGATATTCATTCGTATCCCCAGTTGGTCATGTTCATCTTTGCACTACGGGCCAAATATATTCATCATGTAATCATTCATCTTTGCACTACAGGCCAAAGATATTCAGTTATATCACCATTTAGGACCGAGAATGATAAAAATATTTTCAAGAAAACGAATCCAAAGAGATAAAAAGACAAAGATTAGGGGTTCGTACTTTAGTTTATCCAAGTTCAAAAATACTCCATAATAATCAATTGTGGAGCAGGAATCAAAAATGAAGATCAAAACATAGATCCAATCATAGATAAGAACCATAACAGACAATCTTAAAGACATAAAAAATTTAATTTTTCTGTGAATAGTGTCGTATTCGTGAATAGTGTCGTATACATAAATAGTAACCTCGACACAAAAAGGCAAAAATTCCACAAGAAAAATCATACTTCGTGAATAGTACTGTATTCGTGAATAGTGTCGTATACGTGAATAGTGTCGTATATGTGAATAGTAATCTCGACATGAAAAGGTAAAATTTTCATAATAAAATTTTTACCAATATTTCGGTATAATGATATTGAAAGAAATAATATCATTTATAAAAAAAATAGCATCCCTTACCTCAAAAGAATAGTACTTCTGACTAGAATATCATATATAATGCTGAAGAAAACTTACACCGTATAGCAACACTCAAAGTATCGAAATACTCACAAAAATACGCTCGATAATATAGAGAGAGAAAATTTCAGATTCTGGTGTGATTTTCAATTCTAATCTAAGCACCCTATTTATAGGAAAATGCTTAGAACACCAAAGCAGAAAATTTAATAAAGTATTAATATTTTTATTTAAATTTAAATTTCCTACGCACACCTTACAATCTGAATTCAGCATTTACCACATACAAGTGGGGCCCACCAAAATGAAAAAAAAAATTTCTTTAAAAAGAACATTTAAAACTCCAAAAATTAATTATTCCAAAACTTCAATAATTCATAATAAATAGCCTTTTATCAGAAAAATTCGAATCTTATGTCCATTCCATAGGAAATTTAATTCTTTACAACTTTGTAGCTTTAAGTTTTTCTAAATTCTAAACAAAAATTGACCGAAATCCACATACGGACGATTTTGCAGGCTATAATCAAATTTCAGTTAAAAATAGGGTCCACCAACATATTTAACATGTTTTTAGTATTTATTGTAACAAAAATACTCTTCCTCCTCATTTATTCATATATCGCACAGTCATTGTAAAAATATCATCGTTATTATATTATTATATTATCACATTATATATTTATAATGTAATATAATAATATAGATAAAATATCAATTTTTAATAATTGTCACTTTTCTAAAAATTTCGCCATTCTGACAAAATACTGATAAAACACCTCAGCATTAATTCCTTCATTTATATCCACATAAAATAAATATTTTCTTATCATTTTTATCAATAACTAATTATTCACAAATAATATTACAGAATCACAATAATGACAACCAGGTCGTTCTCAGGAAAGAGGGGGCCTTCCGGTAAAGATTTCTCCTTACTGGCGCGCAATTAAATAACCTCTCCTAGACAGAACTTCCTTAGACATTACCAATAATGCTGTCTAATAATATTATTTAAATAATATAAATTATTGATATGATAATGGGAAATACTGTGCAGTGACAATTATTGAATCAACAATATAAAATATCAACGCTCCAATTATTGAATCAATAAAATAAAATATTGAACAGTAATTACTGTAACAATTATTGAGTAGTGACTTCTTACGTAAGAATCAATAATTGGTGCAATACCGTGTACTATTGTGCAACACTGTGTATTACTATATTTTAACCACCGGGTATTTCAACAGTGTTAACTGTAACAACTATGCCGTTATTTTTAAAAAACTCATTCTTATCGTTTTCTTCATTCGATAATTTTTCATTACGGGGCCCACAAATGGTTGCGCCATCGTACGAATATTTTCCGACTGCAAGAATATTCCATGACCAAACAAATATTCCCCGACAATAATGAGTATTTTATAACCACTTGCTTATTTTGAAAAATTAACATATATCACCCTTAACTTTAAACTTTTATCAATTTAACTATTTACTAAATAGAAAAATTGAATACTTTTATTTCATAAAATTAGGGGTCTTACAACAAATATGGGTAAGAAGGACATATTTCACCCAATTTTCCTAAGCCAAGGAAGGGAGGTTATTTTTCTTGTGGAGGGATAGGGCATTGATTCAAAGATTGTCCACTGATAGAGGAAGCGGCACAAGGGGTAGTAACACCAAGTTAACCATCGGAGGACCAGCTCATCCCCACAAGCCGACAGCTAGAACCTTCAATATGACTGCGAAAGATGCAGTGGCATTCAGGGAGGTGGTGTCAGGTATAATTTTGATCAATAATATAAATGCATATGTGTTATTTGATTCGGGAGCTACCTGTTCTTTTGTATCTGTTGAATTTGCTAAAATGTTAGATTTACTTCGCAAAAAGTTAGAAAACCCCATGAATATAGAAGTTGCAAACAAAGAAGTGATCCCTATAGAGTTTATCCATTTAAACTGTTGTGTGGAAATAAGGGGACATAAGTTAAGCGTGAATTTGATTCTGATACGCTTAGGAGAATTTGATGTGATACTAGGAATGGATTGGTTGTTTAACCATGAGGCAGTTATTGACTGTCAGAAGAAAAGCATACGCCTTAAGACACCAAAAATGTCTAAGGTTATATTTTATTGTAGCAAGTCACCACGGCAAATGATTTTTCTGACGATGATGCAGGCCAGGAGAATGTTAAAGAAAGGATGCAAAGGTTATTTGGCTCACGTAGTGAATACACGGATGGTGAATTCTGGACAAATACCTGTAGTTAACGAGTTTGAGGATGTCTTTCCAGAGGAACTGCTGGGACTTCAACCAGACGGAGAAATAGAGTTTGTGATCGATTTAGTACAGGGGACAGCGCCGATATCGAAAGCACTGTATAGGATGTCTCTGGTAGAAATGAAAGAGCTAATGGTCCAGCTGCAGGATTTGTTGGACAAAAAGTCCATCCAACCTAGTGTATGTCCGTGGGGAGCACCTGTGTTGTTTGTAAAGAAGAAGGATGGATTGATGAGGTTGTGTATGGATTATAGAGAGTTGAATAAGGTGACAATCAAGAATAAATATCTGCTACCAAGAATAGACGATCTGTTTGATCAGCTTAAAGGAGAGAGATATTTTTCAAAGATTAATATGAGGACTGGCTATCATCAATTGAAGGTGAGAATGAAAGATCTACCAAAGACAACATTTAGGACTCATTACAACCATTATAAGTTCTTAGTGATGTCGTTTGGACTAACAAATGCACTAGCTACTTTTATAGACTTGATGAACAGAGTGTTCAAGCAATACTTGGACAAGTTTATGGTTGTGTTCATTGAGGACATTTTGGTGTATTCAAAGAATGAGGAGGAGCATGCCGAGCATTTAAGAATAGTACTGGAGACATTGAGGAAGGAGAAGCTTTATGCAAAATTTTCAAAATGTGAATTCTGGTTTAAGAGAGTTCAATTTTTGGGGCATGTTATCGACAACGAGGGAGTATCGATAGATCTAGTAAAGGTAAAAGCGGTGAAGAATTGGGGACAACCAAAGACGCCGACAGAAGTCAGGAGTTTTCTGGGATTGACAGGATATTACCGAAGGTTTATTCAAGATTTCTTGAAGATAGCGACTCCATTAACAAATCTTACCATGAAGGCGGTTAAGTATGCGTGGACAGAGAAATGTGAGCAGAGTTTTCAAGAGTTAAAAGAGCGATTGAGTGAAGCACCTGTGTTATCCTTATCGGATAATACGGGAGGCTTTACATTCTATAGTGATGCGTCGCACAAGGGACTAGGTTGTGTATTGATGTAGAATGGTAAAGTCATTACGTACGCATCACGATAATTAAAGGACTATGAGAAGGGATACCCTACCCATGACCTAGAATTAGCTGCGATAGTGTTTGCCCTTAAGATCTGGAGACATTATCTCTACGGAGAAAAGGGTGAGATATACACATATCACAAGAGTCTGAAGTATATCTTTACACAAAAGTAGTTGAACATGAGGCATAGGAGATGGTTAGAATTGATCAAAGACTATGATTGTGAGATTCTTTATCATCCTGGGAAGGCCAATGTAGTAGCAGATGCTTTAAGTAGAAAAAATAGAGAGAAGGTGTTCATTTTGATAGAGCAAGAAGAGTTAATAAAAGAAATGGAGAAAATGGAGTTGGAGGTGAAAAATTCGAAGAATTCGGATAAAGTAATAGAAATGGAAGCAAGTCCGACTCTACTCGACAATGTGAAAGAGGCACAAGAAAATGACTAAGAATGTGGTAACATCAAGAATCGGTTAGCTGAAGGCGATGAGTTGAGGTACAAGATCGATGGCACCGGACTGCTGAGATTTGAAGGACGAATTTGGACACCTTTAGTACCAAAGCTAAGAGAAGAGATTTTGCAAGAAGCACACAGTACGAGATACTCGATACACCCAGGAAGCACGAAGATGCATCAGGATTTGCGTTAACACTTTTGGTGGCCAAATATGAAAAGAGAGGTTACAAAATGCGTCAGCAGATGTTTAACTTGTCATAGAGTCAAGTTAGAGCATCAACGACCGAGCAGTTTGTTACAACCATTAGAAATTCTGGAATGGAAATGGGAGCACATCATGATGGATTTTGTGGTGGGACTTCCAACAATGCAAAAAGGCACGACGCCATATGGGTGATTGTAGATCGTCTCAAAAAGTCAGCACACTTTTTGCCGATCAAGATCAAATATAGTTTGGATCAATTAGCCAAATTATATATCAAGAAAATTATTTTGAGACATGGAGTGCCGATATCAATTGTGTTTGATAGGGATCCGTTCTTCACGTCAAACTTTTAGAGGAGTCTTCAAGAAAGAATGGGGACACAGCTAAGGTTGAATAGCGTGTATCATCTGTAGATCGATGGGCAAAGTGAGAGAACAATTCAAACATTAGAAGAGATGCTCAGAGCCTGTGTGATGGACTTCAAGGGAAGCTGGGAGGATCATCTTCCATTAGTAGAGTTTTCATATAACAATAGTTATCATGCAAGCATTAGTATGCCACCGTAAGAAGCACTGTATGAGAGGAAATGTCGAACGCCCTTATGTTGGGATGAAGTAGGTGAACGCAGACTTTTTGGGCCAGAATTGGTGCAGCAGACCATGGAGATCATCAAGGTGATAAGAGCTCAACTGGTAGCAGCTCAAGACCGTCAAAAGAAGTATACAGATTTGCATCGCAAGAAAATAGACTTCGAAGTGGGGAGTTACGCGTTTTTGAAAGTATCTCCCCAGAAAGGGAAGATACGGTTTAAAAAGAAAGGTAAACTAAGTCCGAGATTTATTGGACCCTTTGAAATACTGAGGAAGATAGGTGAAGTGGCGTACGAGGTAGCTCTACCTCCTGAACTAGAACATATTCATAACGTGTTTCATGTGTCAGTGTTGGGACCATATAAGCCTGAATGCAAGCACGTGATATCGTATAAAATAATTCAAGTCGAAAAGGACCTATCATATGAAAAAATTCATGTAGAAATTTTAGATAGGAAAGAACAGAAGTTAAGAAATAAGGTTATACATTATGTAAAAGTTCTTTGGAGGAACCACAATGCTGAAGAAGCTGCGTGGGAACTCGAGAAAAACATGAGGAAGAATTATCTAAATCTTTTTGAGTAACCTTATGTGTAATTTCGGAGACGAAATTCTTATAAGGAGGGGAGGATGTAATAACCAAGAATTTTAAGTCACTTTGTAACTAAATATATTAATGATATTGAAAACTTTGTGGCATATAGTGATTAAATATGTGTGATGACTATGTGATAGAAGACTATGGCTAAATACATATATATTGTGTGCATGGATATGTGTAATTACTAGTTATGTAATTAGAATTAAAAAGGAAAGCTACATAACCTAATTATACCCTATGTATGGTAAGTAAGTAACCTAAGGGTTATAGCATTGAGAAATGTTAGTATTTAAGATTTATACTAACCTAAGAGCTTAACCTAATTATCTCAATTGATTATTTATTTTAAACCTAATTAAAGCAAGCCTAATTGGGTTATAAGATTAATTGGACATGAGTAAGTATTTAAATCCCAAAAGATTAGGGATAGAAACCCTAAATAAATAATTAGGGTAAGTGAGATCAAAAGTAATGGACTATGTTACTCACATGGCCCAAATAATTAATTAGTAAGCTCAAAAGAATTAAATTAAAAGTCCAAACTTTAGTCCATTTGATTAGGGACTTTTTGGACATTTGGTTAATCAAATTTGACATTAAAAATAAAACCAAAATGAATCAAAGAGGGTGGGTATGGCCGGGTATGGGGGTGCCTTAAATGGCCTTGTAATGTGCTAATCAAGTTACTATTTTGATAACTAATCCCTTTAACCCTTGTGTGTCAAGCTCCCATTTGTTGGAAATCCTTAATTAAGATTACATGAAATTCTTAAAGATAAGAATGGATGAGATAAGGGTATTTTCCTAGAGGGTAAAAGAAGTATGGGGGATAATAAGAGATATAGGGGATTTATCTATATTATTTCACTAATACACTCATCTTCCCTCATTTGCATTTCATTTCACTTACTAGCTTAACAAAAGAAAACAAGAGAGAATGAGAGAGAGAGGGCCAAAATCTTGAGAGGAAAATAGAGGAGAGCTTTCATCATTCATGCACCCAATGTTCCTTAACTACTTTGGCAAGACAAGAAGGATTACTAGAAAATCAAGGCAAATATCTATCCTAGTTCATTCTTTCTTAGTTTATTTTATTTTCAAAGTTTTATAGGGGTAATGTTCTAAGACTCAAGATCCCTTAGATCTTTATGTTTCATGTAAGGATCTAACCCTATTGAGTGTTAGAATGAAGATCCAAAGGAAGAAAATGAACTTATGTTCATAAAGGGTGAAAACCCTAGCTTTTCTTTACTTGGATCACCCATAACTTGAGATCTACACCTCCGATTTGTGATCCGTCAAAGAGTGGTGCTAGATATATAAGTTACCTAGTAAACCCAAGTGGTAGAACCCCAAACCACTAGTTTTTGCAGCCATTGTGGCTGGTGGAGCAAAAATAGTCCACTATAAAACAAAACTAGTGGATAGTTTCTGTCCACTTTCTACCAAGGGTTGCTTCGCCAAATTTCTGCACTTTAAAACTTTTGGGAAAAATCAAGAACGTACTTTGAAGAGTTATCTACATTTAGAAAAAAGAATGGACTGTTTTGGATGTGTAGAATGAGAGATATGACATTTACAAGAAATGACTCTTTTAAAAGTAAACATGAATAACTCTTTGTGTGTAACTCCTAAAATGGTGAAATTATTACTGGAAGTACACATATATAACAAGAGCATACTGTGAAAGTTTCATGAGGTGTGGACAAACACTCGATTTATTAAAAATGGTGCAAGATCCGGCTATTTTGAGCCCTTTAAAAATAGTAAATGATGTTGGAAAATTCTGGAAAATTTGGGAAATCTCTGGACATTATATCCTATCACATTCTAGAAAAAGAAATATTTTTGGAACTATTTTGTTATTTTTCTTGTAAATGGTTGTGTATTGAATAAATAAAAATAAATAACTATATGATGTCATAAATGGTAAAAATATGATGTTAAAACTTGGAAACCCTAAATATATTGTATTCTGATTTTGGGAGGGTGTTTCGATAATTTTTTATGAGAACTAATATGTATGACCATTTATGTTATTAAATAAAGGAATTATTGAAGGGTAAACTATTAAAATAAATTGTTTAATTGGTTTGATAAATGATTAAAATATTATTATGATATTAATAATATTAGAATAAGATATTTTTAAATAATCAATATTTAGATCAAGATTTAATTTAAAATATTATTAAATAATTAATAATATTAGATTAAAGCATTAATAAATGATTAAGATATTATTAAATGATTAATAATATTAGATTAAATTATTATTATTGTAATTAATAATATTAGATTAAAATATTATTAAAAGATTAATAATATTAGATTAACATATTATTAGATGATTAAAATATTATTAAATAATTAATAATATTTAAAATTAAATAAAATGTTATTAAAAGGTTAATAATATTAGTGAATGAATAGAATATTATTAAATGAATGATAATATTAAAAAATTATTAAAATATTATTAAAAGGTTAAAAATATTAGTAAAGTAATAAAATATTATTAAATGATTAATAATATTAGTTAAGGATTAAGATATTATTAAATGATTAATAATATTAGTAAAAGAAGTAAGTGTTAAGAATATTAGAAATTGATTAAAATATTATTAAGAGGTTAATAATATTAGTAAGCGAATAAAGTATTATTAGTTGAGTAATAATACTAAGAGATAAATAAAATATTATTAAGGGTAATAATATTAGATGAGTTAAGATAATGTCTACGTGTTAGTAATAAGGTATGATAATATTACTAAGGAATTAGTGTAATGACTAAATGTTCCATAAGAGTAATGATATTATATGATTTACTAATTTGAAGATCAATCATAGAACTTTCAAAGAAAGATAGATTAAACTGCTTAGCCTGATAAATTTAATTTCGTAGCAGTAGACCACAAACGAGGCAAGTTTCCTAACTCAAACTTGAGTTATTATTTTCGAAGCATGTTAGTGGATAATTATTGTTGATTACTCCACATTCTTAATGATTATTGTTAATTGCACTTTGTGCTATCGAATTCATGTTCTATTATTATTGAACTTTGAATTTATTTAACTTCTTTCATTCATGAACTATTTATGAGATGGATTTATGCTAGTTGTATCAGCTAGGTCAAATATGTTAAATTTGTTAAATTAAATATGTTTTGAAGAGCTGTTCTTAATTAATTGGATTGGTAAGAACTCCTGACTGAGAAAAATGATAATTTTATTGAAGCATGATATTGGAAAACAATTTTTGCTTGATTATGTGTGTTTATGCATAAGTCACCAGGTATGAAAGGTTGATCCCCTTGATTACCAAAATTTATTGAGAGGACCAGTTTAAATACTGACAACCTTCGTATATGTTCATGGTTATTTCAAACCACTCAGCATCTATTATTCAATTATTCGAATACTCAATTATTGAGAATTAATTCATGTTCTTTCACAATCATATCCTATTGTTGAACATTGAAAGCTAAATTCCTTTCTAATCATGATATATCCCCCTTGTTTTTAAACTTGATAATGAATTTATCTTTTTGAATAAATAATTATAATGGAATAATCTTTTTGATAATGGATTTATCTTTTTGAATAAATAATGATAATGGAATAGTCTTTTTGATAATGGATTTATCTTTTTGAATAAATAATTATAATAGAATAATCTTTTTGATAATAGATTTATCTTTTTGAATAAATATTGATAATGGATTATTATTTTTGAATAAAGTAAATATATTGGATAATTATTATGTTTAAAGTAAAGATAATGGATGAAAATGGGTAATCATTATGTTTAAAGATAATGATAATGGATGAATAATATATTTATAAAATGTGGGATATTTTGGCTATAAATAGGAAGGCTTAACATAAGAAAATTCATAACTTCATTGCTTATACTTTCTTCCACTCTCTAAAAATTTCTTAGTGTAAATTTTCTCTAAGTGTGTTAACTTATATTGAGTATTTGCGAAGATCAGTAATAGTACGAGTATTGTTCAAGTAAGTATTTTCTATAAAAGTTGGTCAAACACTCACACACATCACACGGTGTTTAATTCTTCCTTTAGAAGAGTTATTTTGAAAAACTTACTTTGGAAGATTTTATTTTGAAATATTATTTTGAAGCTTATTCTGTACACTACACAAATTTATACTATATTGTCACTTTTAATAATTTAATAATATACGAGTTAGTGTACACCATATGTGATAGTTACTAATTAAAGTATAAATATATTTAGGTTGATAAACTTTATAGAAAGCAGCATTCAATCACTTGTTAATTGAGGTAAGAGATATCATTTTCTTTCATACTCCATATTATGGTAAGAAATTATTATTTGTATCGATAACTTTTTTGTTAAATGGTGAAAAGTCCTAAACTATTTAGAACTTCCTTAATATTTTGCGCTTCATCTAATATCTTTTCACCTGAATCTTCTTATTTGCACTTTACACGTGCTTCATCTAATATCTTTTCACCTGAATCTTCCTATTTCATTTTACGCGTGGTAGTTGAAATGTGAATCTTATTTATCCTATTCTTGAATTCTAATCGAATTTCGGGATATTATGTTGACAATTTGGACATTATTGAACTCTGGATAAATTAAATGTCAAATCTAAGACGTTGATTCTTTTATCTTATTATTCTTACAACTTCCATTCATTTTTATATCACTGTAATTTGTACTAATCATCAAATATTCCAGTTATGGTGAAAGTCTTTAGCATGGGTGCAAGGACAATATGATTGTTGAGGTGTCTTTGGTCTGTATGGCAAGGACACGTGGTGAAAAGTTCTCTTTGGCCTATAGTGCAAAGATGGACTGTTGATTGGCATGATCATGACCATTGGTGTTAAAAATGAATATCTTTGCCCTGTAGTGCAAATATGAACTGTTGATTTATATAAACATGATCAGGAAATATTGATTGGTGTTATAGGGATAAAATATTGATGGTGAACTTTTAATTTCGAGAAGATTGTGAACATCATGATCTATTTTACTCTCCTAATTAATTTATTGATATTTCGGTTGTAGTTGTTGATCTGAAAATTGTTGTCTATTATATTTTATTAGATTTTTCACTGTTGAAGGCTAAGGATAATATATTCTTCATTATCTTAGGCATGATATTCTTTATTGGGCTATTTGAGCTCACCATTTTCCTTTTTGTTCCATTGTTCTTCTCAGGAAATGAGTGTGCAGTCGGGACTAGCCGGGGTGTGGAGTGATTATCCAAGATAGTTTCTATAGTTATCTTCATCATGTTGTTAAATAGTGTGACAATAACCATGCTGAGGGTTTGTAATATGTGTTGTTGTATCTTATACAACATTGTAATAATTTAGTTTGGATATTGTCGTATTTTTACGACACTATATTAAGAGAAAGTATTGTTGTAGTGCGTATTTTTGTGAACCAAATTGGGTTGTGTGGACCCTATTTTGGGGATGTCACAGTTGGTCTCAAAGCTTATGGATATAATCTCTGATGGAGATTTGGGGTGGGAAATGGGAGAAGAGAGACGAATAGAACCAGACACTAGTGTGTCCTATATAGTTAAAATGTGACGCCCCCAAAATAGGTATACACAACCCATTCTGAGTCGCCAGATACACGATACAGAATTCAAATACAAACTTTATTGATATAACTATTGAACTGTCGTGCAAAATACGAAAGCACATAAGCTATGAGTTTTAATACAAATATTGTCTCGTAGACAGTATCCAAACTCAAATTATTACAATGCCATATAAAATATAGCAACAAATATTTCAAGACTCCAAAGAAGAATGAGAAGATTACTATCATGTTCATTCTAATGAGGTGCACTTTTGACGCTTTCAAAGTCGGGTTCTCATCACCCTATTGTTGTTCACCAAAATCAATTATTAAGTGACGTATAATATACGACACACCCATCTTAGGTCCTCAATACAATTATATATTACATGTCATGCAGTTTTATAATGTATTGGGAAACCTTCCACAGTCTTGGACCATCACACTATTCCCCTGTTATCCCCGCTCGACCCAGCTACTACCTGAAAGGAATTGTGAAGCAAAAGGGTGAGCACAAATAGCCCAGTAAAGAATATAGAATAAATTATCCTTAGTCCTCAACGAGGAAAAGTCTGATAAAATACAATAGACAACAAGTTTTACATCAACAACTGCAGCGGAAACATTAATCCATTAGAAGAATCAAGTAGAACATAATGTCTACTATCTCCTCTAAATTAAAAGTCCATTATTAATATTTCATTCATGTAATACTCATTAACAGTTCTTTGTTGTACCCAAGACAAAGAGAACTCTCATCACCTGTCTTCACCTGAACCACCAAAGTTTATAGTTAAATTAACAATTCATATTTATAATCAGGTAAATCAACAGTTCATCTTTGCACTACGAGCCAAAGACATACAACTGTAAAACCAATAATCAACAGTCCATCTTTACACGTAAGCCAAAGATATACAACTGTAAAACCAATAATCAACAATCTATCTTTGCACGTAAACCAAAGAGGATTTTTACCACATCATTTGTCTATAAAATAAATAATCCATATCACCAAATTATCCATGCACTACGGGCCAAGGTTATTTATTATTATCACATCCACGAATTATCCATGCACTACGGGCCAAGGATATTCGTTAGTATCACCAATGGTCATGATCATGCCAAACAACAATTCATCTTTGCACCCTTGGCCGAAGAGAACCCATGGTCACGATCATACCAAACAACTGTCTATCAATGCACTGCGGACCAATGAGCACATTCGTTATTATCACATCCACGAATTATCCATGCACTACAGGCCAAGGATATTCGTTATTATCACCAGTGGTCATGATCATGCCAAACAACAATTCATCTTTGCACCCTTGGCCGAAGAGAACCCATGGTCATGATCATACCAAACAATTATCCATCAATGCACTACGGGCCAATGAGGACATTCTTTATTATCACATCCACGAATTATCCATGCACTACGGGCCAAGGATATTCGTTATTATCACCACTAGTCATGATCATGCCAAACAATAATTCATCTTTGCACCCTTGACTGAAGAGAACCCATGATCATAATCATACCAACAACTGTCCATCAATGCACTACAGGCCAATGAGGACTTTCATCACAATATAAGCATGAAGATGATGACAATGATATAAGCATTCAATTAAATGAGAGTAAGGATAAATTTTAAAAATCTATAATTCAATTTATCCAGAGTTCAATAATGTTCAAATTGTCAACATGATACTGCTTTGTAGAGTAAAATTTAAGAATAATATTCATGTATCAAAATAATTTGGATAGAAAAAGAAATCAATTTTTGTCATGAATTGTACCACGGATGAATAGTGCCCGAGTGAATAGTACCCCATGAATAGTACTACGTGAATAGTACCCCGGTATGAAAAGATTAAAAATTATCAAGAATATTCAGAATAATATTTTCGTGAAAAGATACTAGATGAAGCGAAAATTTTAAGGATATTCTACTAATTTCAAGGAGTATAGAAGCAATACTTAACAAAATGAGTGTAGAATTCGAAATCTGAAACGAAATAATATTACTTGCATACTACAGAGTATGGAAGAAAATATTATTTCTTACGAATATTGAACAAAAATAATATCACTTACAACTATTGAACGAAAATAATATTCCTAACGAATATTGAACGAAGATAATATTCCTTACGAATATTGAACTAAAATAATATTCCTTGCGAATATTGAACGAAAATAAAATTTCTTACGAATACGAAAAATAATATCGTAAGCGAATATGAAATAAATAATATCTCTTACCTTAAAAAGAGAGTACTTCTGACTGGTATAGCGGATATATTCTTGAAGAAAAACTTGTACTATTAATTGTTACACTCAAAGTTTCCTTAACTCAAAAGAAATACGCTTAATATTATAGAAGAAGAATTCTCTGATTCTGGTGTGATTTTTATTTCTAAATTGAGCATCCTATTTATAGGAGAATGACAGGATATTATTTAGAAAAATAATCACAGATTGCACAGTGGAATTCACGGGCGAAGTTCACGGGCGCAGAATGAAATTTTTTCTAATTTTACTATGCAGCACTATGATGCACTATGCAATACTATGCATATAATAAAATATAATATATTCTATTTTACATAAAAACAAATAATATAATATAATATATATAATATATATATATATATATATATATATATATAACACACACACCGACACCACCCCTGACACACACACACATACACACACACACACACACACACACACACACACACATATATATATATATATATATATATATATATATATATATATATCCACTGTGACACCTCCAAATCCGGGTACCTCAATTCCATAGATTTGATGTTCACTATCCAATTAAATCATAACTAACTACCCATAAATAAAAGATATAATTAAACTCAAAAGTTTAAACAATCAATCTCCCCTTAAAGGGTTACATAATCTAAAATAAATCCCAGGTCATCTAACCGTTATTACAATCATCAGTGAAAAATTAAAACATGATCATAATTAAATCTATTACATAAGCTTCATAAATAAAAGGTAAACTAAATATCGTCTAATCAAGCATCGTGCCCTTGCCCTTGCTTGTAGAAAACTCTTCAAACTTCTTAACTTCATCTGCATTGTTTTGTACAAGAGTGAGCAAATAATTGTCCACAAGAAGGATAATATACAATAACGTTTAATGAATGACAATTAACTGAGCTTTCAATTGTAAAGTATTCTTACCGAAACAATAAACTTTAATTCAACAACTATGAGTTCAAAGGAATAATGAATGTTTAAGTTAACAATATATATCAACATCAAAGAATACACTGAGGGTCACAAGACCATGAACTATACTCTAGGTTTTCAAGTATTTCTACTTTAACCTTTAGCAGTCTAAAAGACTATAATCATCATCTATGTCCTAGATTAACAGGTGTTTCTACTGTCACATTTAACAGTCTAAACGATTATATGGACCATCATCCCGTACTCCAGGTGATCAGCCCTTTATACTATGTATTGCGCAAACATTTTAACGCTATGTTTGATAACACAACAGTTGATCAATAATAACATAATATGGAACAATGAATAAGTGTAAGCGAATTAACTATATATTGAACTCATGCTTAAGAACACCCACAAAGCATAAGTATTGGATGACAATAAACCTTGCTTGAATAAAATTTAAGCTAGGACTAGGTATTATTAAATATACATTAAGTAATAGCAAGATGAAAATAAAGCTTGCTCAATATGAAAATGAACTAAGATAATTCAACATTAGAAGCTAGAATTCGAGAAAAATTGCATTCATAATACATGAAGGATAATAAAGAAACTTGTCTAACAATAAACAAGTTAGAATACATCAATAAATATTGGAAATCAAAACTTGTTCGAGCAAAGTTACAGTCAAAGCTAGCTTGCTCAAATAATGATTAGGAATACAAAGATTCGATTAATGAAAGATTAAAGTATAAAACTTGCTCAATGTAAATGAATAAAGTTACACAATGTGATAATAGAGTTAGAATAATTGCTCAATGTAAAAAGAAAGTTTAGAAACTTTCCTCGAGCATAAGCTACAATATTAAAACTCACGTTCACCTATACACAGTATTAAAATCACAACATCTATTAGACATATTAATATTCACTTTTCAATAAAAAATGCATTACTAGCTAAACTTGTGATTTTAGCACAAGTCTTATGCTATCATTTACATTTCAGAATTCCCAAGTGTTAATCATCACAACACTTAACTAGCGTTCACTGTATAAACTCAGTTATCACACAATGTGTCCGTAACCTACTAATCACTTTTACAACTTTGAATTCATAATACATATAACACAACTCTGTATTAGCCTTATTATTACATGTTGGACACATTACCATAACCTTTAGTTAAGCTACAAAGAACGACCAAAGTCTGCAGAATTAGCAGACTTCAGTGTCTAGAAATGGGCACTGGCGCGGTCGCGCCAATTTTATACTGGAATCCAAAATATGGAATGTATCTAACTGAGGGTCATAAGACCATGAACTACGTCCACAGTTGCGAGTAATCTTTCAACTCCAACTTTAACAGTCATAAGACTATAAGGACTCCTCGTACTTAGGGGGATCAGCCCTTCGTACAATGTATTGTGCACAAATATTTCAATGCTAAGCGTAAATTTTTCCCCTATTAATAGGGTTGTTCATCTTAGTATTTAGAGTACAAGTCTGCACCAAAGAAATTTTGGTTTGGATAAGCTTTCAAGGGTAATTTGAAGTTTAACAAACACCGACTAGAGGACTAGTTGAATCAATAGTGTTTGATAACACAACAGTTGATCAATAATAACATAATATGGAACAATAAATAAGTGTAAGCGAATTAACTATATATTGAACTCATGCTTAAGAACAACCCAATACTACAAAACAGTAAATAGACAACGCAAAAAAAATGTTGTGGTTTCAGTCAGAAAAACTTCGTGGTTAAGGGTGTTATCTATTTGACACCCTTACACAAGGTTTTTAAAACGTTGTAGTTAAGCACATTACACAACGTTTTAAGAAAAAAATGTTGTAGATTTGTTATCCATAAATTAGCAGATGCTTAAAAATATTGTAGAAGGTATGATTCCACAACGTTTTCTGGATAAAAACGTTGTAGAAGGTATAATTACACAACGTTTTTAAAATGTTGTAGATTAAAAAAAAGGCTGGTTCACCTACATTGCCAATGCACCTGCAATATGTTAATGCCATGATATATAGCTAAAAGGTCCAAATTCTCATTTAAATTTAAAGCCAAAATATATCAACCATTCAAAATACATTCTAATAATACCATTCGTGTAATTCAAATTACTACATCCACAAAATATATTCCAAACTATCATATATGCCTTCAATACTATCATCTTTCATGCAAATCAGGAAGCAGCTACTCAACTGCCAAGAATAGCAAGAGAGCTATATAAGCAGGCTGTTAAAAATTATATCATATCAGTCCATGAACCACATAAGACAGTAAGGCAAAAAAACTCAAGGGAGTACATTCAGTAGCTTCTGTTGCACTTCTCCTCATTTCTTTCAAGTGGTTGATAACTTGAGCAAGTAAGAAGGCTTTATCCATCTGTATATCCAAATAAGTTAAGACACGACATTCAAATAAGTTAAGACAATACTTAATAAAGAAAAATGTGACAAAACTACCTATACAAGGAAAGTTTACAGTCCATTACAGTACAAACAATAAAATTACAGAAACTAAAGAAAAACACACTTTGTGATAAAGGGAACAAAATCTATTGATATTAGAATCAAAATAAGTTCGACAGTCAGTTATAGTAAATTACAATTTTCCTTAGAAGGGAGTTTCACAAGGAGTGCAATGTATCATATACAACATTAGAATTGAACCAATTTATAGTATGGTAGTACAGCGTATGGTATGAGGCCCTATTCATTCAATTTTCTTAACCCATGCTTAACAAGAAAGCACAATTCAACATCACTAAAGACTAATTGTACAAATTCTAAACAAATCATATTTGTTCTCCCAAATTACTACTAAGAACTAAGAAACAGGACATGCAGAGACGGAGACTGCAGAATTATTGATCAGAGACAAAATGCATATAAAGAAGAAGCACAAACAAACATAAAGTAGTTTTCAAATAGAAATATAGAACCACAACATAAAGTTAAAAAAATGGGGCATCTTAAGCATAAAGGCTAGGATACAAATAAAAGTACCTGGTAATAACAATAGTTGCGGCATATCTCATCGACTTATATCTTTCCTGAACAACCTCAAAAGCTCTGTGTAAGGACGGTGAACGCTATTCCATTTTTGGAAGTAGCTTTACTGTCTCAACAAGAAAATCTATCATGCAAACAGGACAAAATAGTAAAAGAGCAAATGAAACCTGAAACAAGAAGAATAACATATTAGAAAAGGTTAGATATCTCATAAGAAATGTAGAAGTTATAGTTTCAACATGCCTCAAATATGTACTTTTCGGGAAGAAAACGTGCTAGGAGATTTCCCAAGACATGTGATGCAGAAAAGAGACCTGTCATCCAACTAATCACTGCTGCCCTTTTATTGTTATCAACAAAATACTATTGAATCATAATCACTTCTAGCCATAATTTAACAGTCACATGGCTGGAAATCTTACCATATAAGCAACTGAAATACAGATTGTCTAGAAATAGCTATGTAACGCAATATGTTAGATACCAGAACCCGAAGGAACAACAAGTATGTTGTGGAATGCATTAGATTCCCACTTCAAAAAAGCAAATCTTTCTTTGTTTCTCTAAAATTCAAGCTCCATATTTGCTTGCACCGCATTTTCTGACCTTGTAACATCAACCTGAACTGAATGATCAATGACAAGATCTACAAGAACCTGCAACCACAATAGTGCAATATAGAATAATATGAGAAAACTATAAAGCCAGAATCCCAAGTATGAAGGAGAGACATGTCAAACTAATTAGTAGTTGTAACAAATAACTAAATGTTGTTCACTTATTCAGGACACAAAAACGAAGACATATAAAATAGACAAATATTCATTGTTAACGCACGGTTCAAACAACAATAATATATCACTCACTCAAACATAAACTGTTGTTAAAAGGAGAAACACCTACCAAAGGATTGACCTTGTTAGAATCACTGCCTAGTTTATTCATGGCATCACGCATACATGCAAGGTCAACCACAGCCGGTACACTAGTAAAATCCATATGCATTGTAGTTATGTTTCTGTAGGAAAAGTATATCAGTTATCAAGTCTGTTTATCACGGATGCTTGAAGAGGATGTGCAGATAGCAGCAAGTCACCCTGAGAGCGGTAAAGGAAAGATTTTGATCTGGCAGGGATGAATAAGCTTAAGTGATCTGGTCTCGGTAGGTACATGGAACAATTTTGAGTTGACCAAAGTGCAGCATAAACATCTGGTGCTGAATATTTCCAGGAAAATGTAGACAAGACAGCCACTAGAACTATCCCAAAATTTTGAATACATAGACATAAATTTCTCAATTCACAGTATGCAACCATGTACATCTAGATTATAAAAGAAACAAATTGACAAGAAATAGTATGTATAAAAACTACCAAGTTCAGTAATAGATTGTCCACCACAGAGGTAGTTGTGGTTCTTAACAGATGTCTGTGTAAAAGAACCTGGTTCATCACACAGCAACCGTTTAATCGATGATAGGTAACAACTAACTAAAAGTTACAAAGTTAGGCAAAAAACTTACCGAGGTTGATCGGTCATCTTCAAACAAATCCAGTGCCTTCTCGTATAATTGCATATTTAAGGAAGACTGGAAGCAGCAAAATTAAAACATAAGAATATATATAGTTGAGTATAAAACTATTGTCAAATAATCAAGTGCAGAATAATAATCTACAAACAAGTTTAGTGCAAGGGAACACCCATAAAAGGAACAAGAGTATAATCATAGTGAAAACTCAAAGAATTGAAATATTTCATCTAGAAATCGGTGATATTAGCATATATGAAGACAAACAACTAGTCGAAACTATACACTTATTGACTAAAAGAGAGATTAACTTCCAGAAAGGAAAAAAATAATAATAATGCCAATAATGCCAAATCTTCTTGCCGACTATCGAGTTTTGTATAGAGCCGAGTGTAGAGCAAAGAATTCAGAGCAAACGAATTCAGAGCGATTAACAAACACTTGTCAACATAGGCACCTGATATGCATCTTCATACTTCAAGGCAACAGGCTGAGGTTCATCATCAACACCAGGCTTCTCAAGATCTTCCAGCGTAGCATCAGGATTAGTCTTCCAAAGCACTTCTACCTTATTTATTTGTTGAGCACTGATTTGTCTTGCCCTCAACTTTTCCTGTTCAGATGGGACCTGGAAGATTTGAATTTGGAACTAATTAGCACATTTTAGTAAGCAAATATTACCTCCAGTGAAGGTGAAGCTTGTATAAAAATACACATACGTATGTATATTTATACCAACCTTGACAAGCCACTACAAAAAACATCTATCATCAATAAGGGGACACCACTGACTCAGGTCCCAATTCATGTCTTTCAATGCATTAACACCAAGGCAAGGCTCCCTGCAAAGAAGAACAACAACACTCTCTGCCTTGGCAGAAATGAATCCAAGAAGAAAAACATTTCGACATCCACAATTGTAACACTCCTTAATTGATAAGAGAAACTCCAAAACAGCAAAATTCAAAAGGGAATATATCAGGAAATCCAGAAGCTGAACCTAGAGATAATAGAGCAAATTGAAAATAGTAATAGAAATGGAAAAACCTAAACAAAATCATACAATGAAAATACATATAAGATCTATAACCTTAACTACATATCCAAGACGGCCCATAATTCACAATAAACATTATAAAAACAAAATTCAAGAGAAAATCTGAGCAATTAAAAGCGAAACCTATAAAGAAATGGAGAAGTAATTACAGAAAGTGATAGATATGCAATCAAAGGTACCAGATTGGCCATCTTGATGAGACCTTCGAGTCGGGAAATAAATAAGTGTGGGCTTTGGCTTAGGCACTACAGACTACTTAACAACGAAGAACGGGAGCAGGAATCACAGAGAGAGCGTCAGCCATAGCAAAAACCCTAGAATTTTATGTCTGACCGAACCCGACCAGACCATACTAGTAGTCAAAGGAGTTTTCTGATCTTTTCTAACTCGAATTGAAATATCTCCGACTGAAACATCGTATGTGCCTCCTCAGCTGATGGCCATAGTGGTAGCCAAAGTTTGGATCGTAGGAGAGCAGGGCACCCACTTCGTAGAGAGAGAAAGTACAGAGATAAGAGAGAAGAAAGTAGATTTGTTTTAATTTCAAATTTTCATTTCAGCGTCTTTTTTTGCAGCTCCGTGTTTTTCTTGATAGACAACGTTTTTAAAAAAAACGTTATCTAGTTAAAACTAAAAAAATATCATTTTAAATAGATAACGTTTTTACATATATATCTACAACGTTTTTTTTAAAAAAAACGTTGTAAAAAAAACCACAACGTTTTTTTAAAAAACGTTGTGGTTTAAGTGTTGTCTATTAGGTACTTTGTACTAGTGACCACAAAGCATAAGTATTGAATGATAATAAACATTGCTTGAATAAAATTTAAGATAGGACTAGGTATTATTAAATATACATTAAGTAATAGCAAGATGAAAATAAAGCTTGCTCAATATGAAAATGAACTAAGATAATTCAACATTAGAAGCTAGAATTTGAGAAAAATTGCATTCATAATACATGAAGGACAATAAAGAAACCTGTCTAACAATAAACAAGTTATAATACATCAATAAATATTAGAATTCAAAACTTGTTCGAGCAAAGTTACAGTCAAAGCTAGCTTGCTCAAATAATGATTAGGAATACAAAGATTCGATTAATGAAAGATTAAAGTATGAAACTTTCTCAATGTAAATGAGTAAAGTTACACAATGTGATAATAGAGTTAGAATAGTTGCTCAATGTAAAAAGAAAGTTTAGAAACTTGCCTCGAGCGTAAGCTACAATATTAAAACTCACGTTCACCTATACACAGTATTAAAACCACAACATCTATTAGACATACTAATATTCACTTTTCAATATAAAACGCATTACTATCTAAACTTGTGATTTTAGTACAAGTCTTATGCTACCATTTACATTTCAGAATTCCCAAGTTTTAATCATCGCAACACTTAACTAACGTTCACTGTATAAACTCAGTTATCACATAATGCGTCCGTAACCTACTAATCACTTTTACAACTTTGAATTCATAATACATATAACACAACTCTGTATTAGCCTTATTGTTACATGTTGGACACATTACCATAACCTTTAATTAAGCTACAAAGAACGACCAAAGGCTGCAAAATTAGCAGACTTCAGTGTCTGGAAATGGGCACTGGCGCGGCCGCGCCAGTTTTATATTGGGATGCGACGCGCCCGCGCGGCAGCTGCGCACCCGCGCCTAAGGGCTGCGCGGCCGCGCGACGTACAAAACTCAGTTTTTTACAGACAGAGCTTCGGCACTTTTCTTAAGCCAACTAACACGAATTTTACCCACCAAACAGTGACAATAACACGTAAGATAAATAAAACAGTATCAGAAACATGTTTGCTAATATTTACAACCAATTAGCATAATTTATCAACAACTATAACTATTTTAATTCCTAAATTTTCATGTTTTTCATAAAAACTCAAATTTCTTGACATTCATCCTAAAATCATCACTGTGAATTCAATACATGATCAAATCATCTCATTCGAATTACGTTAAGCTCGTATCTCAATGAACTAACATATACAAGCTTCAATTTATACTTTAACATACAAATTAGCCACTAGAATTGATGCTTACATGAGCCATATGAAAAAATATACACAAACATATATTGTCGACATTTTCTTTTACTGTAAATCGAAATTAGCGTGCAATTATTGTTTAAACATACTTTCTAATCATCACAAACACGTGTAATCATCATAACTAATTTTAGAATATCAATTCTAAACATATAAAATTCACAGAGTATGAAAATTATTGTCGTAAAACTCATATATGTACATATATATGCAAAGTCATGTAAACAAACCTTCAATTAGCGTCTAATTCTTGCTAACCCACTAGAATTGCTTGAAAATCTTAAGCTTTCTCTCAATTTCTCTCAATTTTCTGTGAAGCTCTCTAGGCTAGAAAACTAAGTTATGTGTAAAAACCAACTGACTAATAAGCGTAAACAAAAGAAACTGATATAGCCTTAATAGCTATAATCAGTTATCCAAATAACGTATGTATTATATTTATTATTTTATTTATTTTATTTGTTTTATTTAATTTCAAAAACTAGAAATCTCAAAAGCCATATGGCTTGTTTGGCAAAAACCCTTTAAATATTAAAGAATTAATATATTAAGTCTTGTTTGGCAAAATTAAATTAAGCTACTTTAATTTATTTTAATAACTACTTATAATATAGTTATTTATCACACTATATTTAATCAAGCATTCATATTTATTTTAATTAATTCAAATAACAATTAATTAAATAAATCTTTTAATCACATAACACAATACAAATAATTAACCATTAAATTGAAATATCAATATAATAATCATTTTCTTAATTCATCAATTATTTATTTAATAAATCATTCTCCAAATAAAATTAAATCAATTAAACAAATATTTATTCAACGATAATCACATCCGTTAAATATTTATATAAATCAATAAATATTTAATATTACATTTAAAATTCTGGAATGTTATACAAATTCATTAAAATAAAGACTTGATATTTTATGCCTTGTTTGACAAAAACTAAATTAAACTCCTTTAATTTATTTTAATAAATCATTTATACTATAATTTACAATGCCATATTATTTCCTTGGATTCTTCATATCCAACATTAATTAAATAAACTAATTACAACATACTAAATTTTAAATAAATTTTCCACTTAAATAAATATCATAAAATTATAATTTTATTATAATTTTATTTAATAATTTAACATACAACTTTAAATTATTAAATTAAAACAACAATATAATATCTCATGTTATTATCTAATAAATTTAATTCATAAATATTTAATAACAATAATCACATCAAATAAATATTTACTAACAACAATCACATCAATAAAATATTTATTTAATTTAATAAATATTTTAAATTACAAATACTAAAATCTTGGATTGTTACATCATTCCCTCCTTACAAGGATTCTGTCCCCAGAATCACAACTCAAGTAATCAAATCGTCACATTATTCCCTCCTTACAATGATTATGTCCCCAGAATCAAAGACACAGACTAAACAAATAACTCAGGGTAATTCTTCATCATTTCAGTTTCGAGTCCCACGTAGCATCTTCGACTCTGTGGTTCCTCCATATCACCTTCACAGGAGGTATCACCTTACCCTTGAGCATTTGTTCTTTTCTGTCGACTATCTGAATAGTAATTTCCTAGTAGGACATTATAACGGTTCGTACTTGATCACATGATTGCAGTCGGGCTTGATCAATTATATCACTGAAACATGAAAAACATTACGAATGTGCTCTAACTGTAGAGGTAAGGCTACCTCAAAATCATCTTTTCAACTTCAGCAATGCTTCCTATACTATAATCGTTTTATACCCAATATAGTTCATCAAATTTACCACACTTTGGAAATTCAGGAACTTGCCATAATCATAGGAACTTATCCTAGTCAGACCATAGGCGTCCATTCGCTAAGGGGTTCAAAACATACCATATGATTATGAGTCACGAACTTACCATATGCTTTAGTTTTAAGAACCGAACCTAATCTTAATATCATCTAACTTAATCTTAAAAAACCTCTAACTATCAAATATACACATGAGAAAAGAATCACCTTTCCACCACATATACATTTATAGCGCGATACCGATATTCCAATGATTATTAATGTGATAAACCAAGTATATGCACAAAACCTCTGCCCATACAAAGATTTGTATGACTCAGTCACCATATAAGTCCTCAGTTGAAATCCCACCTAACATTACCTTACTCTTAAATTATTTTTAATTTGCCCATAACTTGCTCAATGCGGATTCCTCGTATGACATTATCGAAAACTTCTCGTGCGATTAGCACGCCTTTTTAGTTTGGCAATCGACTTGCAAACGATATGACATACTTATTTCTAATTATGTCCCACACATTCTTGTAAACCTTTCTGAAAATCCGATGTAAATCGTGAATCTTGGTTCGACACAATTGACACTGAAACATCGTGCCTTGAAATAATTTCATTAAGACATAACTTCGCACACTGCTCGATATGTAATATGCTAACTTTGACATACCAAAAATCTATCATCATATCTTGCCACCAATAGTAATATCGAAGACAATATATAATTTCGTGCTCCCTAGTTGACTCAACATATAAATTTTATGCAAAACTTCATTTTCAATTCCTGGTATTAGCGAAACCTAGTTTCTTCCGTCTACTTTCAACCATCCTTCAGTATCGATTTTGAATTTGACACCCTCATCTTGGAGCTACTCTTCCTTTACTCTGTCTAGCAAAGTTGTACGGTTTTCCACCTGAAAAGCTTCTCCTCTGATTTTTTTTTTATTTTTTTTTCATTTCTATTATGAACCCATTTTGCACAGTTAATAAAAAAAAACTCTTATCCTTTTCTTAAGATGTCGGCAACCATAATCATTTAGAATTTTTCATTCACAATCCTTGATCAACTCCAACTATCACTTCAACGCATGCTTAAATACCCCTATATATGAGAATATGCTTTAGACATTTATGGTCTTTTTATATCTCACACTGTTTCCCAAAAATAACACCTCTAAATCCCCAGAGCAACCACTAATACCTTTACTCTGAATCGTGAGTCGGATATCCTTTCACATAAAAAATTTTAACTGACGCGATGCATACGAAATGACCTTGTCGTTCCGCCTAAACACGCAGCCTCATTTATTATATGATGCGTCGCTATACAACACAAAATTTCCTGTATTATCTACTAGAGATATCACAGGTGACATACTAAATTCTTCTCCAATTCGTGAAAATTCACTCTATAATTTCCTGCCCATATAAATTCCATCGATTTTCTCGTTAAGTTAGCTAAAGAAGTGACTATCTTGATCTTCACATATCCCACACAATATTTTCTAAATAAATTCTTGATTTACAACATCGATAGATAACTCTACCATATAGACGTCTTTCAACTAAAAAAACAAAATATTACCTTTGACTTTCCTCAGAGTCTTGAGGTTTATGCACTTTCTTTGACAATGACTTATCACCACATGGTTTAACAACCTCAGAGTTTCATAAATAAAATCAGAAATAAATCCATTGACATCACTTGGCCTTTCATACCAATATAGCAATTCTACACATCAACTTAAAAGGAATCATTATTCACACTTTCTATATTTAGGAAATAGTCCAACTCTTCCCGAAGCGAATTTAGTTTCTAAGAAAATTCATCAGACATATATTAACAAGTGGCACTTGAATTAAATAACACGCAGCCGTATAGATAACTGATCGGAACCATACCTTGCATTGCATCCTGCATCGTCATGTTGGTTGATTGTTCTGTTGGTTGACTCGGCGGAGTTGATTCTACAATAACCAGTCTTCCACTGCCCCCTTTGCTTCCACTTACTTTTTCTACCGCTTTCTTTGGGCAACCTCGAGCCAAGTGCTCTTTCGATCCACACGTGAAGCAGGCTTCCTTCTTCGGTCTTGAACATTTTGGTGCAATGTGACCCTTCGAGCAATAATTAAAGCACACCCTCTTCCCTTTCAAATAAACACCTACATGTTTCTTTCAGCAGTTGCTACACGCCTCCACCTTTTTCTTTTCCTTCCCTTCCTGATTTTCAGCATCACTACCATTGTTCCACTTTCTTTTTCGAGCGTTACCGGTATGACTATCATCCACCTTATCATCTTCACTCTTTTTTCCCTTCTGCTCTTGATTGTAAGCCAACGTATTACCTTCCCCGTCTACATCAATCGTTCTCTCCAACCCTGTTGTAAACGAATTTGGTTGGAACATCGAGATTTGATTATATAGCCAGAAATTCAGTTGATTTGCCAGTGCTCCCACCAGAAAATTCACCAATTATGGCACTGGATTTCCGTTAGCTTACCTATTGTATGCATATTTCTTGGGGCTCTGTTGACGCTTTTGTCTTCTTCTAGGCGGCATCTTACTGTTTAAAACTTGCACCATTAGATCATCGTTCATTCACGCATTAAAATTTTCAAACTTATCTCAACCACTTATAGATAACACATAATATATCTTAATAAATGATAATACTTTATTTATTATACAACACATAACAAAATAGCCTCGCTGCTATTTATATTATTTATCCTATAATAATAAAATCCTAGGATTACTTCATCATATCCCACTATTTAATTTAGAAGTTAGGATTAACATCTTATTAATTTTCATCATGATTTATAAATAACCTTAATGTTTTTCTTGCAATCTACAAGAACATTCCACCTTGTACAACCTCATTGCGCTCTTACTCCACGATATGAATCATTGACGATCCATCACATACCAAAAATAAATCTCAACCTATACAGAAAATAGAATACTAAATTCTAAGTTTCATCATTCGCTTGGCCTTCTTCAACTTGTCTTCAACACGATCTATGCATTTAGAAGCCTTCACCCATGCGTCTTCAGCTCTCACACGCTTTGCTGATTTTTTTTCCCAGTCATTCCTGCACAATCTCATTCCTAGCTAATAACTATCCTCTTTAATATTCTGACTGAGCTAATATTCGCTCTGCATCTGCAAGTTGTACAGTAAGGTCTTGAGTTGCGACGTCTTCTTATGCTAACGTGGCTTGGTGCTTTACGGCCTGACCTTCTAATTTCTCGACCTTCTTTTATAACTCAATGTTATGACCATACACTTCATTTGAGGAGTCCCCCTCCTCGTACTTATCCTTCACCTTGTTCACCTCAAATTTATTCTCTCGTTCAAACTCAAGCCTATACCCAAGGTCTACAATAGAAATCAATGGATATGGCTTTGCCAATACCAACCATACTCAGACAATACGAACTTCTCAGGCTCCTAATCCTTATCATCCTTCATCAGTCATTCTGACAACAAAGTTTTAACAACCCCACAACTTGGTATGTATAATACTCACTACTCTTAAGTACTCGCAGGCATAAAAGTCATTAACACATAAGCACATAAAGTCTTTTATCATTTTATCTTCAATGAATTTCCTTCAATTCATTCCTTAGAACTCGATAAAAGTTTATCACCTCTATATTTTTGATCTCCTAGAAGGTTATAGCCTAAGGTTTTCCCACCTAAAGTTCATAACCTAAAGCTTTGATACCAACTTGTGACACCCCCAAATCCGGGTACCTCAATTCCATAGATTTGGTGTTCACTGTCCAATTAAATTATAACTAACTACCCATAAACAAAGGATATAATTAAACTCAAAAGTTTAAACAATCAATCTCCCATTAAAGGGTTACATAATCTAAAATAAATCCCAGGTCATCTAACCTTTATTACAATCATCAGCGGAAAATTAAAACATGATCATAATTAAATCTATTACATAAGCTTCATAAATAAAAGGTAAACTAAACATCGTCTAATCAAGCATCGTGCCCTTGCCCTTGCTTGTAGAAAACTCTTCAAACTTCTTAACTTCATCTGTATTATTTTGTGCAAGAGCGAGCAAATAATTGCCCAAAAGAAGGATAATATACAATAACGTTTAATGAATGACAATTAACTAAGCTTTCAATGGTAAAGTATTCTTACCGGAACAATAAACTTTAATTCAACAGCTATAAGTTCAAAGGAATAATGAACGTTTAAGTTAACAATAGATATCAACATCAAAGAATACACTGAGGGTCACAAGACCACGAACTATACTCTAGGTTTTCAAGTATTTCTACTTTAACCTTTAGCAGTCTAAAAGACTATAATCATCATCTATGTCCTAGGTTAACAGATGTTTCTACTATAACCTTTAACAGTCTAAACGACTATGTGCACCATCATCTCGTACTCTAGGTGATCAGCCCTTTGTACTATGTATTGCGTAAACATTTTAACGCTATGGCGTAGCTCTAAAGATAATCCCCTAATATAGGGTTGTTCATCTCAGCTTAGATTATCAGGTTCGGAACCAAAGAAAGTTTGGTTGGGAATTAACTTCAACGGAAAACTAGATCTTTAGAACGCTCATCAACCAAGTACTGGTTGAATCAGATAGGGATCAATAACTATTCAAGAGTTTGATTATAATATTTTGTGACGCCCCCAAAATAGGTATACATCACCTATTCTGAGTCGCCAAATACATGATACAGAATACAAATACAATCTTTAATATATCACAAAAGAGCTGTGAGTTTCAATACAAATACTGTCTTCTAGATAATATCCACTCTCAGAATAAGTCATCAATACATTTATTGTCACACTATTTAACAGAATAGTGAGGACTACTAATACTATCATCTGATCCATCACTCTGTTCCCCGACTCGTCCTAGCTATATTCTCATTTCCTGAAGAGAACAGTGAAAGAAAGGGTGAGCTCAACTAGCCCAGTAAGAAATATTATGACTAAGATAATGTAAAATAAATTATCATTAGTCTTCAACAATATTAAACTGATAAAATATAATAGACATCATGTTTAACTGCAGCGGATCAAGCAATCCATTAAAAGAGTCAAGTAGAGAATAAAATCAACTATCTTTTATGATTTAAAAGGTTTTTCATGACTTTTATCGCTGAGACTCAGCTTAATAAATAATCCACATCATCCCTGCACCGCCAAGGATATTCATTAGTATCACAACCACAAATTATCCATGCATCATAGCCAAGGATATTCGTGTATTCATCAATGGTCATGATCATGCCAACAACTGTCCATCAATGCACTACCGGCCAATGAGAACTTTTACCAAATCATTTGTAACATTACGGTCATGATTATACCGAATAATCCCTTGTCATAATCATACCAAGTCCATCTATGCACTACAGGCCACAGATGACTTTCAACAAATATAAACATGAGGATGATGACAATGATGTAAGAATTCAATAAAACAAGTTCAAGAAATAATTAATCCAAGAATTAATAACGTCCAAATTGTCAACATGATACTGCTTTGTGGAGTAAAATTGAAGAATGCTCAGAAGAATATTTCCACGAAAGGATACTGGATGAAGCGCAAATATCAAGGATATTCCACTAATTTCGTGGAGTATAGAAGTTAAAACTTTAACCAACTGAATATAATAAAGAATGGAATAACAAAAGAAATCACCATGCATGCGGTACTTCACATAGACAGGTTATTCAAACAGAATAATAATAACGGAACTAGGTCAGGCGTAAAATGCACAGATAGGATATTCAAATAGAATAATAAAGACAGAACCAGGTCTGGCGTAAAACGCACAGACAGGATATTCTAACAGAATAATAAAGACGGAACCAGGTCCGGTGTAAAATGCACAGACAGGATATTCCAACAGAATAATAAATAATGGAATAACAGAAGAATTTCACCAAGTATAGGGTAGCCCGCGTATACAGGTTATTCCAACAGAATAATAAAGAATGAAATAACAGAAGAATTTCACCAAGTATAGGGTAGCCCGTGTATATAGGTTATTCCAACAGAATAATAAAGTATGGAATAACAGAAGTTCTCTTCATGAATACAAAAGAAATAATACCCCTTACGGGTACAACAAATAATATCCCTTACCGTAAAAGAAACTTGATATCGGAGTAGTGAAGTAGCAGAATATTTTTCTTCTCTCTCTCTATAATTTCTCTCTCTAGAGTTTTAGTGAATTCGTAAGAAAATAATGAAGGAATGAGCTTCTATTTATAGAAAAATGGACAGTATAGTAACTAACTTGTAAGACCCCAATTTTTATAAATAAAGATGAATTTTCTATAAATATCATTTTTGAATATTATGGAGTTAATTTGATATAATGTTATAGTTGTGGGTAATATTTATAAATTTTGCAAAGTACGCAAGTTGTTATATAATATTCGATTGGTCGGGGAATATTCGTTTTAACAGGGAATATTCGTACAACGACACAATCATTGGTGGACCCCACAACGGAATTATTGTCGGATTGAGAAAACGATAAAAATATTTTATTAAAAATAACGGCGGAAGTTTTACCATTGTTACTGTTGAACTACTCGGTAGTAAAAGTACAGTAATACGTGTGGTTGCATAGTAACACACGGTATTGATTATTAATGCTTATGTGAGAAGTCACTCAGTTTGATTCAATTATTGTCAGTTAATAATATGAATTATTTAGCGATAATGACGTTTTGTTTTATTCGTATTATTAACGTAATAAAACAGAAACATCTTTTTATATAAAACAGAATACTTTATTAAAGTTATTCTATAAATAGAATATATTATATTTTATTTAAAAGATTTTTCTTTAAATATGGACCGTCAGATTAAAGTAATCAATCTGGACCGTTCATGGATTAGTTACTATGCATTCTATTTTTCTATAAATAGCAGCTCATTCCTTCATTATTTCTTACGAATTCACTGAACTCTAGAGAGAGAAACTATAGAGAGAAACTATAGAGAGAGAGAGAAGAAGAGTATTCTGCTACTTAACTACTTCCTTATTTCAGCTTTTCTTTAAAACGGTAAGGGGTTCCGTTTTTGTTATTATTCTGTTGGAACATCCTGTCTGTGTGTTTTACACCGGACCTGGTTCCGTCTTGTTATTATTCTGTTGGAACATCCTGTCTGTGTATTTTACACCGGACCTGGTTCTATTATTTATTATTCTGCTGGAATATCCTGTCTGTGCGTTTACGCCGGACCTGGTTCCATTATTTATTATTCTGTCGGAATATCATGTCTGTGCGTTTACGCCAGACCTGGTTCCATTATTTATTATTCTGTTGGAATAACCTGATTGTGCGGTCTATCGCATGCATGGTGATTTCTTTTGTTATTCCATTCTTTATTGTACTCAGTTGGTTAAGTTTTGACTTCTATACTCTATGAAATTTGTGGAATATCCTTGATAATTGTGTTTCATCCAGTATCTTTTCATGAAAATATTCTTCTAAGCATTCTTGAATTTTACTCCACAAAGCAGTATCATGTTGACAATTTGGACGTTATTAATTCTTGGATAAATTAATTCTTGAACTTGTTTTATTGAATTCTTATATCATTGTCATCATCCTCATGTTTATAAAATGTTGAAAGTCATCTGTGGCATGTAGTGCATAGATGGACTTGGTATGATTATGACCAGGGATTATTCGGTATAATCATGACCGTAATGTTACAAATGATGTGGTAAAAGTCATCATTGGCCTGTAGTGCATTGATGGACAGTTGTTGGCATGATCATGACCATTAATGAATACACGAATATCCTTGGCCGTAGTGCAGGGGTGATTCGATGATGTGGATTATTTTATTAAGCTGAGTCACAGCGATAACAGTGTTGAAAAACCTTTTAAATCATAAAAGATAGTAGAGTTTATTTTCTGCTTGACTCTTTTAATGGATTGCTTGTTCCACTGCAGTTAAACTTGATGGCTATTATATTTTATCAGTTTAACATTGTTGAAGGCTAATGATAATTTATTCTGCATTATCTTAGTCATAATATTTCTTACTAGGCTAGTTGAGCTCACCCTTTCTTTCACTGTTCTCTTCAGGAAATGAGAACGTAGCTGGGGCAAGTCGGGGAACGGAGTGATGGTTCGAATGATAGTATTAGTTAGTAGCCCTCACTATTCTATGTAATAGTGTGTTAATAAATGTAATGATGACTCCTTTTGAGTATGAATACTCTCTAGAAGATAATATTTGTATTCAAACTCACAGTTTATGTTTTGTCGTATTGTACACGACAGTTATATTAGTAAGTTATATTTGTATTCTGTACTATGTATCTGACGACCCAAGATGGGTGATGTATACCTAATTTTGGGGGCGTCACAGTTGGTATCAGAGCTTAGGGATATGATCCCTGGCTAAGATGTGAGAATAGAACTAGGAGGGGAGAGACGGGGAATTCCTTCGCTAGTATGACCGTCCTAAGTTTATTTGCATGGTATTTAATTGGTCGGTCATAATATAAGGATAATCTATGGCATATCAATTAACTTTTATTTTGTGGCAGTATCTGAAAATGGCATCTGAGAATGTTGAGAATAGCAACGGAGCACAGGCGATTATTGATTCACCACATATCAATAATCAGGATAATGTTCATCAGGAAGGTGACAATCCTCATGCAAACAACGACACTGACCAGATGATGAATGATGGAATGTTTAGAGGCTTTATGCAATTCATGCAACAACAGGTGAAAGCGGCTCCTGTCCACAACGTAGGTGGAAATACTGGAAACTCTCTGGCGGTCACCGCTAAACAGTTTAAAGAGCTGGGACCACCGGAGTTTAAGAGAGAACCCAAACCACTTGTAGCTGAAACATGGATAAAGCAGATCACCAAGATATTTGATGTCTTGGGTTGCTCCGAGGAGCAAAAGGTTCCCTTTGTCGCCTTTATGTTGCGAGGAGAGGCAGATTACTGGTGGGAATCGATAAAGCGTACTCAACCTGCCGCACTGAAGATGTCTTGGGAGAAGTTCCAAGAGCTGTTTAACGACAAATACTTTCCCGAGAGTATTCGTCACATGAAGGAGGTGGAGTTCATCAAATTGGAGCAGAATAATATGACCGTGTCACAGTACGAGGCAAAATTTGCGGAGTTATCCCGTTTTCGTCCCACCTGGTGGATAATGAAGAAAGAATGACGCGGATGTTTTTAAGAGGTTTGAAGCCGGAGATACGTCAACACCTTGTTTCTCATAAACTGTGTTTGTATTCAGATGTTGTAAATAGGGCTCAGTTGGTGGAGCGCGATAATGAGACAGTGCAACCAAAAGAGAGCAGTCGGCAAAATGATAATACCAGGGAAAGCAATCATCGAAGCGGTGACAACAAGCGTGGAGGGAATCAACAGGCCAGAAATGGTAACCACTTCAGTGGTAATCAGGGCCAAAACAATAAGAATGGGCATTTCAAGAAGAGGAGATTCAACAATGATGGAAAAACGTCAGCACCAGCACCTGTCGTTAAGGAAGGAGAACGACCACCTATCATATGTTTCAAATGCGGAGGGGAGGGGCACATCAGTCCAAACTGCGCAATGCCGTCCAAAGCATGTTATAATTGTGGAAGAGAAGGTCATTTAGCCCGATTTTATCATTTACCGAAGACAAATTCAGCTAGGATGGAGGCACCAAAGGCCGTCCCAGAAAAATCAAAACCGGTTGTGCAAGAGAGAGCGATTGTTGTGAACTCCCAGAGAGCAAGGAACCCAAATAAGGTCATCACGGGTAAGCTTATCGTAAACTCTAACGAAGTCTATACTTTATTTGATACCAGTTCTACCCATTCTTTTATTTCTCCTACTTGCGCTCATCGATTAAATTTGATTCCGGAGAAATTAGACTTTGACTTAGCAGTTGAAACTCCATTGGGAGAAACCTTCATTACATCCACGGTTTATAAGTCTTGTTTGGTTCAAGTTGGTACCCACACATTACCTGTCGATCTTATTTCATTAAAAATACTTGCATTTGACGTGATTCTAGGGATTGATTGGTTAACTACTTATCATGCAAAAATTGATTGTTTTTGTAAGGTTGTTAGCTTTCATATTCCTAATCGACCTATTATGCGAATTCAAGCAACCAACCCATTAAAATCAATCGCTGTCATCTCAAGCCATAAAGCTATTCGTTTATTGAAAAACGGATGTCAAGCTTTCTTAGCTCATGTCACAGATCTAAACAAAAATACGTTAGCTTTGAATGATATTTCTGTTGTTAATAAATTTCCTGACGTATTTCCCGAAGAACTTCCTGGCCTACCCCCAGAGCGTGAAATTGAATTTTGTATCGACCTTGAACCCGGTACAAAACCCATTTCCAAAGCCCCATATCGAATGGCTTCTATTGAACTTCAGGAGTTAAAGACCAAACTGCAGGAATTGTTAGACATTGGTTTTATTCGTCCTAGTACTTCTCCTTGGGGTGCTCCTGTTCTGTTCGTGAAGAAGAAAGATGGGAGTATGCGACTTTGTATTGATTATCGGGAGTTGAATCATGTCACCATCAAAAATAGGTACCCATTGCCACGTATTGATGACCTGTTTGACCAGTTGCAAGGAGCACAATTCTTTTCAAAGATCGATCTTCGTTCTGGATATCATCAGCTGAAGGTTAGAACTGAGGATATTCCAAAGACTGCCTTCAGAACTCGGTATGGGCATTATGAATTCTTAGTTATGTCTTTTGGATAGACTAATGCTCCTGCTGCCTTCATGGATATGATGAACAGGGTATTCAAGGAATATTTGGATCACTTTGTGGTCGTCTTTATCGATGACATCCTTGTTTATTCCAAAAGCCGTGAAGATCATGAGCAACACTTGAGGTTGGTACTCCAAAAGCTTCGTGAATACAAACTTTATGCCAAGTTGAAGAAATACGAGTTCTGGCTAGAAGAGGTAGCATTCCTTGGGCACGTAGTATCAAGTCGTGGAATATCGGTTGACCCGACAAAGATTGAAGCTATTCAAAGCTGGGAGCAACCTAAATCAGTGACCGAAGTACGTAGCTTTCTTGGTTTAGCTGGTTATTATCGGAGATTCGTGGAAGGATTTTCTCGAATCGCTACTCCATTAACTCAGCTGACTCGGAAAGATACAAAGTTCGGTTGGAGCGAAGAATGTGAGCAGAGTTTTCAAGAACTTAAGAGGAGACTCATTTCAGCACCTGTTCTAACAATACCATCTGGCTCGGAGGGATTTGTCATCTACAGTGATGCTTCGAGCAAAGGGTTGGGATGTGTTCTCATGCAACATGGAAAAGTCATAGCCTATGCATCAAGACAACTCAAGGAATATGAGAGGAATTATCCTACTCATGATCTAGAGTTGGCAGCTGTTGTCTTTGCACTTAAAATTTGGAGGCATTACTTGTATGGGGAGAAGGTGGAGATCTTTACGGATCATAAAAGCCTTAAATATTTCTTCACTCAAAAGGAACTCAACATGCGACAACGACGTTGGCTTGAACTATTGAAAGATTATGATCATACCATTCAATACCATCCTGGAAAAGCGAATGTGATAGCTGACGCATTGAGTAGAAGACCATATGCAAGTACGAGTGTGATATTGTCAACACAAAGGCCCATTTTGTGTGATTTGCAAAGGATGGAGATAGAGTTAAAGACTCTAGGGACCCATGTGATGATGGCGAATATACGAGGAACCGACTTTAATCGATAAAGTTAAAGCTGCTCAAGCTACAGACCTGGAGCTGATGCGTATAACGAAGAAAATGCAAGAAGGTGTTATGCCGGAAGCAAGAATCGATGAAGAAGGAATACTTCGAGTCAACTCCAGACTTTGTGTTCCTAACAACCCTGATTTAAAGTATGAAATCATGATGGAGGCGCACAACACACCGTTTGCAATCCATCCTGGAAGTACCAAAATGTATCATGATCTTCGTCATACATTTTGGTGGAACAATATGAAGAGAGAGATAGCGTTGTTTATCTCAAGGTGTCTAACTTGTCAACGAGTCAAAGCGGAGCATCAAGTACCAAAAGGTCCATTGCAACCACTTGAGATTCCAGAATGGAAGTGGGAGCACATTACCATGGATTTCGTTACCAGTCTTCCTAGGGTTTCTCAAGGTATTGATGCGATTTGGGTCATTGTTGATAGATTGACCAAGTCTGCTTATTTCTTACCGATACGAGAAACTTATACACTTGAACGTCTTGCTCGTATGTACATAAACGAGATTGTAAGACTGCATGGTATACCAGTATCCATAGTTTCTGACCGAGACCCAAGATTCACTTCACGATTTTGGGTTAGTTTACAAAAAGCTATGGGCACGGATTTACGATTTAGTTCAGCATATCATCCTCAGACGGACGGATAATCAGAGAGGACTATTCAAACTCTTGAAGATCTATTAAGACTCTGTGTCTTTGACTTCAAGGGAAGTTGGGACAAGTTCTTACCATTGGTGGAGTTTTCCTACAACAACAGTTATCAAGCAAGTATTGGCATGGCTCCATTCGAAGCATTGTATGGAAGAAAATGTCGTTCTCCAGTATGCTGGGATGAGGTGGGTGAAGCAACGTTGTTGGGACCGGAGTTGGTACGTATGACTACAGAAAAGATTCAAAAGATCCGACAACGTATAAAAACCTCACAAGATCGACAAAAGAGTTATGTTGATCTTCATCGAAAGGACGTGGAATTTGATGTAGGAGATCATGTGTTCTTACGTGTTGCTCCATGGAAAGGAGTTACGAGATTTAAAAAGAGAGGAAAGCTCAATCCTCGATTCATCGGCCCATTTTTAATCCTCGATCGAGTAGGAACTGTGGCTTATAGACTCGCTTTACCGCCAAGTATGTCTCGTGTTCATAACGTTTTTCACATATCCATGTTACGCAAATATGTGGAAGACCCGAACCACATTATTGAGTTAGAATCGGACGAAATAGCGAAGGATTTGACGTATGAAGAAGTTCCTGTTCAAATCTTGGATAAGAATGAACATATTCTACGCTCCAAGGTTATACCTCAAGTCAAAGTTTTGTGGAGAAACCACGATGTTGAGGAAATGACTTGGGAGTTAGAATCTGAAATGAAATCAAGGTATCCTTATCTCTTCGACATACTAGGTACGTACCCTAATTTCGAGGGCAAAATTTCATAAGAAGGGGAGGTTGTAAGACCCCAACTTTTATAAATAAAGATGAATTTTCTATAAATATCATTTTTGAATATTATGGAGTTAATTTGATATAATATTATAGTTGTGGGTAATATTTATAAATTTTGCAAAGTACGCAAGTTGTTATATAATATTCGATTGGTCGGGGAATATTCGTTTTAACAGGGAATATTCGTACAACGACACAATCATTGGTGGACCCCACAACGGAATTATTGTCGGATTGAGAAAACGATAAAAATATTTTATTAAAAATAACGGCGGAAGTTTTACCATTGTTACTGTTGAACTACTCGGTAGTAAAAGTACAGTAATACGTGTGGTTGCATAGTAACACACGGTATTGATTATTAATGCTTATGTGAGAAGTCACTCAGTTTGATTCAATTATTGTCAGTTAATAATATGAATTATTTAGCGATAATGACGTTTTGTTTTATTCGTATTATTAACGTAATAAAACAGAAACATCTTTTTATATAAAACAGAATACTTTATTAAAGTTATTCTATAAATAGAATATATTATATTTTATTTAAAAGATTTTTCTTTAAATATGGACCGTCAGATTAAAGTAATCAATCTGGACCGTTCATGGATTAGTTACTATGCATTCTATTTTTCTATAAATAGCAGCTCATTCCTTCATTATTTCTTACGAATTCACTGAACTCTAGAGAGAGAAACTATAGAGAGAAACTATAGAGAGAGAGAAGAAGAGTATTCTGCTACTTAACTACTTCCTTATTTCAGCTTTTCTTTAAAACGGTAAGGGGTGTTATTCTTTCTTATTCATGAAGAGAACTGTTGTTATTCCATTTCTTATTATTCTGTTGGAATAACCTGTATACGCGGTCTACCCTATACTTGGTGACATTCTTCTATTATTCTGTTGGAACATCCTGTCTGTGTGTTTTACACCGGACCTGGTTCCGTTTTTGTTATTATTCTATTGGAACATCCTGTCTGTGTGTTTTACACTGGACCTGGTTCCGTCTTGTTATTATTCTGTTGGAACCTCATGTCTGTGTGTTTTATACCGGACCTGGTTCCATTATTTATTATTCTGCCGAAATATCCTGTCTGTGCGTTTACGCCGGACCTGGTTCCATTATTTATTATTCTGTCGGAATATCCTGTCTGTGCGTTTACGCCGGACCTGGTTCCATTATTTATTATTCTGTTAGAATAACCTGTTTGTGCGGTCTATCGCATGCATGGTGATTTCTTTTGTTATTCCATTCTTTATTGTACTCAGTTGGTTAAGTTTTGACTTCTATACTCCATGAAATTTGTGGAATATCCTTGATAATTACGTTTCATCCAGTATCTTTTCATAAAAATATTCTTCTAAGCATTCTTGAATTTTACTCCACAAAGCAGTATCATGTTGACAATTTGGACGCTATTAATTCTTGGATAAATTAATTCTTGAACTTGTTTTATTGAATTCTTATATCATTGTCATCATCCTCATGTTTATAAAATGTTGAAAGTCATCTGTGGCATGTAGTGCATAGATGGACTTGGTATGATTATGACCAGGGATTATTCGGTATAATCATGACCGTAATGTTACAAATGATGTGGTAAAAGTCATCATTGGCCCGTAGTGCATTGATGGACAGTTGTTAGCATGATCATGACCATTAATGAATACACGAATATCCTTGGCCGTAGTACAGGGGTGATTCGATGATGTGGATTATTTTATTAAGCTGAGTCACAGCGATAACAGTGTTGAAAAACCTTTTAAATCATAAAAGATAGTAGAGTTTATTTTCTACTTGACTCTTTTAATGGATTGCTTGTTCCACTGCAGTTAAACTTGATGTCTATTATATTTTATCAGTTTAACATTGTTGAAGGCTAATGATAATTTATTCTGCATTATCTTAGTCATAATATTTCTTACTAGGCTAGTTGAGCTCACCCTTTCTTTCACTGTTCTCTTCAGGAAATGAGAACGTAGCTGGGGCAAGTCGGGGAACGGAGTGATGGTTCGAATGATAGTATTAGTTAGTAGTCCTCACTATTCTATGTAATAGTGTGTTAATAAATGTAATGAGGACTCCTTTTGAGTATGAATACTCTCTAGAAGATAATATTTGTATTCAAACTCACAGTTTATGTTTTGTCGTATTGTACACGACAGTTGTATTAGTAAGTTGTATTTGTATTCTGTACTATATATCTGACGACCCAAGATGGGTGATGTATACCTAATTTTGGGGGCGTCACAAACTCATGAACGGTCTAGATTGATTTATTTTAATCTGACGATCCATATTTAAAGTAAAATCTTTTAAATTAAATATAATATATTCTATTTATAATCTAATAAAACAAATAACTTTATAAAAAATTTTACTATGCAAACACTATGCAGGCACTATGTAAACACTATGCATAATAAAATATAATATATCCTAATTATTGTCTAATAAAATAGATAACTTTATAAAAGTATTCTGTTTTATATAAAAAGTTTTTCTGTTTTATTACATTAATAATACCAATAAACAAAACTGAGTGACTTATCATGTAAGCACAAATAATCAATACCGTGTGCTACTATCCAACCACGCGTATTACTGTACTTTTACTACCGAGTAGTTCAACAGTATTAATGGTAAAACTTCCGCCGTTATTTTTAATAAAATATTTTTGTCGTTTTATCAATCCGACAATAATTATGTTGTGGGGTTCACCAATGATTATGTCGTCATACAAATATTCCCTGTTAAAACGAATATTCCCCGACCAATCGAATATTATATAACAACTTGCGTACTTTGAAAAATTTATAAATATTACCCACAACTACAACATTATATCAAATCCATATCATAATATTAAAAAAACTATTTCAAGAAATTTAAATCTTTATTCATAAAATTTGAGGTCTCACAATCTCCCCTCCTTATGGAATTTCGCCCTCGAAATTTACATACGTACCTGATATGCCAAAAAGGTGAGGATACCTTAACTCTTTTTTTATTCTAACTCTTGAGGTATAACCTTGAATACCTTTATCGTCGAAAACATTGCACGTTGCATATGTGCATGCCCGACGTCCTCCGATTACCTCTGAAAACATAATAGTCCCAAAGATAACCATTTTTACCCCTTCTAATGATCTCAAATTAAATAACTTAAAGAACAAACGTTGTAGGTCTATTCGTCCTCGTTCCGGATCATCTTGAATCACCTCAATCGGAGTTCGTATGAAAACGGTATGCCCAATTTACTAAAGGACGAACAAACAAATTTTGGTTTAACACTAGACTAGCGCCTAGGCGCCCAAAATTGGCCTTGGGCAAGCGCCTAGGTGCCCAAGAATAGATTCCAAGCGCCGAGTCTAGTGCCTAGGCACTCGACCTTTGGCACTTAACTCCAATTTTTCAGATTTTGCAACTTTTGACACATATACTTCAAATCTTTATAACTTCTTCATCCTTTATCGGAATTAGTTCATTTTTGAGGCTATGGAAAGCTTGTAACATGCTCTACAAAACTCCCATGATTTCATAATTTTTTTAAATTCATTAATTATTCTGAAATTTGGCTCCAAAGTCCCCCAAGACTAAGTTTTTTTTTCTAACAACGATACGTGAAAAACGTTATGAACACGCGACATACTTGGCGGTAAAATGAGTCTATAAGCCACAGTTCCTACTCGATTGAAGATTTCAAATGGGTCAATTAAATCGACGGTTGAGATAACGCCATCTTGAACCTTCTTCTTCACATTCATCAGCTCTGAGTATGTAGCTTGAGCGGCTTTAACTTATCAATTAAAGTCGATTCTAATCGTATATTGGTTATCTTCACGTGGGTCCCTAGAGTCTTTAACTCTATCTTCATCATTTGTAAGTTATACGAAATGGATTTTTGTGTTAACAACATCTCACTCGCATACGATCTTCTACTCAACTCGTCAGCTACCACTTTCGTTCTTCCACGATGATATTGAATGGTATGGTCATAATCTTCAACAGCTCGAGCCAACGTCTTTGGCTAATGATATGTTCGCTTTAGTTGAAGAAATATTTAAGGGTTTAAAAAATGGGTTTTGTACTGGGGTCAATACAAAATTCGATTTCACGCTCTGGGGTAGGCTAAGAAGTCTTCAAAAATACGTCAGGAACTTTATTAATAATAGAAATATCGTTCAAAATTGTGACCCTCATCCAAGACTTGGATAGCACGTCACATTGATACCTATCAACTTGCCATCGTCATTCACGACGTCGCCTACAGAAAGTCTGGCTTCGGTGCATTCCACACAAGAAAGTCAACAATGAAAGGACCGGGGGCTCTTTACTTATAGCTTGATATGACAATGATTGACTTTAGTGGTTTGGTTGCTTGAATTCGCATAACAAGTTGGTTAGGAGTATGAAAGCTAACAACCTTACGAAAAGTATGATGAGTAGTTAACCAATCGTTTCCAAAAATCACATCAAATACAAGTATTTTCAAAGAGACAAGATCGACAAGTAACATGAAAGTGTTGATTTGAACAAGATTTATAAATAGTGGAGGTAACGAAGGTTTCTCCTAACTGAGTTTAAACAGATATATCAAAGTTTAACTTCTCCGGAGTTAACTTCAAACATTGAACACAACTAGGTAAAATAAAAGAGTGAGTAGAACCGGTATCTAACACGGTATAGACTTCACAAGAGTTTATGACTAACATACCCGTGATAATTTTATTTAGGTTCCTTGTCACGAAAAAAAAATACTCTCTCTTAAACTACCGGCTTTGACTTTTCTAGGACGGCCTTTGGTGCCTCCATCTTAGCTGAACTTGTCTTCGGTGAACGACAAAATCGGGCTAAGTGACCTTCTCTTCCACAATTATAACATGCTTTGGATGGCATCGCGCAGTTTGGACTGATGTGTCCCTCCCCTTCGCATTTGAAGCATATGATAGGTGGTCGTTCTCCTTCCTTAACAACGGGTGATGGTGCTGACGTCTTTCCATCATTGTTGAATCTCCTCATCTTGAAATGTCCATTCTTATTGTTTTGACCATGATTACCACCGAAGTGGTTACCATTTCTGGCATGTTGATTCCCTCCATGTTTATTGTCTCCGCTTTGATGACTGTTATCACCGGTATTATCATTTTGTCGGCTGCTCTCTTTTGGTTGCGTTGACTCGTTATCGCGCTCCATTAACTGAGCCCTATTTACAATATCTGAATACAAACACAGTTTATGAGAAATAAGATATTGACGTATCTCCGGTTTCAAACCTCTTAAAAACATATGCGTCATTCTCTCTTCATTATCAACCAAGTGGGACACAAATCGGGACAACTCGGCAAACTTGGCTTCGTACTGCGACACGGTCATGTTGTTTTGCTCCAACTTGATAAATTCCACCTCCTTTATGTGACGAATGCTTTCGGGAAAGTACTTGTCATTGAACAGCTCTTGGAACTTCTCCCAAGACATCTTGAGTGCGTCAGGCTGGGTACATTTTACAGATTCCCACCAGTGATCTGCCTCTTCACGCAACATAAAGGTGGCAAAGGGAACCTTTTACTCTTAGGAGCATCCCAAGACATCAAATATCTTGGTGATCTGCTTTAACCACGCATCCGCCTTAAGTGGTTCTGGCTTTCCCAAAAACTTAGGTGGTCCCAACTCCTTAAATTGCTTAGCGGTGACCAACCGTGGGTTGCCATTGTTTCCTCCTGCATTATGAACAGGAACTGCCTTAGCCTGATGTTGCATGAATTCTAAAAAACTCCTAAACGTATCGTCGTTCGTCAATTGATCAGTGTTGTTGTTTACATGAGGATTATTGTCTTCCTGTTGCACATTGCCCTAATTATTGATCTGTGGAGACTCAACGGTCTCCTGTGCTCCATTACTTTTCTCAACATTTTCAGATGCCATTTTCAAATACTGTTACAAAACAAAGGTTAATTAATATAGCACATATTATCCCTATACTCTGACCGACCAATTAAATATCAAATAAACTTAGGTAGGTCATACTAGTGAAAGAATTCTCCGTCTCTCCCCTCCTAGTTCTTGCCTCACATCTCAGCCAGAGATCATATCCCTAAGCTTTGATATCAACTGTGACGTCTCCAAAATAGGTATACATCACCTATTCTGAGTCACCAAATACATGATACAGAATACAAATACAATCTTTAATATATCACAAGAGAGCTGTGAGTTTCAATACAAATACTGTCTTCTAGACAATATCCACTCTCAGAATAAGTCCTCATTACATTTATTGTCACACTATTTAACAGAATAGTGAGGACTACTAATACTATCATCTGATCCATCACTCCGTTCCCCGACTCGTCCTAGCTATATTCTCATTTCCTGAAGAGAACAGTAAAAGAAAGGGTGAGCTCAACTATCCCAGTAAGAAATATTATGACTAAGATAATGCAAAATAAATTATCATTAGTCTTCAACAATGTTAAACTGATAAAATACAATGGACATCATGTTTAACTGCAGCGGATCAAGCAATCTATTAAAAGAGTCAAGTAGAGAATAAAATCTACTATCTTTTATGATTTAAAAGGTTTTTCATGACTTTTATCGCTGACACTCAGCTTAATAAATAATCCACATCATCCCTGCACCGCCAAGGATATTCATTAGTATCACAACCACAAATTATCCATACATCACAGCCAAGGATATTCGTGTATTCATCAATGGTCATGATCATGCCAACAACTGTCCATCAATGCACTACCGGCCAATGAGAACTTTTACCAAATCATTTGTAACATTACGGTCATGATTATACAGAATAATCCCTTGTCATAATCATACCAAGTCCATCTATGCACTATAGGCCACAGATGACTTTCAACAAATATAAACATGAGGATGATGACAATGAAGTAAGAATTCAACAAAACAAGTTCAAGAATTAATTAATCCAGGAATCAATAACGTCCAAATTGTCAACATGATACTGCTTTGTGGAGTAAAATTCAAGAATGCTCAGAAGAATATTTCCACGAAAGGATACTGGATGAAGCGCAAATATCAAGGATATTCCACTAATTTCATGGAGTATAGAAGTCAAAACTTTAACCAACTGAATATAATAAAGAATGGAATAACAAAAGAAATCACCATGCATGCGGTACTTCGCATAGACAGGTTATTTCAACAGAATAATAATAACGGAACCAGGTCAGGCGTAAAACGTACAGACAGGATATTCTAACAGAATAATAAAGACGGAACCAGGTCCGGCGTAAAACGCACAGACAGGATATTCCAACAGAATAATAAAGACGAAACCAGGTCCGGCGTAAAACGCACAGACAGGATATTCCAACAGAATAATAAAGAATAGAATAACAGAAGAATTCCACCAAGTATAGGGTAGCCCGCGTATACAGATTATTCTAACAGAATAATAAAGGATGGAATAACAGAAGAATTTCACCAAGTATAGGGTAGCCCGCGTATACTGGTTATTTCAACAGAATAATAAAGAATGGAATAACAGAAGTTCTCTTCATGAATACAAAAGAAATAATACCCCTTACGGGTACAACAAATAATATCCCTTACCGTAAAAGAAACTTGATATCGGAGTAGTGAAGTAGCAGAATATTTTTCTTCTCTCTCTCTATAATTTTTCTCTAGAGTTTCAGTGAATTCGTAAGAAAATATTGAAGGAATGAGCTTCTATTTATAGAAAAATGGACTGCATAGTAACTAACTCATGAAAGGTCTAGATTGATTTATTTTAATCTGACGGTCCATATTTAAAGCAAAATCTTTTAAATAAAATATAATATATTCTATTTATAATCTAATAAAACGAATAACTTTATAAAAGATTTTACTATGCAAACACTATGCATGCACTATATAAATACTATGCATAATAAAATATAATATATTCTAATTATTGTCTAATAAAATAGATAACTTTATAAAAGTATTCTGTTTTCTATAAAAAAAAATTCTATTTTATTACATTAATAATACCAATAAACAAAACTGAGTGACTTATCACGTAAGCATCAATAATCAATCTCGTGTGCTACTATGCAACCATGTGTATTACTTTACTTTTACTACCGAGTAGTTCAACAGTATTAATGGTAAAACTTTCGCCGTTATTTTCAATAAAATATTTTTGTCGTTTTCTCAATTCGACAATAATTCTGTTGTGGGGTCCACCAATGATTGTGTCGTCGTACGAATATTCCCTGTTAAAACGAATATTCCCCGACCAATCGAATATTATATAACAACTTGCGTACTTTACAAAATTTATAAATATTACCCACAACTATAACATTATATCAAATCCACACCATAATATTAAAAAAAATATTTCGAGAAATTTAAATCTTTATTCATAAAATCTGGGGTCTCACATATTTTCATGAACAAGGTATATCGATAATTCAATAAGAGCTAGAATATTAACGACTTCTAAATTGAATAAGTGTCATCATCGACAACATTCTTGCAAAATTGTGTGGGTACATAAGCAAACCAAAGGAAGTTTGGTTTGTATTGACTTCAAGTGTAATTTAGAGTTTAGAACATTCATCAACAAAGGATTAGTTAAATTGGTAAAGAATCGCTAGGCAACTTAGAGTTCGGTACAATAATGTAAGATAGTGCAATAACATTGGAGAACGAAGATAAAACAATAGTTATTAGTAGCTAAATAAACACATTTTTAACAACAAAAGTACAGACTTTGAATAACTAAGATAATTTCGTTTGGAATAAAGAAATAAAGATTAATTAACTTGCTCAACAATAAATGAGGGTTAAAGAACTTGCATAACAATAAATTGTTCAACAAGAGATTAGAAATAGAGAACTTGCAAAAGTATATCATGATATTGAAAAGTAACCTTGCTGAATAATAAAGTAGCAAAGGTTAGGTAACTTGCCTCTTGCATAAGCTATACAATTACAACTCACGTACTTCAATGTCCTACACATACCATTAGGATTATCACATCAATTAGCTATATTCATTAACCTCATAGATTCAATTCTCATCTTAGTTAAGTTATAACCTTTAGTTTAAGACTTAACCATAATACTAAACCACATAACACGAATTCGAAAACTCACTAACACATAAATAAGACTTTTAACATCCAAATCACATTTTCAACTCTTATTAATCAATACCACATTTCTCCTTAATCGAACTTGAAGTTCAATTAAGTGTTTAAGTCTTCCTAAGACTCATTGATTTTATATTAATCACCTTCCATATCTTAGTGTTCATTTCAAAAATCACAAGTGTTAACATCACAAGACTTATTCACTATTCATTGTATACATTAAGTCATAACGTGTTCGTAACTTACTAATCCTTTACGACTTTGAAATTATCAATGACATATCACGGTTCCATTTTAACCCCCTTACTACATGTTTGTTACTTTAACATATCATTAAACTAAGTTATATTGGTATTCCAAGGTCTGCAGCAGCAGCAGACTTCACTGTCTCAGGACAGGGTATGGCGAAGCTGTGCCATACACAAGCCTGGGATCGGCGCAGCTGCGCCGTTTCTGGCCTTGGCACTGGCGCAGCTACGCCAATGCACAGACAGAACCAGAAAGGCTGTGAACAGTAGCCGACTTTAGCCCAACTAACACGAATTTCACCCACAAAACAGTGAAATTAACATATACGATTGGTATAAAACTGTTATAAACATGTTTCCTCACATTTTCATCAATTTAGAACAATTAAACAACAATTTAAACTAGTTTAATTCCTTAAATTTCATGTTTTTACACAAAACTCCATTTTTTGACATCTTTCATAGAATTTCACACTGTGATCACTATTCTTCATCAAATTACTTCGTTCAAACTTTGTTTTCTTCATTTCTTACCGAATTAACATATGCAAGACTCAATTCATCGATTAACATACAAACTAACCACCAAATTTGGTACTTTCACAACCCATATGTATACACACACACTGTAATTAGTTTTCTTCCTTTTAAACACAATTAGCACAATAATTCTTGTCTAAATACCATCTCTAACATCCCAATTACTCATAAAGGCAACAACTCTGTTAATATAACAACGATTCCAAGAAATTAAATTCACAGGAACTTAGAAATTATGTCGTAACACACACACACACACACACACACACACACACACACACACACACACACACACATATATATATATATATATATATATATATATATATTATCAAAGTTATGAAAATACCTTCTATTGTTCGGTAATTCTTGCTAGAACACCACGACTTTCTTTGAACTTCTCCAAAAATCTTCCTCTCAACTCTCTCTATTCTCTGTAACTTTTCTTCTCTTCTTCCTCGGTAGACTTCGGTCAAATGATTTTTACGTATAATAAAACTTAACCCAACACACACACCCAAACGTCTAAAACCGACGTTATAATAATTAGAATAATAAGTTATCAGTTATAATATATTTTATTTATTATTTTATTTATTTTATTTATTATAATAAAATTTAAAAATTCAAAAGCCATAAGGCTTTTTTTTTCACAAATTCATTAAAATAAAGACTTAATATTTTAAACTTTGTTTGACAAAAACTAAATTAAACTCCTTTAATTTATTTTAATAAATCATTTATACTATAATTTACAATGCCATATTATTTCCTTGGATTCTCCATATCCAACATTAATTAAATAAACTAATTACAGCATACTAAATTTTAAATAAATTTTCCACCTAAATAAATATCATAATTATAATTTTATTTAATAATTTAACATACCACTTTAAATTATTAAATTAAAACAACAATATAACATCTCGTGTTATTATCTAATAAATTTAATTCATAAATATTTAATAACAATTATCACATCAAATAAATATTTACTAACAACAATTACATCAATAAAATATTTATTTAATTTAATAAATATTTTAAATTACAAATACTAAAATCTTGGATTGTTACATCCACGGCACCCTATATATATATATATATATATATATATATATATATATATATATATATATATATATATATATATATATATATATAATATATAAGTAATAAAACAAAAATGAGATAACTTTTTACCGACTATTTTGAAAAATAAAAAAGTGGGGGTCCATGTAATAAGCTAAATTTACAACAAATACTTCATAAAAAATTCCTCTATTTATCTCAATTCACTTGGCTTCACTAAACACATTTTTAATTACATTTTTTTTTATTATTAATATTATAAGTCACAATATTAACAACCAGATCATTCCCAGAAAAAAAGGGGGCTATCCAATAAGGACTTCTCATTATTGGCGCGTAATTAGGTGACCAAACCCCTTTTCTCGACTGAACTTTCTTGACATCATCAATAATGTAAATAATAATATGAATAACTTTGTCGTCTCAATTATTGATTTAATAATATAAAATATTGTGCAGATGAAAATAATTAAATTAATAATATTAGATAATATGCATCAACTACTGTGGCAATTATTGAATAAAACTGAGTGACTTCTCACGTAACAATTGAACGAAAGAAAGAAACATTACGACCAAGAGACAATGATCGACAACGAGAGAAAAATTACGATAATAATCGTAACAGTTGCAACAATCATCGGAGCAATAAGAACCAGGAAGGAGGAAATCATCATACCATAAATGGTAACCACTTCGGTAGAAATTTGGCCCAGATAATAGAAGAAGTGAGGCGAGTGGAAACAACTTTAAGAAGAGGAGATTCAACAATGACCATGGAAAGACATCGGCATCAGCACCATCATCAGTTTCAAAGGGAGGAGAGTGACCACCGGTCAAATGTTACAAGTTCGGACAGGAAGGACACATCAGCCCAAACTGTACACAGACATCCAAGGTATGTTAGAATTGTGGAAAGGAAGGCCATATAGCTCAATTTTTTCCTGTAGAAAAATCAAGTCCAGCAGTGATGACGACACTAAAGGCTGACACGGACAAGACATATTCAGTAGTCTAGGGGAGAGCTTTTGTCGTGCAGTCCCAAAAAGCATGGAACATGAACGAAGTTATCACTTGTAAGCTATTTATCAACTCTTGTGAAGTCTATGCCTTGTTAGATACTGGCGATACCCACACTTTTATTTCACCTGAATGTGCTCGACATTTAAACTTGACTCCTGAAAAATAAAACTTTGACTTATCAGTTAAAACCCCAGTAGGAGAAATAGCCATTACATCTATTATCTATAAATCTTGTTTGGTCCAAATCAAGAATCTCACATTACCCGTTGATCTTATTTCTTTAGAAATACATGAATTTGAAATAATTTTAGGAATTGATTGGTTGACTACCCATCATACTAAAATTTATTGCTTTCAGAAAATCATTAGTTTTCATATTCCTATTAACCTATTACTCAAATTCAAGCAACTAAACCATTAAAATCAATAGCTGTCATTTTTAGTCATAAAGCCATTCGTTTATTAAAAAACGAATGTCAAGCCTTCTTAGCCCATATCACTAATTTGAACAAAAATACGTCAAACTTGAATGATATTCCCATTGTTAATGAATTTCCTAACGTTTTTCCTAAAGAACTTCCTTGCTTACCCCCAAACCGTGAAATTAAATTTTGTATTGACTTAGAACCCGGTACCAAACCTATTTCCAAAGCCCCATACCGAATGGCTCATGTTGAACTTCAAGAGTTAAAAGTTCAACTTCAAGAATTGTTGGATACTAGTTTTATACGTCCAAGTACATCGCCTTGGGGTGCTCCTATTCTATTTGTGAAGAAGAAAGATGGGAGTATAAGGCTGTGTATTAATTATAGAGAGTTGAACCATGTCACCATAAAAAATAGGTACCCGTTACCTAGAATCGATGACATGTTTGATCAATTACAAGGTGCTCAATACTCTTCAAAGATTGATCTTCGTTTAGGGTATCAACAGTTGAAGGTTAAAATTGATCACATTCCTAAAACTGCCTTTAGAACTCGCTACGGGCATTACGAGTTCTTAGTTATACATTTTGGATTAACCAATGCTCCTGCAACTTTCAAGGACATGATGAACCGAATATTCAAGGAATATTTAGATCATTTTATGGTTATCTTTATTGTTGACATCCTCATATACTCTAAGAGTCGCGAGGATCATGAACAACACTTGAGATTGATATTCCAAAAGCTATGTGAGAATAAGTTGTATGCCAAGTTGAAGAAATGTGAATTCTGGCTTGAGGAAGTAACATTCCTTGCTCATGTGATTTCTAAACAAGGAATATCGGTTGATCCTGCAAAAATTGAAGTGATTTTAAACTGGGAACAACCTAAGACAGTAACCAAAGTACAAAGTTTTCTGGGATTAGCTGGTTATTATCGGAGATTCGTAGAATAATTTTCTTGAATTTTCACTCCATTAACTCAGCTAACTCGAAAAAGTATAAAATTTGAATGGAACGAGGAATGCGAGAAGAGCTACCAAGAACTCAAGAAGAGACTTGTTTCAACCCCTATTTTGACCATACCATCAGGATCGAGAGGATTTGTCATCTATAGTGATGCTTCAGGTAGAGGTTTAGGTTATGTTCTTATGTAAAACAGAAAAGTTATAGCTTATGCCTCTCGACAACTCAAAAATTATAAGAAAACTTATCCGATTCATGATCTAGAGTTGGCAGCGGTCATTTTTGCATTGAAGATCCAGAGACACTACTTGTATGGAGAGAAAGTAGAGATCTTTACAGATCACAAAAGTATTAAATATTTTTTCACTCAGAAAGAACTCAATATGCGACAACGACGTTGGCTTGAGTTGTTAAAGGATTACGACCACACCATTCAGTATCACCCAGGAAAGGCGAATGTGGTAGCTGACGAATTAAGTAAAAGATCTTATACGGATACCAATGCAATACTAACAACACAAGAAAGCATTTTGTGCGACTTACAAAAGATAGAGATAGAGATAAAGACACCAGGGACCAATATGCAGATTGCACATGTACGAGTAGAACCAGTTTTAATCAATAAAATTAAAGTTGCTCAAGCTACTGACCTGAAATTGATAAATATGATGAAAAAGGTATAGGAAGGTGCTATTCTGGAAGCAATAATCGACGAGAAAAGGATACTTCAGGTTAATTCTCGACTCTATGTCCCTACCGATCCCGAATTAAAACATAAAATCATGATGAAGACATATAACACACCGTTTGCAATCCACCCTGGAAGTACCAAAATGTATTATGACATTCGACATACATTTTGGTGGAGCAACATGAAGAGAGAGATTTTGGAGTTTATTTCAAAGTGTTTAACTTGTTAACGTGACAAGGCGAAGCATCAAGTACCTAAGGGTCCGTTGCAACCACTCGAAGTTCCAGAATGGAAGTGAGAACACATCAATATAGATTTCGTGATGGGTCTTCCCAAAGTTTCTTAAGGCTTGTATGCAATTTGGGTCATTGGGGATAGATTAACCAAGTCCGCTCAATTCTTACCCATACGAGAAAACTATTCACTAGAGTGTCTTGCCGATATATACATAAGTGAGATTGTGAGATTATATGGCATGACAGTGTCCATAGTTTCTGATCGAGACCTTAGATTCGCTTCACGATTTTGGATTAGCTTACAAAAAGCTATTGGCACCGAGCTATGATTCAGTTCTGCATATCATCCCCAAACGGACGGATAATTGAAAAGGATAATTCAAACTCTCGAAGATCTATTGAGACTTTGTGTACTACACTTCAAAAGAAGTTGGAACAAATATTTACTATTAATTGAATTCTCCTACAACAACAGTTATCAGGAAATTATAAGTATGGCCTCATTCGAGGCTTTGTATGGACGAAAGTGTCGCTCTCTAGTATGCTGGAGTGAAGTAGGAGAAGAAAAATTATTGGGACCTGAGTTAATGCGGATGACAATAGAAAATATCCAAATGATTCATCAACGGATACAAATAGCTCAGGAATGACAAAAGAGTTATGCGATCTTCATCAAAGGGACTAGAAATTCAATGTTGGAGATCATGTATTTTTACGTGTTTCTCCATGAAAAAGAGTTATGAGATTCGAAAAAAGAGGAAAGCTCAATCCTCGATTTATTGGCCCATTTGAAATTCTCGATCGAGTAGGAGTTGTGGCCTAAAAACTTGCCCTGCCGCCAAACATTTTTTGCATTCATAACATTTTTCATATATCCATATTATGTAAGTATGTGAAGGATTCAAATCACATCATTGAGTTGGAGCCAGATTTAATAGCAGAGGATTTAACGTATGAAGAGGTACTTGCCAAGATCTTAGATAAAAAGGAACAAATTTTACGCTTAAAGGGTATACCTCAAGTCAAAGTTTTGTGGAGAAACTAAGATACAGTGGAAATGACTTGGGAACTAGAATCTGAAATGAAAGCTAAATATCCTTACCTATTCGAAATGCAAGACAAAATGCCAGGTACGTCAATTTCGAGGACAAAATTTTATAAGGAGGGGAGGTTGTAAGACCCCGAATTTTATGAAATAAAAATATTCAATTTTCCTTATAATTATTATTCTATTCAGTAAATGGTTAAATTGATAAAAGGTTAAAGTTAAGGGTGATATGTATAAATTATAAAAGTATGCCGGGGAATATTTGTTCTGTCGGGAAATATTCGTTCTGTCGGAGAATATTCGTTTTGTCAAGAATATAAGGTAAAAGTATGATGGCGCCGAAATAGTCAATCATTGGTGGGCCCCACAACAAAATATTATCGAATGCAGAAAACGACATAAATAACTTTTTTAATAAAAAAAGTATAGTCAACGGTACTATCATTTTTACTGTTTAAATACTCGGTGATAAAAGTATAGTAGCACGCGGTATTCTACAGTGACACACGATATTCTACACTATCACACGGTATTGCACAATACTTTATATTATTGATTTAATAATTGTTACAGTAGCAACTACATAATATTTCATATTATTGAACTCAATAATTGTCATAGTAGCAAATGCACAGTATTTCATATTATTATAATTGACACGGCATAGTAACTCATTTTATCTGATATGATATTATTAGGCTAATAAACATTATTGACAATGTCTAGAAAGTTTTGTCAAGGAAATGGTTAATTAATTGCGCGTCGTGTATACAGAAGGCCCCCTCTTTCCTAGGAACGATCTGGTTGTTAATATTGTAAGTCTATATTAATTATACTCAGAAGAAATTAGTGAGCACTAGTCCATTGTAGCAAGCACACACGGATTTAGGGATGTCACAATAATTGTCACAACATCTCATACTATTGAACCAATAACTGACATCGTAGTAACGGTATAATGGATTTATCTTTTTGAATAAATAATGATAATGGAATAATCTTTTTGATAATGAATTTATCTTTTTGAATAAACGTTTATAATGGAATAATCTTTTTGATAATGGATTTATCTTTTTGAATAAATATTGATAATGGATTATTATTTTTGAATAAAGTAAAGATAATGGATAATTATTATGTTTAAAGTAAAGATAATGGATGAAAATGGGTAATCATTATGTTTAATGATAATGATAATCGATGAATAATATATTTATAAAATGTGGGATATTTTGGCTATTAATAGGAAGGCTTAACATAAGGAAATTCATAAATTTCTTGCTTATACTTCCTTCCACTCCCTAAAAATTTTTTAGTGTAAGCTCTCTCTAAGTGTGTTAACTTATCTTGAGTATTTACAAAAATCAGTAAGAGTACGAGTATTTTTCAAGTAAGTATTTTTTATAAAAGTTGGTCAAACACTCACACACATCACATGGTGTTTAATTCTTCCTTTAGAAGAGTTATTTTCAAAAACTTCCTTTGGAAGGATTTATTTTGAAATATTATTTTGAAGTTTATTCTGTACACTACATAAATTTATACTATATAGTCACTTTTGATAATTTCATAATATACGAGTTAGTGTACACCATATGTGATATTTACTAATCAAAGTATAAATATATTTAGGTTGATAACCTTCATAGAAAGCAACATCCAATCACTTGTTAATTGAGGTGAGAGATATCATTTTCTTTCATACTCCATATTATGGTAAGACATTCTTATTTGTTTCGATAACTTTTAAATGGTGAAAAATCCTAAACTATTTCGAACTTCATAATAGTTTGTGTTTCATCTAATATCTTTTCACCTGAATCTTCTTATTTGCACTTTACACGTGCTTTGTCTAATATCTTTTCACTTGAATCTTCCTATTTCGTTTTACACGTGATAGTTGAATTGTGAATCTTATTTATCCTATTCTTGAACTCTAATCGAATTTCTGGATATCATGTTGACAAATTGGACATTATTGAACTCTGGATAAATTAAATGTCAAATCTCAAACGTTGATTCTTTTATCTTATTATTCTTACAACTTTTGTTCATTTTTATATCACTGTAATTTGTACTAATCATCAAATATTCAAGTTATGGTGAAAGTCTTTGGCCTGGGTGCAAGGACAATATGATTGTTGAGATGTCTTTGGTATGTATGGCAAGGACACGTGGTGAAAAGTTCTTTTTGACCCATAGTACAAAGATGAATTATTGACTGGCATAATCATGACCATTGGTGTTAAAATTGAATATCTTTAGCCCGTAGTGTAAAAATAAACTATTGATTTGCATAATTATGATCAGGAAATATTGATTGGTGTTACAAGGATAAAATATTGATGGTGAACTTTTAATTTGAAGAAGATTGTGAACATCATAATCTATTTTACTCTCCTAATTAATCGATTGATATTTTTGTTGTAGTTGTTGATCTAAAACATGTTGTCTATTATATTCTATCAGATTTTTCACTATTGAAGGCTAAGGATAATATATTCTTCATTATCTTAGTTATGATATTCTTTACTGGGCTATTTAAGCTCACCTTTTTTCCTTTTTGTTCCATTGTTCTTCTCTGGAAATGAGAGTGTAGTTGGGACTAGCTGGGGTGTGGAGTGATGATCCGAGATAGTTTCTATAGTTGTCTTCACCATGTTGTTAAATAGTGTGGCAATAATCATGTTGAGGGCTTGTAATATGTGTTGTCATATCTTATACAATATTGTGATAATTTGAGTTTGGATATTGTCGTATTTTCTATGACACTGTATTAAGAGAACGTATTGTTGTAGTGCGTATTTTGGCGATCTAAATTGGGTTGTATGGACCATATTTTGGGACAAAGTGTGTTAACATCCAAACTAAAATAATCTAAGTTAAGACAGACCTAACATTTCCATATAAGTGAAGAGAAAAATATAGCCTTTGTGTGTGCACAACAAATCAGTATTGTTCAATATCTTATAAACATCCAATGAAAAAGCAACATCTTAAACATTTAATACTTGCCTCGTGTGTGCACAACAAACTCATATTAAATATTAAATATCTTATTGCTTTACCATGCTAGAAGGCTACGTTCGACATTCTTCAATGTCCTTGAACGTAATCAACTTAATATATTATCTTTTGAGGGTTTTTATTATTAATTGTCTCATCTTGTTAATTGTGCATGCACACACACACACACACAGATATATATATATATATATATAAAATAAGTGTCATATTAATTAACATGTGAAACATATTTTATAATATATAATATATACATAATTAGCATGCACATATATAATATTATATTCTGCCTAAATATTTTGAGGACTGTTTCAGCCACTTAACAAGTGTAATTGTAATGCCCCGAAAAATCGAACCTTTTGTAAATACTTTTAATAATGAATAAAATAATATTATTTGTTATTATTTGTTAATAAGATGAATGTCGTTCTATAACCTAGAAACGTCGGAACGTCGTAGTATTTTAACTACCTGAGAGAATTAAAGTGTTTGAATTTCTAAGACAAAAATAAAAGCTTTCCGAGAAATTTTTTAAAAAACACTATTCATCATTTTCTGCTCGGGAATTATTTTTGAACTTCCGAGAAATACGTAACGTTATAATATCATGGTGAGATGGATTATGTAATAATAATCTAAGTATGGAAAACGCAATATTTCGCATGCGGACTTAATTCAAGAATGTTAAGTATTAATTTCTAATGAAATAGAATAGTGAATCTTGTAGGAGGAGCAAGTCCAATAAGAATAAAGGTGTAAACCTATGTGGGATTAATATTAAGCCCAAGTGTTTATTAATGTAAGCCCAAAGTATGTTATTGCAAGCCCAAATGAATAAATTAAACAAACTAAATCTAAGCCCAATTAATGATCCATGGGTAAAGCTAGATCCATGGGGCAACCCATGGGTGAACTTAGTGACCAAGAGTTTTGTGTGATGGGCAAGAAAAAAGTGTAATGGCCAAGTTTACTTAGGAGTTAAGTAGTGAATAGTAAGGAGGTGGGATGTTTTAATGACCCATTTACCATAGCTTTGGAAGCAAGTTAGATTTTCATTATTTAGCTTGTTCAAATTTCACCAACAACTTCTAAGCTAAGCAACTTATTTGTTAGAGAAGATAAGCACTTATAAGTCCAACCTTTCGTTGTTAGATTTTCCAAAGAAGAAGGAGTTAGTTTTCAAAGGTAATGATTTTATATCTTCCATCTCTATCATAGTAGGATGATAAGAGAAGTGTAATCTAATGTACTTAGATGCTAAGAACATATGAGAAGTGGATAAGCAATGGACTTAAGCCGATTAAGTCGTGAATAAGTAACTTAAACTTAAATAAGTTATGAACTTATGAAAATAATAATGAACGTGTCATATGTTGATCTTAAGAAGATAGTGTGATTGTTAAAATGTAAGGATGTTGCTTAAATGACTTAAATCAATAATAAGTCATAAGGAAAGGAAATCATGTATTGTATAATTTGTTAAGTTATGAACATATGAGGAATAAATCATAACCTAATTTAAAGATAAGTGGTTGGAATATGTAGATTGAGATGTCTAGCTAATGAAATGAATCCATTTGTAATTATGAACAAATGGTTAGTAATGATGTTATACCGGAATTCACACGTTTGGACGATAATCGTCGAATTCGTGAAATTCTCGGAATGGAAGTCGTATTTTGTGTTTGAACTCGAAAATATTGGTTTTCGATGGAGACAAGTCATATTTGGCATTATAGAGTTGCGGACTCAAAAATGGCCGGATTCCGACTTAGAACGAAGAAACAAGTGTTAAACGCTCACGAACGTTTACCGTTTTCGTTGAAAATGGACTAATAGGTGAATTTTTAGCCAACGAAGTCAAATAGATAAAATTCTTACATGAACACGTAGAGTATGTGATTTGTGAACCGTAGGCTCTTGAACGAGCCAATTCGGACTTATAAGGAAGAAGTTATGAGCCCGGGAGTTTCACAAAATTAAAAGTCTGTAAAAAAAATTTGGTGCACAGAGCTGGCGCCGCAGCGCCAGCCCAAGGCTTAAAGGTGGCGCTGCAGCGCCAGTGCCATGCCCAAACATACTGCAAAGTCACGCTGTAAGACCCCGAATTTTATAAAATAAAAGTATTCAATTTTTTATAATTATTATTCAGTAAACAGTTAAATTGATAAAAAGTTAAAGTTAAGGGTGATATATGTAAAGTTTACAAAATACGCAAATGGTTATAAAATATTCATTTTGTCGGAGAATATTCGTTTGGTCGTGGAATATTCTTGCTATCGGGAAATATTCGTATGACGACGCAACTATTTGTGGGTCCCATAACAGAATAACTGTCGGATGAAAAAAATGACAAGTTTAAGTTTTTATAAATAACGGCGTAGTTGTTACCGTTAACACTGTTGGAATACCTAGTGGTTAAAATAAGTAATACACGTGGTTGCACAGTAGCACACGGTATTGCACAGTATTTTTGAATTATTGATTCTTACGTAAGAAGGCACTACTCAATAATTGTTACAGTAATTACTGTTCAATATTTTATTTTATTGATTCAATAATTGCTACGTTGATATTTTATATTATTATTGTTTCAATAATTGTTACTGCACAGTATTTTTCATTATCAGATCAATAATTCATATTATTTTAATAATATTATTAGATAGTATTATTGACAATGTCTAGAAAGTTCTGTCTAAGGAGAGGTTTGGTCACCTAATTGCGCGCCAGTAAGGAGAAATCCTTAGTGGAAAGCCCCCTCTTTCCTGAGAACGGCCTGATTGTCATTGTTGTGATTCTGTAATATTATTTGTGAATAATTAATTATTGATTTATATGATAAGAAAAATATTTATTTATGTGGATATAAATAGAGAAATTTTTAAAAAAGTGATAATTGTTAAAAATTGATATTTTATCTTTTTTTTGATAAAATATATTATTATATTTTAATAATATAATAATGGAGATATTTTTATAATGAATGTTGGATATATATGAATAAATGATGAGAAAGAGTATTTTTGTTACAAAAAATATTTAACACATGTTAGTGGACCCTATTTTTAACTAAAATTTGATTATAGCCTGAAAAATCGTCCGTCTGTGGATTTCGGTATATTTCTGCTTAGAATTTAGAAAAACTTAAACTTACAAAGTTGTAGAGAATTGAATTTCCTATGGAATGGACATAAGATTTAAATTTTTCTGATAAAAGGGCTATTTATTATGAATTATTGAAGTTCCAGAATATTGGGTCTGAATTAATTTTGTTACAAAAAATATTAAAAACATGTTTATCATTTTGGTGGGCCCTACTTGCATGTGTAAAATTTTGAATTCAGATTGTAAGGTGTGCGTAAGAATTTGTTTTATAAATAATAATATTTTATTAAATTTCCTGTTTTGGTGCTCTAAGCATTTTTCGATAAATAGAATGCTTAAGTTAGAATTGAAAATCATACCAGAAACTGAAGTTTTCTCTCTCTATATTATTGAGTGTATTTTTGTGAGTATTTAGATATCTTGAGTGTTGCTATACGGTGCAAGTTTCCTTCAGCGTTATTCCAATCAGAAGTACTGCTCTTTTGAGGTAAGGGAGTGTAAGGGTTATTATATTTTTCAGTTTCGTAATTTTTCTGACCCTCAAAAAATTCTGAAAAAATTTGAAATGATAATTTGATAAGTTTTCTAGATTGTGTCCAAAAATGACCATTTTTGGATGTATAGATTAGGAGTTATGAATTTTATGAGAAAATACTATTTTAAAAGTAAACACTTATAACTCCTTGTGGTTAACTCCAAAATTGGAAAAAAATTTATTGGGAGTACATGTATATAACAGTTGTATACTCTGTAAATTTCAGAATTTTTAGTCAAAAGTACAGTTTATGATAAATGTCTAAATATTCGGTAGTTTTGGCTATAAGAAAAATAGTAAATGAATTTTAAAAATTTTGAAAAATTATATGTTTAACATGGGACTATATTCTGCTAAATCCTAGAAAAGAAAATTTTTTGGGACTGATTTGGTATTTTTTATGAAAATGGACTAGTTATGAGTAAATTAATTAAATATGTTATGTGAAGTAAAAAAATTAGAAAATAGGATTTTATGGCTTGAGAATCCTATATAAGGTATATGCAGATTTTTTATGAGGGTTTTAGTTATTGGTGACGAAATCTTATCAGTTTGGCATTTTAGAATGATTAAATGCATTAATTAGTAAAGTGTAAACAATTAAAATAAATTATTTATAAGTTTAAGAAATGATTAAAATATTATTGTAATATTAATAATATTAGATTATGAGATTATTAAGTGATTTATAACATTTGGGACTAAGGTGTTGTAAATATTGATATGAACTTTATTGTAAAACTTTATCTTTTCGTGTCGGGGTTACTATTCATGAGTTACTATTCATGAGTTATTATTCATGAGTAGTTCACGAGTTACTATTCATGAGATACTATTCACGATAAAATTAGTTTCTTTTTCTGACCAAATTATCGTTGATTTATGAATCTTACTCTTGAAATTAAACCCATGTTTTGATTATATTGTTTTTATAACATTTTTATAATCCTGGTGATGAAATTTCTCTTTGACTTGAGTGTAAATATGGGTAGATTATTGGTATGATCGTGACTATAGGTTCTCTTTGGCCTGTAGTGCAAAGATGACATATTATTGAATATCTTTGGCCTATAGTGCAAAAATGAATTGTTGTTGAATATCTTTGGCCCGTAGTGCAAAGATGACCTGTTGTTGAATATCTTTGGCATGTAGTGCAAAGATGAACTGTTGATGAATATCTTTGGCCCGTAGTGCAAAGATGAATTTATTAGTATGATTATGAACAGGAACTGTGATTTGGTATAACCATGATCTTTGATGTTTCAGGTAAAGATAGGTAATAAAAATTTATCTTCGTCTTGAATGCGAAGAGGAATTTATAACCACAATTAGGATTATGAGTTATTCACATGATTGTGGACAGGAACTGTTGATTGATGTTACAGAAATAAAATATTGTTGGTGGACTTTTAACATGGAGGAGATAATAGACTTTATGGTATATTTGACTCTTCTAATGAATTGCTCGTTCTGCTGCAACTATGGTTGAATAGTTTTATTATCTACCATATGTTCTAAATCTCTAATTCATTACTGAGGAAGGCTATTGATAATTTAATTATCTTTAATCATGATATTCTTTACTAGACTAGTTGTGCTCACCCTTTTATTTCACAATTCCTTTCAGGTGATAAGAGTGTAGCTAGGTCGAGCGTGGATAACAAGGGAATAGAACGGTGGTCTATAGCTGTTAAGGTTCTCCCTAAACAGTATGAAAATAATTTTATTGAGAACTTTAAAATAGTGTGTTGTATTTTATACATCATTTAATAGTTATATTTGGTGAATCAAATAGGGTAAGGCAAACCCAATGTTGGAAGGGTGTTTTTCCACTATCAGACAAGATGTCTAATGACATGCGACTTCGTGTTATCATAAGACAGGGTTGTGTCCATCCACTCGCTGAGTATATCTACGAGCACTACCTATACAATATTGGAGTTTGGTTAAAATATAATTCTCAGTTGGAGAAAATGGAGATAATTATATGTCAAGAGAAGACTCACCATTGGAAAGAACATGATAGCAATCTTCTCGTTTTTCTTTAAGGTCTATTGGGTCAACCAAGGATAATTCTCCAATCATATGATATTTATTATAACTTAGATGCATGGCCTCTTATGTACGAAGGTGTCCTTGAATATTTTCCAAAGATTTTAATTTCTAAAATAGTTATTGATTGTACCTTTATGTAAGATGCCTTTGTGACGTGCTATCCAAGGTTGGGATGAGAGTCACAGTTGATATATATTTGTATCAAAACTCACAACATATGTGTTGTTGTATTTTACACGACAATTGTAGTAATAAAGTTGTAGTTATTTTCTGTACCATGTATTTGGCGACTCAGAATAGGTTGGGTGGAATGGACCTATTTTGGGGGCGTTACACACGTCGCGGCGCGGCCAAGGGAGATAAGTGTGGCGCCGCAGAGCCAAGGCCGGGCTCTGGCTACTTCTAACCCGCGCCGCAGTGCGAGTTATATAAGGATGGCTGGCGCCGCAGCGCCAGCCTTAAGAAATACACAGAGAAGAAAGTTTACAAGTATAACATGAATGGTAACTCATTAGTAATGAACTAAGAAACATAATGAAGCATTGTAAAGTATTGTTAAACCTTAATTATATTGCCTAAAGGTTGAAGATAAGTAATCAAACATAAACATAATGTGAAGGTAAGATAAATGTAACAAAAACCCGAAACCAATAATAACAAATCTAAGTTATAATTAGATTGAGAAGAAGGGTAAGATTCATTAGGAACCATGTATGTTCATTCATGACCTAATGTACTATGTGATGTTATCATCTACTGTAGAGACCTTAAAGACTTAAAGTGCCCGTGTTATAAACTGTAGCAGACGCTAAAGGTAAGTACTTTAACCCTTGTTCCAGTTCAATCTGGACAAGTCTTTGTGATTCATGTACTCTTCGCATGAGTTAATGTCTGATGAAGTCAAAGCCAATTCTTTTGGCTAGACTTATGCTATGTTGGATTTCTTATAATCTATCAAGTATTGACAAGAATTTACCAAACTAATATGGCTATGGTTTTAAAAAGGAGACTGAGTATGCTAAAAATATTTTGTCGTCAAACGACAGGCACGTGAGGTAGCCACAAATTAAACGTATACACGTTTAATGAATGTAGTGTTGATAAACATAGAGTACTATAGGTTGATCACCTAGACGTGCTCGTAAGCTATGCCGGACTTACGGACTTAGTGTCGGGATGTCCTTTTTAAAGAACTTATGAAATGTTCAGGTCTTGGACCGGAATTGATGTTTTACTGAATATTGTTATTGTAAAACGTTTTGAATAAAAAGAAGTGCTATTTTGAATTATCGATAGTACTTCGTAACTATTGTCCAGTTATTGAAGATATATGATTCCTATGTTTCAAGCATGTTGTTTATTAGAAATGTTGTACTTGCTGAGCTAGATAGGCTCACTCTTGCTTGAACCATATGAATGCAGCTAAGACCGAACGGACCGATGGCTCCGGCAAGGATAAAGGGAAGGCTAAGGCGAACTCATAGATTACTTATGTAATAGTATATGGTAAATGATTGTAATATATTTGATATTATGACAAGAACAAATGTACTAATTATCAAGAATCTGGGGAAATATTAATATTATTTTGATTATATAGAAGACATATTCGTTCTATTGAGGCTTTTCAATTGAATGTATGTGTGAATGGTAGTACCATGTAGCACCATCTGTCGGGTTGAAAGATACTCGTATTTGGGGGTGTCACAGTAATAAATTAAGGCCTTCTGAATATGACAATTGTATGATATAATGTAAGTTCTTTCCAAAAATGAACTCAATCGAACTTCGGATGAATGAGATATGACCAAATGAAAATTAGGGTTTGAAAAATAAAAACTGCTATATCTTGAGTTCTACAACTCGGATGGTGATGAAATTTTTATTAGAGGTACTCTCTAATATGAGGAAGATACTGTCCAAGTTTGATGATTTTTGGAATTAATATCAAATTATGAAAATTTGGTAATTTTGAACAGAAATGTCGAAAGAGACTTAATGAAGAAAATGAAGTTGAGAAAAATTAAGAAAGTTAAAGAAAATAAAGTCGAAAATTATTAATATAATTTTTATCTGCTAAAATACGACGACATTGGGACGTATGAGACTAAGTAAAGGTTAATCGCACATTTTTATGTAAATATTATAAAAATAATGTGATGGAACATTTAAGATTGAATTATGTCGAAAGAATAATTATCGTATTAAGTTACGATTAATACTGGCAATAATTGTTAATAAGTTATTATTAAATTAATTAAGTAAAGCCTTATAGATGTTGTTGGTAACCGTTTGGAAGAGATTAATAGCATAACCGAGAAAGGTTTACCTAATCTAGTTAGTTCCCTAGATATGTTATTCCCTTGAATTGCTTAAGTTTTGCTTGATTGCACATTTTCGCACTTATGTGCCTTTGAAAAGAATTGTTCTATTTTCAAACTGTTTAAGTCATTAAATTCCTGTTTATTCATGAATTATTTTGAAAATGTAAGTCTATGCCATTTTTTCGAGTAGACAACTTTAAAATAAGTTACTAAACTCTTAAAATTCTTTGATGATAAGTAAAGTTAATCACATCCAAATTTTTTTGGTGCAGACTCTAATGCGAATACTAAGATGAACAACCTTGATAAAGGGGATATTTGATATCAGGTGACATGATTTCGATTTACGCTTAGGCGTCTAAAACTTATATGTTGTACACAATATAAGGTACGATAGGTTGATTCCCTAGAGTACTTGCATAGAATTTGTTTAGTCTTTGTGATTGATAAACATTCTTAAGGTTTTCAGCTGAATAACTATTAAACCTTATTGGAAAGAGTTCATGATTTTTATGACCACTCAACATGATGATAAAAGTTTTAAAATAAAGGAATCTTTTTATTTCCTGTTTACACACAAACTGCGTCACAATTATTGGTAAATTGTTAAAGATTCCAAAAAGTTATTTCTTCTATTCTTGATTTATTGTTCATTGAACTGTTTTATACTTATTGAGCAAAATAGTTGCTCACCCTTGCTGTGTTTTCATGCTTTCAGCTAAGACTGAGGGTTCCATAAAATCAAGTAAAGATAAGGGCAAAGGAAAAGTCTAAGATTAGAAATAACTGATGTATTAAAATATTATAAATGCTTTAATATTTCATAGTATTTATGTTTTGTATATGTAAGGATTAGAAACCTAGGAGTAGAGTAAGTAATGTATTATAAATATTTTTATTTACTTTTGCGTCTTTAAGTTATATCTATAGATATATGCGTGTGGATGGAGTAATACAGTGACCACCATAGCCCATGTTTAAAGTACATGGATGTGGGGGTGTCACAATTCACATCAAAATTTTCACTAGACACATTAGATTGTGCATTTTAGGATGATTATGCACTTTGGGATGCATATTTGAGACTATAACATTTAAACAATTCCTCAACTACACTACACACCGATTTTATCATTTTATTTGCCATTTCACTCCACTCCTATACATTGAATTAAAAGAAAATTCCACAAATGCAAATTTATGTCTAAGATCTAGAACAATCGTTGTAAACACCCGAAATTCTGCATATCTTTACTTACCTTGGCAGGAAAGAAAAAGAGTCATTTCAGCCAGAGGACGAGACATCCTAACAAAGGATTTCGGAGTTCAGATCAAAGTACACAGAGTTACCATGGTAAACACAGGGCGAGGAACAATGCAAGGCTTAACAGTTGATTGTCTGACATCTACGGGAAGAACCATTTTTACACTTTGTCCAGTCTTCCCGAATCCAGAATTGGCCAAACTTTATGTCATTGTGTAGCACTCGGAGAAAATTTTTTGGAATGGTATGTCACACATCCTAACTATTCCCGGATTGAAAGTTATGGACGTTCCAGCACGAAAGCATGAAATTCGACGTCACGAACCGAGAACCGAGCAGGTGGGCCCACTATAGGCCAGCAGCAGCTAAACCTGCGGCTGCCTAGGGAACATTATAAATAGGCATTTTTAGCTCATTTTTCAAAGAGTTAGCATTTTTAAAGAGAGAAAGAGCAATCTTAGAGAGAGAAATAGGCAAGATTTGAGAGAATATTTCATAGATCTCATTTGAATTAAGCTATTTGTATAGAAATCAATCATCAAGTGAGTGAGATCTTATAGATTCAAAGCTTGGGAAACTTGTTCCTCCATTTTCAAGGTGAGAGATTCAATCTTTCTTATAAATTCAATGTAGATCTATTAGATCTCATGTTTTGTTCATTGTTGTGCTTAAAGTTTTTATCTTTCTTCATTCATCGTATCGATCCATTGATTTCCCGTAGATCTAAGTCATTTTACCGTCCGTAAACAAAAGTTCAGTGAGTTGACTGTAAGAAAAAAAAGTTTAGTTAATCGTTTGTAAGTTGACTTAAAGTAGAGTTACCAAAAAAGCATTTATTCCCCTGTTACTCATATATGTAAAATGTCATCCATCTCATGTTTAAATTAAATCGTCAGGTAGCCTGTCATTTTATACATCGAAAACCACTAACCTTGTTTTGCAAGAAAAGATTAAAAAACCCTCACAAAAAATATGTTACATTATCATGTATATATAATTAACAATTCTCAAAACTAAACTATATACCACTGTATATGTAGATTGGTCCAAGAACCAGACTCCGAGCTCGAAAGATCTAAACATCGCCAAGCAATATGGCCAAAATTTCCTCGTCAGATTTTATTCCTATCCCTCGAGAAGAATTTGAAACCTTCAAGAAGTAGATTGCCTAAATAACCATCCTACTAAAAGAGCAGTGCAAGATGAAACAACTAGAATCCTCTGCTCAGGGAGGAGGTCAAGCCAGTAATACCCAAATTCTAACTCCCATATTCCAATTCGGTAGTAAGAATATCAAAGATGATACGGTGAAAAATCAAACATAAGAAATTATTACCCCGGAGGACAAAGATGTAGGAGAACTTAAAAAGAAAATGAGGCAAATGGAAGACATCATCCGGTCCATGAAAGGTACAGGAACTCAAGGCAGTGTCAATTATTCCAACCTATGCATCTTTCTCGGAGCTAGATATCCAGAGAAATTCCAAGTCCTGGATTTTGAGAAGTACAATGGGGTGGGAAATCCCTACACGCACTTAAAAGTGTACATCCTTGAGCTTGGGTCTTATGTTGAAGATGAGAGTCTAAGAATGCAACTGTTTCAGAAATGTTTAACTTGGGAAGCAAGGACTTGGTATGCCAGGCTGGACAACACAAAAGTTAACAGTTGGGAGGAGCTAGCCCATTATTTTCTGAACCAATACAGTTTTCAGTCTTAGATGGCCTCGAACCAGTATCAAGTAACCAAAATCAAGAAGTAACACAACGAATCATTCTGGGAGTATGCCCAGAGATGGAAGAGAATGGCAGCTCAGGTGAGCCCTCCCATGTGATCCAATTATCCAGAGTGGCTTTCCAATATGGTCCCCGTACCAAAATAGGGTGGAAAGGTGCGAGTCTGCGTCGATTATCGGGATTTCAACAAAGCCAGCCTCAAGGATGATTTTTCATATCCCTTCATCTACATCTTCATCGACAACACTGCTTAATTCGAGATGTATTCATTCTTCGATTGCTTTGCTAGCTATCATCAGATTATGGTAGCAGAAGAAGACCGAGAAAAAATGAAATTCATTACCCCGTGGGGCATGTTCTGTTATAGGTGCTTAGCCTTTGGCTTCCCCAATGCTGGTGCCACCTACCAAAGGGCGATGATGGCCTTATTCCACGACATGATGCATAAGGAGATTGAAGCATATGTAGATAACATCATCGTAAAATCAAAGGAGGAGGGGGATCATACCTCCCATCTCAAGAAGTTATTCAATCGACTGCGCAAGTACA